>OV702299.1:493659446-494101946 GCA_916181665.1 Avena sativa
TTTAGGGGATCCAGGGCGATTTACAGCGACCTTAAGACCCGATACATGTTGGAGAGATATGATCCAAAACTCGCAGTTATCGCGTTTTATGGCTGTTTTCATGAGCTATTGCCCATAGTTTTATGGTAGGGCGATTTACAGCAACCTTAAGACACGATTCATGTTTGACAGTTATGACCAAAAACTCGTCATTTTCGTGTTTTATGATCATTTTCATGAGTTATTACCCACAGTTTTGGGTTCTAGGCGGATTTGCATGCCTCGTAAGAACCCTAATATGTTTGAGAGATATGACCAGAAAATCGTTGTTTTCATGTTTTATTGTCGTTTTCATGAGCTATTGCCCATAGTTTTGGGGTTACAGGGCGATTTAGAACGACCTTAAGACCCAATACATGTTTGAGAGTTATGACCAAAAAATTCGTTGTTTTCGTGTTTATGGCCATTTTCATGAGTTATTAACCACGGTTTTTGGGTTGCAGTTGGATTCGCAAGGCCTGTAAGACCCGTACATGTTTGAGATATATGACTGAAAACTCATAGTTTTCGTCTTTTACGGCAGTTTTCATGAGCTATTGCCCATCGTTTAGGGGTTCCAGGGCGATTTACAACGATCTTAAGACCTGATACATGTTGGAGAGATATGATCCAAAACTCCCAGTTTTCGCGTTTTATGGCTGTTTTTATGAGCTATTGCCCACAGTTTATGGTTCTAGGGCGATTTACAGCAACCTTAAGACACGATTCATGTTTGAGAGTTATGACCAAAAACTCGTCATTTTCGGGTTTTATGGTCATTTTCATGTGTTATTGCCCACAGTTTTGGGGTTCCAGGCGGAATTGCATGCCTCGTAAGAACCCTTACATGTTTGAGAGATATGACCACAAACTCATCATTTTCGCGTTTTATTACCGTTTTCATGAGCTATTGGCCACAGTTTTGGGGTTATAGGGGGATTTACAACGACCTTAAGACCCGACACATGTTTGTGAGTTATGACCAAAAACTCGTCGTTTTTGTATTTATGGCCATTTTCATGAGTTATTGCCCATAGTTTTTGGGTTGTAGTTGGATTCGTAAGGCCTGTAAGACCCATTACATGTTTGAGATATATGACTAAAAAGTCATAATTTCTATCTTTTACTGCCGTTTTCATGAGCTATTGCCCATTGTTTAGGGGTTCCAGGGCGATTTACAAGGACCTTAAGACCCGATACATGTTGGAGAGATATGATCCAAAACTCGCATTTTTCGCGTTTATGGCTGTTTTCATGAGCTATTGCCCACCGTTTTATGGTTCTAGGGCGATTTACAGCAACCTCAAGACCCGATACATGTTTGAGATGTATGACCAAAAACTCATCATTTTCGTGTTTTATGGTCATTTTCATGAGTTATTGCCCACAGTTTTGGGGTTCCAGGCGGATTTGCATGCCTCATAAGAACCCTTACATGTTTGAGAGATATGACCATAAACTCATCGCTTTCGCGTTTTATTGCCATTTCATGAGCTATTGCCCATAGTTTTGGGGTTCTAGGGGGATTTACAACGACCTTAATACCCGATACATGTTTGAGAGTTATGACCAAAAACTCGTCGTTTTCGTGTTTATGGCCATTTTCATGAGTTATTGCCCATAGTTTTTGGGTTCCTGTCGGATTTACAAGGCCTGTAAGACCCGTTACATGTTTGAGATATATGACTAAAAACTCGTCATTTTCGTCTTTTACGGCCGTTTTCATGAGCTATTGCCCATCGTTTAGGGGTTCCAGGGCGATTTACAGCGCCCTTAAGACCTAATACATGTTGGAGAGATATGACCCAAAACTCGCAGTTTTCGCATTTTATGGCTATTTTCATGAGCTATTGCAAACAGTTTTATGGTTCTAGGGCGATTTACAGCAACCTTAAGACCCGATACATGTTTGAAAGTTATGACCAAAAACTCATCATTTTCGTGTTTTATGGTCATTTTCATGAGCTATTTCTCTTAGTTTTGGGGTTACAGGGCGATTTACAATGACCTTAAGACCCAATACATGTTTGACAGTTATGACCAAAAAACTCGTCATTTTCGTGTTTTATGGTCATTTTCATGAGGTATTGCCCATAGTTTTAAGGTTCCAGGCAGATTTGCATGCCTCGTAAGAACTCTTACATGTATGTCATCAACATACAAACAAAGGATGACTCCCTCTCCCCCACCATGGTGATGGTACACACATTTGTCAGTTTCTTTTACAACAAAGCCTGTAGTAGTTAAAGTTCTTTTAAACTTCTCGTGCCACTGCTTAGGGGCTTATTTTAGTCCATATAAAGACTTCAATAACTTGCACATCTTTCCTTACTGACCATTTACTACAAAACCATCCGGCTGCTCCATATAAATTTCCTCATTTAACTCTCCATTTAGGAAAGCTGTTTTAACATCCATTTGATGAACGAGAAGTTCATGTGAGGCAACCAATGATAGTTGTGCTCGAATGGTGGTCAATCTGGCCACCATTTTCATGAGGTATTGCCCATAGTTTTAAGGTTCCAGACGGATTTGCATGCCTCGTAAGAACTCTTACACGTATGTCATCAACATACAAACAAAGGATGACTCCCTCTCCCCCACCATGGTGATGGTACACACATTTGTCAGTTTCGTTTACAACAAAGCCTGTAGTAGTTAAAGTTCTTTTAAACTTCTCATGCCACTGCTTAGGGGCTTATTTTAGGCCATATAAAGACTTCAATAACTTGCACATCTTTCCTTACTGGTCATTTACTACAAAACCATCCGGCTGCTCCATATAAATTTCCTCATTTAACTCTCCATTTAGGAAAGATGTTTTAACATCCATTTGATGAACGAGAAGATCATGTGAGGCAACCAATGATAGTTGTGCTCGAATGGTGGTCAATCTGGCCACTTGTGAGTAGTTATCAAAGAAATCTTCACCTTCCTTTTGGGTATAACCCTTGGCCACAAGCCATGCCTTATTGTACCATTAGGTCTAAACTTCTCCTTAAACACCCACTTATAACCCTACATGTTTGCACCCATAAGGATGATCAGTTATCTCCCAAGTTCCATTAGGCAAGATAGAATTCATCGGACAACTTCCTTCTAGTAGTCGGCATCTCGACATAGGCTTCTCAAATGGAATTAGGAGTATCATCCATGAGGTACACAATGAAATCATCACCAAAAGACTGTGCAATCTTTTGTCTCTTGCTCCTTCTAGGAGTTTCATTGTCATCCTCCTCAATATTTTTAGAGTGTTCAATCAGAATGGTAGGTTCGGGAATTGAAGCAAATTCTAGACTAGATGAACTTGGCATGAGCTAGGCTTATCCTTCATGGAAAAGATATTCTCAAAAAAAAGTCGCGTCATTCGACTCCATAATTGTACCAACATTTATGTTGGATACCTCAGATTTTACTATCAATAATCTATAACCAATGCTATGAAAAGCATATCCTAGAAAAAACACAATCAATAATTTTTGGCCTAAGTTTGCGCTTCTTAGGGATTAGCACATTGAATTTCGCCAAACAACTCCGAATTCATAAGTAAGAGAATTTAAACTTTTTGTTCTCCATTCTTCAAATGTAGTTATTTCCCATGAAGCGTTCTCTCATGAATCAAATCAGTTAGAGTATGGGTATTTCTTTCGGTCATCTTGTTTGACTGGGGTGAATAGAGAAGTGTTCTCTCATGAATTATACCATCTTCCGCACAAAAAAAAAATCAAATTCGTTAAAAATATACTCTCCACCACGATCGGATCTCTAAGCCTCTTGATCTTTCGATAAAGTTAGTTGGTTTTCTGCTTCGGCCTTATAGATTTTGAAAAAAATGCAAAGGCTCATCTTTTAACTTCAGAAGATACACATAGCAATATCTAGTAGTCAATCATGAAATATCTCTTTCCACCTTTCGTCAATACACCATTCATCTCACAAAGATCTAAATGTATATTGGACAAAACTGTGTAAAAAAAGTAAATACAAGTGTACATTTTACAGTCGAAACATATCCTGCAAATCAGTGACATCTTATATTGTAGCCTCGAGTTACATTATATTACATGAAGAATGGTTTGTGTGGTTTCAACTTTGAAATTGGAATAACCATCATCTCAATATCTTTCCCAGAAGTTCCAGACAAAGCAGAACATAGTTGTTTATTCAAGCCTGGGCCTAGCCCTTAAGGCTGCTACTCCTAAATTCGGTATCTACTTTTTCTTTGCCAACACAATTCTAATACCTAGAGATTGTCATCGCATGACCCAAACATGAAGTATGATACATAATTACATACA
The DNA here is from genome assembly GCA_916181665.1 of Avena sativa. Taxonomy (NCBI): domain Eukaryota; kingdom Viridiplantae; phylum Streptophyta; class Magnoliopsida; order Poales; family Poaceae; genus Avena; species Avena sativa. The sequence continues at coordinate 493,663,763 of OV702299.1, forward strand.
TGGTAAAATTAAGAGTTCAGTATGTTGTTTGGTATGGCATGAGCGCCAATGTTGGGACCCTGCCTCTGTATACATGTATCCTACTGTGTTCTGTCAAGTCTGAAATAGAGTAGATTTATGCTGACATCGCAAGAACCACGCTGTCCAATAATATGGTTAATCATCAAGCTTAGGATCGATTGCAGATGATAGTTCTATGTGCGACACTCGAACAGCACCAATCAGTCGTTCTGGGAGATCCTCATATGCGTTGCCCTGCCAAGAATAATCAGTTCAGCTAACTACTACGTCCTGCATCAAGTGATTGAGCAGTTTTTAGATGTCAAATATGTACCTGGACAAGAAAAGCCATGTCAACAACTAGCGTTGTGATGACACCACACACGAGCCCCAAGACTCCATTTGCCACTGTAGACGACCCAATGTCCACATCTATCTGCAAGGATCGATCACCATATTTTACTGTAAGAATTCAACTTAGCTAGACCATGTTCTAGTTTTTTTCTCAAGAAAACGCAAAAGGCTTGCCTCTCAATGTATTGAGAGGTAGAAAGAACAGTCAAGCCCAAGGGGGCAGTTTACAACTCAACGCAAAAAGTAAATTAGCGCACATCCCAGTCAGCTGGGAGAACAACTCGCAACCCAAGTGCACCCGCACGAGCCCATTGTTGGGCTTCATCCCTAATTCTAGTTGATTGCCTGTTCTTTTCAGAAACAAAGGGTAAACCCACGTCCTCATTTTCATTCTAAGAAGGAAACCCAAAGAGCGAAATAGAAGATAAATTGCAAACTTACTTCCAGATAATTTGCTCCACGAATATAGGTGATATCAACTGCTTTGCCTAACAGACATGGTGTGCTGCCAACACTTTGGCGGACGATCCATGAGCCCTGAAAAGCAAATTGCATAGTTAGACACACGGAGCATAACCTTCCCCACCAGAAAGTAATCAAGAGGCATCTTACCCTTCCCTCTGTTCTACTAAATAGAACATTTACTATTTATATTTCACATCAACCTCAGAGCATTAAGGATGTTGAAACCCATACCTTCGGTACAGATGGGATCAGCTTGAACCTACTATTGCGGAATTCATCATCACCATCAACAAAGCGTTGCAATAAGGAGTTCGGTATCAGTTTCTTTGAAACAAAGTAGAAAACCATACTATAGTGAGTTGTGCCAGGAACCTGCAATAGCAAACTTAATCAGGAACAAGCTATGTATAAAATACAACAGTATGCAGCCTCATCTAGCGTTGCTAGCTCAAAGTAAGGGCAAACAATGATGGTACAAGACATCAGTGGAGTGCCAGGAGCAAGGAGCTGTGACTACAAGATGTTACTGATCTTCAGCTCTGGGATTCGCCAATCAGAAGTATAATTCATCAAGGGTGAATGACCATACATATCTCTATTATTTGACATACTACATCAACTAAATCCCTCCGGAAGCATTTAAGTATGAGTATAATGTGGAAATAACTCGATAAACCGAACCTTTGGTTTCCTTAATAGACAGGTATTTTGAAACAGACTACTAAAGGTGGGACAGTTATAGTGAAAAGGGAGGGGGTAATTTTATAGGAATGCTTACTTGTAGATTTATTGCCAATGAAAAAAGACCCTTCTCAGCGGCAACCTAGAACAGAAGCAAAATAATATACATAAGAAAAGGATCAACTAGCAGGTGACTGGTAATGGGCTTCACCTCATCTAACATGTTCATGGTTAGACAACATAAGAAATCTACAACAGAAACACTCTTCAACAGAAAATCTTTAATATATACATATGAAAAGTACACAATCATGGCTCATGGTGTTAATATTTTATTCTTTTAGACAACATGCAAAGCTGTTTCTTCATTAAGAGCAGCAACAACATGATAATTTGCCACTGAATAGCAAAAGATGAAAAACGCACTCTTTATTTTAAAAAACGACTCCTGTGTACACTCCTGCCACACAATATGCAGAATATAAGTCCATCAAAGGCTGCAATGTTTTTTTATTGACGTACGAATTAACATACTCTTCCACTAATAAACACATCAAAAATTCAGTTTCACAAGCATATGTTTATTTATATTCTATTTTTGTGGACTAATCGACAATATCAAGAATCAGTTATGAACTCACTTGAACAGCGCATCCTTTTCTTTTAGAAACATGATCCATTCGTTTCGCATTTTTAAACCAGTCAACAGCAACAAGCTCCATAAGAGGTTTTCCAGCAGGAACCTATAAATAAATAGTAAAGACTTATTACAAACATGGTCTAGAAATCAGTTAAAATGATTGTAGAACTCTTATAGAAAAATGATGTGTGATACACTGTTGGTAAAGATCAGAACCTTGCTTTTATCATATATAAAGTTCTTGCTTCGCACTCTGAAGTTATTTCCATCAGATATTCTCCAGCAATCACGACTGTCATCACGGTCATCCCGGCGTAAATTTCCAGAAAATAAGGAAAAATCAATCGCATCTGAATCCTCCTCATCCAACCCTACAATTACAAACACATTATATGCAAACTAGTCCTGTTGTATAATTAACCTCAAGGAAGATGGAATTACAATTTACCTAGCAGTTTACCATCTGCATCCAGGTCACGAGTTGATGGCTGCATAGAAAAATTGAGACTTAAAAAATGCAAGGACAGAGGAATTGGAAAAATTATAAGCAAGTCATCAACCTCTTGCTCAGATTCAGGTAACTGAAAATCTTCATCTTCATCAGACTCTTCCTCAAGCACTGTAGAATGTCTACTTTGATCCACAGGAAGGCTGGTTTGCACAGTATTATCCTGCGCTTCTGTGCCTTTCTTGGAAGAAACGGGTAAGGCCATATTGTCCATAACAGGAATCCTAGGAAGTATTTGGCTTTCATCACTTTGTGAAAACCATTCCCTGAGCCCTGGCGAGGCAAAATGTAAGTGGTAAAGCGTAAGATCAACTACCCAGAATATCATAACTCATCTTAGACATCCACAAATGTGTAAAATAAAAATAAAGGGGTAGCCAAAGCAGTACAAGAGACAATAAACTACGTACAAGAGTCTCCTCATTAAAATATGTACTAAGTTACATCTTAGTAATTATAGGCCAAATGATACCAGGGTTAGACATCAATTCAAGTGAACCGTACAGTAGAAACCATGGAAGATGCTTGCATGTCATGCGCGGGTTTCTTATTGCAAATATCTCGTCTAGCAAGCATAAATATTTGTCTTAAGTCTTAATTCTCGAGATTAAACAAAGGGCCAAAGATGTCCCATGTGGCCGGTGAAGGTTAGCGTACCACATAATGCAGAATGAGATTAGATTTTGTGCATTCATGTCACGTTCATGTGCTTGAAGTTTTGAAAATTCTGAATAAACAATCTTGATTTCTCTAAAGAAAACCTAAATCATTGCTAACCTAACAAAAATTCTTCTCATTTTATTGCCATCTAACTTTACCATTCATCATGGAATAAATTAAAATGTCCCCTATGAAAAACCATCAGTATACAAAAGAAAGTAACAGAAATATAACTGTAGTCTAGCACAGCAGAAGGAATGTCATATCCACACTAGCACAATGCACGTGAATTGCTACGGTTGAGAAAACTTTTCTATATGTTTGAGATCTTTACTTGTACCAACCATGAAGATGTGCATATAAAGCACCAAGCTGTTAGTGCAAGCAGGAATGCATAACGCCTTTTAGACAAGATCTAAAGTCAAGTATTCTTGATAATCAGACAGTCGTGAGAGGGTTGGCTGGTTCAACTCTAAGTCGGTTGAAATTTAAAATTAATGACCAAAATGTCTGGACACCACTAGAAGCCTAAGTTAGTAATACCGCTCTAATCGAATCACTCGCTCAGATTAGTTACTCAAAATGCTAAACTATGCATCACATTTATTCTGTGAACTGCACTACTGCTTAACATATTAAGACAAAGAAAGTTTATAGGGTTTATAAGGATATCTTGGAATGTTGTTCGGAAAACTATTCCAAAACCAAAGAGTTGTACCAGCAACGCTGTTCAACATATGAAGGAGGCTATGCTGCTGAAATGAAGGTAAGTAGCCAACCCCCCAACCCTTCAAATCAATCTGCATAAGATGCTGTACTTGTGTTCGGACTCTCCCATTACGGCACTTCAGTGCAGAAATGTTGAACCCACCACCTAAAATAAATTTTAAAAAGAAAAAGTTAAACAAAGGAAATCTGGTGCCTACAGTAAATCAACATACGTGCAAATAATGTATTGAATTCATCAGTCAGTTTGTTACTCTCAATGTGTGCCCTCACAAATCCTGGTTGTGGACCACAATTTGGGTGCTCTCTGGATTGAAACAACACAACTGCAGATGAAAATTACAAGACATGACCATCAATGGGACTCGTGAAAACGGCTTAACATATGTCCAGTGCATGTACACTTGATGATATGTGAAAAAACTACAAGAATACCAACCGTAACTTCCATCGTCATTACGCCGCCAATATCGTACATAACAAAGATCACGGGGCCAAACAAACCTGTTAAGATGTTCATCAAAGATGTGACTTCAGTAATTAACTAGATGGTCGAAATTTACCAAACTGAGATATGGTTGAATATGAAACATAGTAACTCTAAATCTCAAAGGCACAAAGATCAGAAAATGTGATGTTGTATTAGCCTAAGTTTCCCAGGGCTGCATTCAGTTAATTTAGACTAAGAAATCGACATAGTTAGGCTAGAAAACAATTACATGTATCAGCTGAACAACAAAGTAGGCATCTGTTAAGAATATAAGATAATGAAATCTGGGTTCGTAAATCATAGAAAGTTGTCTTGTGGCTTCCATCTTCCAATTGGTTCACATTTCTTGTGCAGCAAAGAAAGAAGGAAGATTCTAACAAGGTTAAACATACCCTGAAAACCATTCCAGTTGTAGCCTATGGTAGAGGATTGCGGTGTGGCCGTCGACCTCCTCCACTAGACTACCATACTGGAAGCTGCAGTCCCACCTTAAATAACAAAGAGAACAATAGTAAGGATAATTTTGTAAGAGGAAAGGGAATAGACAACTGATGAGTTGATTTGTCAAAACAACAGAAAATGTACTCAAAGCGGGTGCTGTCCATGCTCATCACAAGCTGAAATATAGCCTCACAAGAAGCCTCAACCACTCCAACAGCCTTCATTGCCCTGCTACAGCTTCTTGCCTATGAAAGGTACACAAGTATCAAGCACGAACAGTTGAGAATAAAATATTCCAACTGCCAGTTCATGCCCAGAACCGTCAACTTACAAGGTAATCAACATCCTGGAGCTCCTCAAAAATGCGAAGACCTGACACAGATTTAAATTTAAAACCCCATCAAACAAGCAGTCCAGTAACAACAGAGAACCGTAGCAAGGAACAAAGAATGTTCTTAGTTTCTTACCATTCTGGCATCTGACAAGGCGCCAGTGTCCTCTAGAGAAAACTTGGGCAGGGCTTCCCTGATCAGATATTCCTGTATCGTTTCCACGAGTCCAATCGTGCAATGATTCCGGAGGACCTACAAATGGCAAGAATATAACAATCATTTAAGCACTGGAACAAAAGGCACATATGGAGTGAACAATCAACAAACAGACCATGTCACTGACCATTCCCAATTGTTGTTCTCCGCATCAATAATCGGTGATTGTCCTCCTCTTCTTCTTCCTCTTCATGACTATACCTGACAAAAGAAATTAAGGAACTGTGATTTCGTAACAAATAATATTCTACTAGGTTATGATTGAACAAATGTACAGTAGCATCATCAGATATACAGGTGTGTTGAGTGAACAAACTTGAAACTTAAGATATTTTTTAAAACAGAGCTACGACTGATTTATCATCAATTTTCTATAGGAAAACAAATAAGGCATTTTAAAATGATTCCAAGTCATGTTCCCCTTCTCTCTTCAGCCTTGATCAAATCCTAGGTTCATAAAGTCATAAACTACAGAAATAACTAAACATTAGAAGAGATGAGAGGTATAACAGTCCCTAGGACCACGTAAAATGTTGACAAGGTTATCACACAATAGGATTTCAGAACAGGAATATACCATGAAAGTCGAGAATCAAATTCCTCAACCACTAACAAAAAAAATAAGGGAACCATCGCAGTGGATTGTACTAGCTAGAATACTAGTTGTCAACTGAAACAGGAAGATAGGTGATCCAGCCATAGCATTATTGAATTGGTAAGAAGAAAATGCCAGTGATTTTGTATTAGAATTATCGACACATGAGTTCTCAGGAGAAAGCTAGTGATATTATAACAACAGAAACTAAGAACATATAGAAGTATATCAGAAAAAACTAGTATAAATGAACTAATATGGACAAAGTGCACACATGTAGAGTACAAGCAGAACGCATAACTGGCAAAAGAAACATGGCAGTCTGACACTTACTGACTGTCACGATCAGAGGAAGAAGATTTCCTTCCATTTTCTATGCTAGCATTTTGCTGCGATGAGTTAAAGGCTGTATTACCATCAGGCAGCACTGCACCTTGTTGCTGCATCAGTTTAGATTAGAAGAATCAATTTAGGTGCATTTGGGCATATGCAGTGAAATAGATTATTGGCAGGCTGTGAGAAAAAAATAAGCAACAAAAAATAGCCTTCGTCAATTGACATAGACTCCTGATTAATTTCATAAACACTAATAGGGGTACCAATATTGTGTATGTTTGCATGTTCTTATTTGGGAATCCTTTAAGTGACAAAGAATCTCTCAGCAATTACTGGAACCATATACATGCAGGATTTAGGATTTGCAAATGTTAAACCTGATCAATGACCATCTCAATTTTCTCCTTCCAAATTAGAGCCTCCTGGATGTTGAATGCCGCCATCTGGTATTAAGTTAGACAAAGGTAATGTCAAAACTTAACACAAAGAACATGACTCGTAGGACTACTAAGGATTCACATATGGAAAACTTAGCAGACAAGTAGGATACTTTTCTTTTTCTCAGCAACAAATGAAGTTGCTCCAAATGAATAAATCATAGTACAACGATGGCAACTAAACCGGTAGCAGTTTAGTGGCACTTGAAGACCAATTGCAATAACAGTAGGTACATGATAGCCGAAATGGCAGTGCAGTACTGAGAGAAACAAGGAAATGGGCTTGGTACCGTGATGCGGTGGTGCTTCTCCCTTTTGTTGTAGACACTCAAGACGTAGAGCATCTGTCGGTGAGCAAAGAAAATTGTGTTGGAGTAAAGACCATGCTGGCTGAGAGGAAGGAAGGAAGTGCAAGCATGTTGTAGCAAAGGAAGAAGTGCACATACATGGCCATGGTGCATCTTGAGGCCCCTGTCCTCGACCCTGCAGTTGCCGTCGATGAGGAGGGACTTGATGGGGAGCTTGGGCATCTTGTGCTGCGGCTTGCGCTTGAAGTAGGACAGCAGCCGGGTCTCTAGCACGAAGTAGCGCATGTGGATGAAGGAGCGCCCGATCTTGCGGCGGCCGTGCCGGACCATCCACCCCTCGTAGACCACAGCCGACGAAGACGACGACATCTCGAAGGCGAGGGCGAGGGCGGCGCGTGCCTGCCTACCAGGACGGCGGGACGAAGGCTTGGCGACGCCCGGGCACCAGCGCGGCGGGAGGTCTTCGGGCCGCGGGCGCCGGGGTCGTCCAGATCCGAAGATCCGCTGGCAAAGCACGCCGCGATGATGAGGCCGGCGGCACGGAGAAGGGGGTGGAGAGAGCGTGGCCAAGTCCAACCCGGGAAAGGCGGGGGCGGCGCCGGCAGGTAGGGGGCGGCGACCGGCGGCAGGGGGGCAATTTGTTTGATCTTTTTAACCCCCAGCTTCTCCCTGGTACTCTGACGATTTGGACTCCCTTGACTGTGACTGGCCTTCTTTCTTTCTTTTTTGGGAGAAGTACACAGTGACTGATTTTTTTTTCTTTTTTTGCTCCACATATCATTTGTCCCTTCACCTTGAAAGAAAATAGATACAGAATAGATTATTTGCCCCTTCTAAAATCTTTGAGTCATTTCACATTATCTATTTGAGTTATTTGAGGCAACGTTTCAAGACAAAGTTAACCCTAATGGGTTCAACCGCAAAATGTATGGCAAATGGAACTTTAAGTTAAAAATAGGTGCATATAGTAAGAATGTTGTGTGTAGCAAGATCCAAGATCCAGACAAGTGAAGTAAGAATTTCTAAATTTTAACAAGTAAAGGAACAATAGCCATATAGAAAAAATATACGATGTGGAATTCTACAAGTGGCTCACATGAAAGTAAATTCAATATACAAGTTGTAAGTTCAAGTTGCCCCTAATGGATTCAGTCGTAGGATGTGTGGGGAATGGAATTTTATGTTAAAAATAGGTGCATTAGTTCATTTTCTATTAGGCATGATCTTTAAACCCCAGCTTTCATGGTACTAACATTTTTCCGAAGAGAGAAGTACTATGACTGATTTCAGTTTACTTTTGCCATATCTTTGTTTAGATCATTTTTCTAAAAACAGGAGAGTTCACTTCGCCCAATAGGAATTTTGATATGTGTGAAAAAAGTATTTTATTTTTAAAATTGGTGCAATAACTCATTTTTATTGTGAAATAATTAAATTAATTTTTAATACAAAATGTTTGTTTCTGCCGTGCCTCAAATTATGCAAGGTTGTGTATTGGGTTTGCTTTTCAAGGTTGGATTAGGCTTGAATAGTCTAATCAAAAACCTAGCCTGGCCCATGGTACGTCTATGTTTTTTAAGAACAATGCAACTTTATTAGCTCGTCATAATAATCAACATCAAGCATGTTTTTTTAAGTAAAGTTGGGCTCTCCTCAATCCAATCCGCGGACACATTGTTCAAACACACGTAGCGTGGTCGAGGGGTTGGTCAAGTGACGAGCAAAAATAATAGAAAAGTTCTCAAAACCTAGACTTAAGACAGCAACTTCTTCGAGGAGAGGAGTAATCACAAGTCGATTCCTCGTCCTTGAGTCCCACGGCCGCTCAAGCTGCAAACAGTCTGTTTCAATGATGATATGACTGAAAATTACGAGCTTGGGCAAAGATAGAGACATCACGAAGATCCAGAGCTTTCGTTATCAAAGGATCGATGATACCTGGTGATGACCCACAAGTATAGGGGATCACAACAGTCTTCGCGGGTAGTATTACCCAATTTATTGATTCGATACAAGGAGAGCCAAAGAATACTTGCAAGCCTTAACAACTGAGTTGTTAGTTCAGCTGCACCTGAAAATAGTTTTTGCTCACAGAAGTTTCAGTAGCAACAGCAACAGTGAAACAGGAGCAATAGTAACAGTAACGGTAACAGTAGGATTCGAGTGCGATAGGCATAGGGATGGATGGACGGGTGTTACATGGACGAGTCTAAACATGTAACTTCAAGATCTAGGGCATTACAGATAAATAATAACAAGCATCCAAGTACTAAACAATCCTAGGCATGTGCTCCAAATATAGTCATACGTGCTCGCAATGAGAACTTGCACAACATCTTCTGTCCAGTCAGCCCGTGGCAGTGGGGCCTCTAGGGAACTACTGGCAATTAAGGTGTTCCTTTTAATAGAGCACCGGAGCAAAGCATTAACACTCTGTAAACACATGTGGTCCTCACACCACAACCATCCCCTTCGGTTGTCCCAATTATTGTTACTTTGGGGCCTTTGGATTCGGACAATGATATGTGTACACAACTTGCAGATAAGATCATAAACAATACTATCATAATGATTCAATAATAAGTTCAGATCTGAGATCATGACATTCGGGCCCTAGTGACAAGCATTAAGCACAACAAGTTGCAGCAAAGTCAAATAGCACTAATAGAGATACTAGGCACTATGCCCTAACAGATCTTATTCGATTACATGATAGAACTCATCCAATCTCTACCATCCCCAGGCCTACAGCGGGGGATTACTCACTCATGGATGAGGGAAACATCGGTGGTTGATGGAGATGTATTGGTGATGACGATGGCGATGTTCCTCTCCAAATTCCCCGTCCCGGCAGGGTGCCAAAACAGAGTTTCTTGATCCGAATCTTGGTTCCTTGCGGTGACCCAGCATACCACTGCATGATGTAGTACACTATAGTCGTTGACATAACACCAATAAAACACCGTTTACTAGTATTACATCCCTTAGAGTGGTATAACAGAAACACAGTAGGTCCAAGACATGACTATAGGTTACAACTCAACTCTTTACACAAGATCCAGAGAACACTCTAGGTTAAAGAGAGAGAAAGAAACTTCTTACAAAGAAGAATCAGAAATAAACAACTCAAAAACTATCATACTAATAAAACTAGTATCTGAACTAATGGTCTGGCATTGCTGCTATTGCAATACACTACAGAAATAGGTTCTATGGCTAGGAATTATATTCCTAGCTAATCAATAACTTCGTCTTCACTTGAGTTGATGTATATGTTGACTTTCTTGACTTTATTGAATAACTTTAGATTCTGATGATAATTCCTGTAGCATAACTTGATGTAGACATCGTCTATACTGGCTTGAGAACCTATCAAGGGTTAAGAAGATACGTTGAGTACGAGCGTACTCAGCAAGTCCACTAGAAAAGGAGTGTTTGATGCACTAAATCTACAGCCACAGACCGTAGGTCGTAGGCAATGCAAGTTTTTGTAAACATTTCTTCAAAGGTTGCTTTTATTCTGAAAAGCTATGTCCATCAGCCTTCACGGGTTTACCAGAACTTTCATGGAGTTCCTTTCCCGCCGCGTTCGTAGCTCCTTCCCGGAACAGGGAGTAACAAGTTACAGTTCTTACACTCTGCAAAGGTGCGTTACTTTACCCATGAGAGACCTTAGGTTTTGTTGCACGGCTGGGAGTATGTCCCCGTTCAAACTTCCTGGTTTGAGGCCCAACCTAAGATCCAAGCCAATCACTGCCTTCTCCGTGACCCCGCATGTCTCTTTGGTGTTCGTCAGCCCACCTATTGAATGACGGCTATTGGCATTACAGACTGTTCAGATGCCGGAACTATCGTAGGACGTTAAGGGCTCCCACCCATATGTTGCATATCATCTACGAATTACCAATTAATATGCACGCTACGAGTGATAACAGCCACGACCCGCACATCCGGCTCCATGCGAGAGGGAAAAGATACAACTGACTTCTCCGTCCCATTCCAAATCTCATGGTCAACGCGTAATATACGACGCAAGAATCACTGGCGACATTGGTTGTTAAGTCCTAGATAATATGTTCCTTTACCACCGGAACTTTCATAGTAGGTTATTACCTCATGATAAATAACCTATAATCACATTATTATGAAAATAGTGTTTTCTGACCTTTTTCAAATGCAGGTGATGACAACACTGGATTTGTAAAATACTTTACAGAAATAATCAAAGGACATGAGCAAGTGTGAACTTGCCTTGTGTGATTGCAAGATTATGCACTCACGGTCTTCGAGACAATATAAAAGATCCAATATCTGAAATCAATATCATTGGTCCGGTAAGGACTAATGTTTAAAGAAGCAAGATGTTATTATGCATAAATAATGTAATGCACTTGATAAACGCGAATCCTGGGGACAACGTTGATCTAGGGTTTGGAAACTAGAAATGGTTACTATTAGAATGTGTTGTCTTTTTAAATAAGTTTCATATTGGTGCTTCTTATTAAGGCTTGTGATTGTGTGTGAAACAACATGTAATTATAATATCATAAAACAATGAGATACACACAAATGTGAAATGCTACTCAAGATTTCTTATACTATAATTGTTTACCTTCAAATTTTTACTTTGCAAGTAAGGGCATTTATAAAGAACTTAAGTGTTCTCAATCTTAAGTATATAAGTAAAGTATAAAGTAATGTGATTATGATTAATTGTCATATGTTGACCGAAGTGGCAAAATGAATAACTTTTGAAGAAAAGATTTCTTTATTAAAGTTTAAACATTCTGATAGTTTTTTAGAATATGGTTGATAGATTGTGATTAATATTGTTTATGCTTGTTTGAATAGTCTGGACTTGAGATGCTTATAACTTAATTATAACAGACCAAAGTTAACTATAAAACACATAACAAAGTCTTTAGCATTACATTTAAAGTCTTGTAGACTAAAGTTAACTATAAGAACATGGATGGATTTAAGGTGTAATGCTTATGTTATTTGTACCTTGTGTACTTTATAATGTTTCCTTAAAGTCACTTAAGAATGGTTATACTTTTATTTGGTAGTGGTTTCTTTACATTATAAATGTATAAAGGGATTTATCTCCCTATAAGGGTGTGGTTATGATTTGTGAATAAGTAAACAATATTATTTACTACTTATGAATTATCTTTGGATTGAGTTCATTATAAAATTGTGAGTGAAACAATGGTAAAAGGTTTTATTTGGTTAAAATATCATTCTTGAAGATTTTATAATTGTTAAAGATCTTTTTTAGAAAATAAACAACACATATGGTTGAAGGATAATTCAATAAAATTGTATTTAAGATGGGCTGAACCATTTTGACTTCATATTATCAATATTTAAGACTAATACTATTTATTAGACTCAATTGGCTAATTTTGTAAACATTAAAAAATTTATTTACCCTTTTATGAATTATTAGCTAAGGAAATAGGTTTAAATTCAAGTTATTAAAGTGTTTAACTTTTTATTTACTTCAAAAGTGGAATATTATATTTTTAACATGTAGGTATTATTTTTTGTGATCATTTTGGTATATTACATTTATTTTTGTGATTTTTAAATAATAAGATATGATTTTTATAAGACTTATTACTATATAAATACTTAATAAATATTTAATTAAGTGAAATAATAATGCATGATTATATTTTTAAATTATAGTTCTTTTTAAGATTTTTGGTATTTTATTTATATTTTTATCATTTACCATTATTTAATTATGAATTATCAAAGTGTTATTACTTATAAAACCTTTATTAAATAATGTTTATTTAAATAATTAACATAATAATAATTGATAATAGTTTTAAGTTATAGATTTTATTTTTCTACAAATTTTCATATATTATACACATTTTTCTAAATTATAAAATAAAAGTTATTAATTAAACAAAATTTAATCATTTTATTACATTTTAGGAAATATTTATATTTGATCTTATAATGTTTTATCTAATTCCTCAACAGAAAAGACTTTTTATACCTAAGCTAAACCTACCCTAGTCACTGACTAGTGGGCCAGTGGCCACATCACACTCTAAGGTTAGTAAATGCATTTGTTACCGCCCCTATCTCTACTCCGAGTCAATGACCGATGGGACCAACGCCACGTCACACTCCACCTTAGCGAAGACTGGTCAACCCTACAGACACGATGTAAGCATGAAGTCGCTGTGATGTCATCTCGCGCGGTGATGGTCAGGTGGCTAGCAGCGGCGACGATCTAGTGAAGTTTGGCATACGCGGTTGTTACGGTTCGAAATAGCACACACCTAGGAACCTATTAGCAGTGGTGCCGCTCTATTTTGGTCGCCGAAGTAGCTTTAACGACGGTGAACGACGATGGTGGTGGCAGATAAACGATGGACGCACGATACTAGAAGCAATCGAGGAAACGGAGAGTACTATCGTGCTTAGAATATTACCAGGAAGCTCGTGGAGGTGTTGGTGAGTCAAGACTCGACCGGAATCGATGGGAACGACATCGACTGGCGGCAGAACATCGGTGATGGCAAGCTCGACTTAGGTCAAACGGCTCCGATTCCTCTGGGAAGATGAATGATTCGAGCATGGCGAGTTCACTGGCAAGCTCAGATGGCAAAGGGGTGGTCTCTAGCGGCGACGACAAACAACTCCGGCGAGTTAGGGTTTCAGCATAGAGGATACATCGAGGAAGAGGAGAGAAGTGGGGATAGGGATGATGCAGGGTGTCGTGGTGGCCTTCTTATCCACCTCCGAGACGTTGGCGGGCATCGCGACGCACGGCTGACGGCATCGGGCGGCGGCGGACCCCTCTAGCGAGGTGCTTGTGACGCACGAGGAAGACGACAATGAACATTTGCGGAAAACCCCCAGGCAATTCTTTACTCTCAACCCACGATTCCCCCTCTGGTCCTATCTGTCAGTCACCGGTGAGCCGTTGTGTGGGCTGTGTGGGCCTAAGTGGGCTGCTACGGGCTGCGCGTGAGTAGCAGATAAGGAGAAGGAAATGGGCCACAGCCAGAAACAGCTTCCTTTTGTTTTTTTCCTTGTTCCTTTTCTTTTTCTATTTTCTGTTTTCTGTTTAAGCCTTTTTATTTAAGCAATTGTTTCAAATTTTCTTTATGGCTTTTATCATTTGGACAAGTAATTATATAAAAATATATTTAGGATTATTAAATAGTTTGTATTTATAAATCTCATACTTATATGAAAAGATTTTATATTAATTAGAACAAATAGACATTAGGGTCTTAAGATTTGTTTCTGATCTTATAAAAATGATTCTTATTTCTTTTTAATGGTTGCAATGATAATGGTTTTAGATAGCTGAGGATATGCAAAGAATATATCCATATTACTATTATATAGCAATCATTATATAAGATGGTTTAATTAATAAGGTTCTTAAAATGGTAGTTTCTATTATTCCAATTCCACTAATAGGTGAATAATGTTTTAATACATTTTGATATGACATTAAATATACATTGATATTTAGGATTGAGATAAGAGTTAGGTTTTGGAGTTATAAATATTTACCATGATTTTTTAGAGGACTTAATGTACTCATATTATTTTATAGGCATGTATACAAATTAATGGTTAAGTCATATTGGCTTCATGCTTGTGTTCATGAATGGTATCACTATCCAGGATAAAATAGTGGGGTTTTTCTTAGGCTAACTTATGAGAAAGATTTAATATTTATCGTTTATAATCACATAGGAATATGATATTTTGTAGTGGCAAGATATGCTTAAATGATTTGCTATAGGAAAATATTCCTATAAGGCATTATGGAAATAAGATGATTGATCCAATAGATAAAATAGATAATGAGTTTGATTACAGATTTAAGGTTGAATGTTTTACCAAGAATTCATATCTTCCATAATTCACAATTCTTGACTTCTACTTAAAGAATTTCTTTCCTAGATATACTACTTCTTCCTATCCATCATCATGTGTTAACATGATGAGCTTTACTTCACAAAATATTCTTATCCATCTTTTATTCTTCTAAATCCATTTTTAAATCCAATGAGCTTGACACTGAAGCTTTCATAATCTTCTCATATCTATACTTGGTTATATCAACTACTCTACTGCTGATATCCTCCCATCCAACAAGTGGTTACTTCTAACTCCATTCATACTCTTCCTTAATCATCTATCACTAATATTACTCCAGTAGATGTATATATCAACTACTCTCCTCAAAACCTTACTACCTTTTGAGAGGAATAACACTACTTCAATAACTCCATGCTACTCTAGCTTTAGCTTAATCATACTATCTTATATCCACTTAACTCCAGTATCTTATATTCAAACTTCACATCATATCATGGTGACTTATCATGGGTATCTTAGAATAACATATCTATACTAGGGTTTAATCATGTTCTATCCACCAATGTCACTTATACATGATATAAGCATTCAATATTGGTGACTAAAGCATGATCATTATAATCCTTTGATCCTTTATGGTTTAGGTTTCCAGTTGTCTAATCAAGGCTTCCATCCATACAACATTTCAGTTGTATTATAATTATCTTATGTTTATCTCTATTGTACTAAGAGATATTATTCATTGACTATACCTACTTGATCCATTAGAATTACTCTTGGTAACTATCTTCAGGATTCATTCTTGTAATCTTCTTTATTCCCATATGATTATATATTCCAAATAACTCTTCTATCATTTCAGGAGTGAGTTAACTCCATCAATTCTCATATTGATTTAATTCTCTTCCAACACTCCCATCCTATAGATGATATTTAAATCTAACATTACCACCTATCTCTTCTTACTTCTTTCTCTAAAGGTTTTAGAGTGGATGTTATGATAAGAACAAGAGTTGATAGATCAAGAATTGATAGTTTAAGAATTTCTGAATCAATAGTTGATTACTCAACATTGATGAACAAGAAATATTGAGATAGGATTCCATAAGGTCTGATATGGAAAGAAAGATATATGGTGAATGATCTTGACTTGATTTCTTTCCTACTCAATCTCACTGAAGAGTTAAGGTTAGGTATTACCATGATATTCATGGTATAAGTAAATGAGATTAAGATAGATCAAGATTTAGTTGTTACATTCCTATTACTTAAGTTATGTTTATAACTTGGTATTCATGAGTTGTGTAATGAATACTAGGATATGATTACTTAAGGATCAAATATTAACTATTAAATAATGTATTAGGGTTTAACCTTAATTACATTTGATCTACCCTTATATCAAATCTCCCTTGCCCAAAATAAGGTTCTAGCAAAGGTCATATTGAAACTTATCGCAGTAAACTTGAGGATCTACTTCAATTCCATCAAGTTAAGAGAAGCTTCAATCACTTTGACAAGATTTATTCAAAAGCGCGAAAATTATTCAGATTTTCTATGCATGAATGCAATGCACACATCTGTGTTCAGCTTATTTCTAAGCTCTAATGGTGGGATGTTACAGACTCTCCCCCCTTAAAATAAACTTTGTCTTCGAAGTTCGTAAACTCTCATGTTTCGGAGTAAGGAATTGTCTTGCAATGATTACGATATGTCTCAACTCCATGGTAACCTCAATGGGAATAATTGTAATATCCCATATCCAAATCTTTTCCTTGAATCCTCATCATACTCAACAATCTTTAACTTGGTGTCTCCAATACTCCAAAGTTCCTTTTTATATCCCCCTCTAAGGATAGTTCCTTATTATAAACTCCTTAATCTGGGGTCTCTTCTTTAGTTCCTAACCTAATTAGGTATCCTAATCCAACTCCTTTTATTTAATCTTCGAACTTTCTTACTATACTATGTAAGGTCTAGGAAGTCCCACTAAAATAGGGTTTTAAATTTTATTAGTCAATAGTGGTGGCCAAAAGGCTAATCTTTGATTTATAATTGCATGAGTTGTACTGGTAATCCTTCCGAATATTGGTTTTGAACTCATTTAGTCCATACCCATTGGAATTTCTTGTTTCTCTACACATGTCCAATTGGTTGTGATTATTCACTCTTAAGGACCACTTAAGAGTTATTTCCTCTAGACTCAGTCTATTAAGATTAATCTATTTTATCACTTTTAAACTTTTACTTTATCAAGCTTTTAGACAGGCTTTTGTTATCACTTTAAGTACTTCTTCAACTTCATTTAATAATTGCCTTAAGGTTGGAGTACTACTTCCTTGAAGTACACTTCGATATTTCATCCAGACATACTTCCGAAAATACTTCAATAATAGTGTCTCCTTTTAACCTTATGAAAATAAGGCTTAAGTTGTCATAGGTTAGTATTTCTTCTTCTCCATCCTTTATTCGGAAAGTCAGATAATAATACCTTCATTTCTAATGTTTACTTTCCCCCTTAGGGTTTACTAATAGTCTTCAAACTGTCTATATAGTAACCATTGGCTCTATAATTAGAATATTGGTCTTTATCCAACTTATACACTACCTAGTTAGGGTCTTATGAAATATTGTACAGTGTATCCACACAATTGTGGATTTTCGAAGTGAATCTTTCAGCATTATTTGTCTTACTGACTATTTGGACACTTTCGCTTTGATAGGTCTGACTTCGCGAAGCGCCTCGAAAGACGATCGCTTAAATTTTATACTCATTTATGTCTTAATTAACTTAGGACAAGTTTTATGCTCTTTATGCAACCATTAAGATGATCTGGTTAACTATGTCAACCAACACCGGCTGTGGACAAGATACCAACTATGGATCAGAATACCGACTATGGATCAAATACCAGCTGCGGATCATCCTAGGTTGTAGGTATTACCCTACGACTTCCAACATCCTTCTGGCATTCTCTCTGAACTTTCAGAGCTTGAATACCATTTTTGTTCAAAACTTCGTATTTGCATTTATTCATGATGCTTCCATGAACTTGGTACAATTACTTTATTAACCTCCTATCAACATCACCTATTTTAGGTGAACTCTAAGTTCATGACTCCTTATTGCTCCAAGTATTTTCTACACTATACTTCCTTCTTATATCTGGCTAAGAATAACCTAAGCTTGATCTATCCTTCAAACTGCGCTAATACTCATTATATTTTGCTTCATCCTTCATGTAAGTCTTCATCTTGGTCTTTGGAACTCGTCACTCCCTTACACGAATTCCCATTCCTATCTAGGTTTATAACATCAAGTAATAACTGGATGATTCAACATGCATTTGCACACCAAGTCAAACTTCATGTACAGATCTAGTCAATCAAAAAGATCCAAAGAAAAACCAAGAAATTCAAATGTGGTACATATAACACACATTATTCTAAGCCCAAAATATAGTAGTTGATTATAATATCTCTAGAATTCAGGCTTAGTTGTGTAGTATATGACACCTCCTCTAGTTTACGTTGTGATACTTAGCACTTAGGGTCAAACTATTCTTTGTCTCAGTATTTACCCAGATTGCTCAACTGCAACATGATAATTTTAAACAAAGTGGTCTAAATTTGTTTTTGACTAACCTTTGGTCTTACTTTTGGAATGATCAACTGTAACTAACTTTTCTTTATTTAGTAAACTAACCTCACATGATCTCTCTAAATGACTAACCAACTTCTTAAATCGGAGATTATTGGAAATTTTTAGCACCCATGACTTCTATCATAGCTCTACCATGTTATTTTCATACTTCTACTTCAAGCTAATTCACTAAGTACTTGTCATACTTACACTTATATCATGGTTTCAGAGCTAATCTCACCATGATCTTATTATGTTTTGCCTCTTTATCATGATTTAAGAGCTAATCTAACCATGATCACTTTACTTTTCACTACATTATTATTAAGTCATAACATAATTGCACTTCATCACATAGAATTCTCAAGTGAATCCCACATGATTACTACTCATTACATCCACATTTATCCTAATGATATTCATCAGGTTGTCTTTGGTTACCAACTGACACTAAGATTTTAGTGCTCTTACTTAAATTCTAGGGTTAAGCTATACTATTAGAACTACTTCAATTGATGTCTTACACTTGATCCTAATCTATTGTGGCCGATTGACTTTCCTAAAGTACCTTGGCGGGTTATATCTCCTTTGGAAGACACTAAATATCACTATAATGAGAAAAGATAAAATAATTACTCCTAAAAAAAGAATGACTTAAGTATCCAACTTAAGTGCGACAAGGTTATCCTCAAGTGGATACTCATCACAGATCATAGAATATTTGGTTTAGATAAGATGGCTCCTATAGTCACTATCCAACCTACAGATCTTCCTAAAAAGGGTTTTAATCCTAAGGTCAAAGCATATGCTGTGATACCAACTTCGGTGACCCAACATACCACTGCATGATGTAGTACACTATACTCGTTGACATAACACCAATGAAACACCGTTCACTAGTATTACATCCCTCAGAGTGGTACAACATAAACACAACAGGTCCAAGACATGACTATAAGTTACAAATCAACTCTTTACACAAGATTCAGAGAACACTCTAGGTTAAAGAGAGAGAAAGAAACTTCTTACAAAGAAGAATCAGAAATAAACAACTCAAAAACTATCATACTAATAAAAATAGTATCTGAACTAATGGTCTGGCATTGCTGTTATTGCAATACACTACAGAAATAGGTTCTATGGCTAGGGATTATATTCCTAGCTAATCAATAACTTCGTCTTCACTTGAGTTGATGTATATGTTGACTTTCTTGACTTCATTGAAGAACTTTATTCTGATGATAATTTCTGTAGCATAACTTGATGTAGACATCGTCTGTACTGGCTTGAGAACCTAACAAGGGTTAAGAAGATACGTTGAGTACGAGCGTACCCAGCAAGTCCACTAGAACCTGGTAACTATCTTCAGGATTCATTCTTGTAATCTTCTTTATCCCATATGATTTCAGGAGTGAGTTAACTCCATCAATTCTCATATTGATTTAATTCTCTTCCAACACTTCCATCCTATAGATGATATTTAAATCTAACATTACCACCTATCTCTTCTTACTTCTTTCTCTAAAGGTTTTAGAGTGGATGTTATGATAAGAACAAGAGTTGATAGATCAAGAATTGATAGTTTAAGAATTTGTTAATCAATAGTTGATTACTCAACATTGATGAACAACAGATATTGAGATAGGATTCCATAAGGATTGATATGGAAATAAAGATATATGGTGAATGGTCTTGACTTGGTTTCTTTCCTACTCAATCTCACTGAAGAGTTAAGGTTAGGTATTACCATGATATTCATGCTATAAGTAAATGAGATTAAGATAGATCAAGATTTAGTTGTTACATTTCTATTACTTAAGTTATGTTTATAACTTGGTATTCATGAGTTGTGTAATGAATACTAGGATATGATTACTTAAGGATCAAATATTAACTATTAAATAATGTATTAGGGTTTAACCTTAATTACATTTGATCTACCCTTAGATCAAATCTCTCTTACCCAAAATAAGGTTTTAGCAAATGTCATATTGAAACTTATCGCAGTCAACTTGATGATCTATTTTAATTCCATCAAGTTAAAAGAAGCTTCAATCACTTTGACAAGATTTATTCAAAAGCGCGAAAATTATTCAGATTTTCTATGCATGAATGCAATGCACATATCTGTGTTCAGCTTATTTCTAAGCTCTAATGCTGGGATGTTACAAACTCTCCCCCTTAAAATAAACTTCGTCCTCGAAGTTCGTAAACTCTCATGTTTCGGAGTAAGGAATTGTCTTGCAATGATTACGATATGTCTCAACTCCATGGTAACCTCAATGGGAATAATTGTAATATCCATATCCAATGGATATTTGTAGATTTGAGCCCATGTATATCTTATTTTTTTGACATGGAACATATTTATTCCATTACCGAACTAGATTAGCAACATCACTTTCCACAAATACTCGTACATAATTGGAAAAAAATTCAGCCAAACATTACTAGGATCATTACCACTAGTACCTCGTGCCACAGGGGCATGTGCAACCCAAGCCCTATAAATCGATCGAGCCAAAGTATCTAGCTAGGTGGGTCTGAACAACAAGCAACCTCCCGTACCACCAACTACTCGAGAGTTTATACCCAGCAGGGATCGACGTCCACCACCATGAAGGCAATCTCTCCTCCAGTGGCGGTGGCCTCAAAGTCAGTAACATCCATGTTTTAGTTAAATATTAATTAGGGTTTTATTGTGCATTATCATGGGTATCATTATTTCCTCTCAAGAAAATGCATGTAAGAAATAAATGCAAAACCCTAGATCACTATTTTTTTCTTCTCTATGGTAAACCCATTCCATAATTAAGGTGGAGCCTTATAAAAATGCCCCAAGATGTTTTAAAACATTTTGAAACGCTATGGTATTTTTAACTAAATTCAAAAGAGCAAAAAGTTTTAACAGAAAAAATGGTTTTCTTTCTAGCCGTGGCCCAAACTAGCCCATCCCAGCCTCGTACCGTTTCGGCCTATAATCGAGCTCGTCATCTTCGTTGACAACGACGAGCTGCTCGTTGTCGCCTACGTTGTCATCCATCTACGCTACGATGCCTGCATCCGTCAGCAGTGGAAGTGGATTCTTTGGCTGATATTCATAGCCGGCAGCGGGGAGACGTGGAGGACGACCCGTGCGTGCCATCCTCGGCACTACAAAGTTGTGGGTGGATGGTTAGGAGGGTGGTTGTACTCCCAGCCCATCAGAGTTTAAACCCCGGGTTTGACACTGTGTGTTGCATAAAAGGTGGAATATTCTTTCAACGGGAGGCGACGTTCCCGTCGACAGTGAGGCGCCTGTGGTGACTTCGTCAATCTCAAGACCCGATCCGCCGGTTCAGTTTCTCGGAGGTGCTCATAGGCGTAGGGTGTGCGTGTGTATGTTAAGGGTAGATGCATGTATGTGTTGTGAGCGTCTTTGATTGTACTGTGCTTCTCAAAAAAAAACAAAGTTTCTAACGAGGAAATTGAATTGTTGCCACTCCCGTTCTGCTCTAAGAACTTACAAGATCCTCGTGTGCATGATTATCGATCAGTCAACTCCGAATTTTCTAAACACTACTTGTAACTATTTCTATGTAATGAATGAATGGAGATCAAGATCATCACGTCTCTTCTATACTCTACTTGCAGTAATCATATAGTATAATGATTTGATGACTATTAAACGGTTCTCAAAGGTTACACTAGATCATCCCATGCTGCCGTTTGCTGTCTTGCTAGCATATCCTTCCACTTCTCGTAAAAAATCAGGACGTAGAAGAACATGATGAACCTACGACTGCTGAGACACCGAATCCCTCGATCCAGTCTGCCCACGTAAGGAGGGTCATCGCCGCCACTGCTATGATGGAGTCGTCTCCGGGGCTCTGAGCAACCTCGAAAAGGCCTCTGGGTGAGAGATGATTGTTGTCTTCATGCTGATTGCAAGGTATAGCTAAGCTAGATCGAGTTCGGCCGGAAGTTATTGGTCGCGCTCTCGATCTATGCTGCTTTTCTTCTGTACCTGATCGATCTGTACGTGCTTAATTAGAATCACCAGCCAGGTTCAGGATTCCATGACCATGAGGGGATGTAGCTCAGATGGTAGAGCGCTCGCTTAGCATGCGAGAGGCACGGGGATAGATACCCCGCATCTCCACTTCCGTAGTTTTTTTACTACCCTTTCGACAGAGTACTGAAATCGCACAGGAGGTAAGGTGGCCGACTCGAGATTTCTCAATTACACCAAAACAATTCTTATAGATTGGTAAGAATAGATTAATTCTTTTACTGTGTCTTTTTTTTCCATGGAACAAAGTAAAAAAAGAAAGGTCCAAAAGACATAAAGGTTAGTATAGAATGGTAACTCAGAGGAAAGCTGATACTTCAGAACCACAAAACAAGCATCAAATATATTCTTTATATCTTTATATTATATTATCTCTACTACCTAAAAAGAATGTTGTGTTCCGTCTTCAGCCAATACGTCTACCGCTTCGTCCAACTTCTCCGACCCCGCTCAGTTTTTTCGTCTACATTACTTGCGTCTCGCAATCACGCTTTGCTATAATAATTCTGGTGTTCTAGGGCCCGAAGGAAACATGCCATTGACGCCGCCGCCGCTACCGCTGTACACAATCCCGACGACCTCTCCGTCGGCGGCGTCGCGACTGACCATCCCCGCCCCCGTCCGGTGCCCCTCACCCTACCTTCTGCTCCATGGGGGTCGGGGACAGGATTGCCCTCGCCAACACTCTGGACCCTAGGGCGGCGAGGGTCCCTCGAGTTCCCTGTTTCGGATCTGCTGAACCATGCGGTGCTAAAAGAAGCTGGGGAAGACGGCGCTCGTCGGGTCGACAAACAGCAGGAGGACCACCCCGCGCCTCCCGATCTCTCTCCATCGGTGAGCTCCTCTTCCTCTTCCTAGAGAATGACCACACAACTACTCCCCACAATCCTTGCTCTTTGCGTTGGGCACGTGCGTGTGCACAGGATCAAGACGAAAGATGGCTCTTACAACTCTGTCTCAACCTGTTCCCTTTGCTACATCAGTCTCCCTTAGGTATGTCTTATTCAGTTTCTTCTGTCCTACAGTGTATATGTCATACTTTGACAAAGAAATTCCAAAGGAATTGATTCCAAGCTCTCTTCGGAAAATGATGCAGCTGCAGCACCGAAGATGATGTTGAGGTAATATATGGTTTGTGAATATAGAACAAGTCAATATCTCAGGATAATATGCAAATCTTAGCGATTGTTCTTTTACGTATTGTTTCAGCAGCTTGCGGGAAGGAACATATGCAAACAACGGATGGTCAGCTGCTGCTGTCGCGTAAGGTGCTTATTCAGTATCATTTCCCTCCTATCCAAATTAATTGATTTGGATTTATCTAGATTCGTGTGTATCTAGACATGTTTTAGTACTAGACACATCCGAATCTAGAAAATCTAAGTTAATTATTTTGGATCGGAGGAAGTATTTTAACACAGATGCATTCAGCTTCTAGCCTAATGATTTTCCTTGAAAGGCCTACCAAGCAGTCTTTGTTGTCTGATGTCTGTATATTAAAATTATTCTTACATTACTTGCTAAACACATTGTAGCTTTTTGTATGATGTCTGAGTGATTGTACTCCTTTGCCGGATATGCATAGTTTTTCATTTTATGACCAGTCAGATTGAAAACAAGATTAGCGGGCTAGCGGACATGTATCATGTATGTACTTGTTTGATGCTCATGGGAGTAATTTTTTTATAAACAAATGTTTTCACATTTCTATCAACATTCTGTACGTGTAAGTTTGGATCGACGAGGCATTTCACGAATCGGAGCTAGCGTGCCCAAACACGTCAGTACTTTTTCTGCCTGCCGGCTAAGGTCAGTTTACTCAATCCTTTCCAAACACCAATCAATGCGTACTAGCTTACCACAGGTTTATTACATTCCTCAATATGCATGTCTCGCAACTGCAAAAATAATCAGAGCATGAGAATGAGGTTGCAAACAGACTCCATGACTGCTCCGAGGGATGTGACATTTGAGCAATGCCTATTTGTTCAAGCAGCTGAGTTTTGCACCACTAGAAATTCTTATTCCTTTTTTACCTGGTATATTTATTTGATGAACCAAGTTGTGCTAACTGCCTCATAGTGTTTGTTAGAAATATAGATGTAAAGATATATGTTTCTCCATTATATGATTTTTTGTAAAGACATAGTTTCTAGCTAGCTTAGTGCTTTACTTATATTTCAATACAGTTTTAATAATAATAATATTTTTTCTTCTATATAACAAATAGCTTTACAAGTACTCCACGGCCACACATTTTGCAGAAGCAGGGCCGCAGAGGTGTGCCAGGCCCTTGCCAGCACGTCTCCTCCATGTAATGGTGATGCCTAAGCTTTAGTTATCTCGGTTTTGCAAAGGGTTCAGTTCATATTTAACAACTATGGCATAATAATTCCAACTTTATCTGATTGTTGTGGACTGATGCTTAATATTTTTTGTTTAACTGGGGATTGTTGTCAGTATTTGTAGTTTTTCACTTTTCTTCGGTCCTTTTTGTAAGGTGTACCTCCACCGACTCTATGGAATGAAGCTTCTCGGTCCCTCAGAAACTTATTACTGCATTTTGCTTTATACCATGTAATTTTTTTCCGACTGACTGACTTGATTCCCTCCTGTTTCAGTTTGACATCTTCTCAAATTCTAAACAAATGGCATGTGCAATTACTTCTTAACCAGGTTTGGTTTCCATTCACGTAGTGCCCCTCATATTGGTGGTACGACTTTGGTCTTCTATGTTACTGATACCTTGGTTTCCTTATAATTGTAGGAGCATCAGAACAAAATGATTAATTCTCACATGTCCCTTCATCTGATACCTTCACCTGTCAGGCTTGTTATTAATATCAGAATGTATAAGTAGAACAATGTAAATTCTAGATATTTAAATGGAACGACCGAAGTTTCCAAATCTTACTGATTCAAATACCAAGGAACAAACTTATTTGATTTATAAAGTATAAATGATTACTCCATAGAATGCAGTACACGAGCTGTAGCTCTTTTTTAAAACAATAACTAATGTTTTTCATTAAGGATTCGTTTTTCTCAACTAGCTACAACGAAGAAAAAAGCATTTTGAAGCAGATGCTGTAATTCTCACCTGCTGTTGTAATGATTTGTTGATTTCCTCCAGCCCGTTTAATCTTTTATTTAATAACAGAAGTCTGGAGAAAATAAGTAATAGGTAACCCACAACAGAAAATACGAGAAAAATGCAGTTTTTCTATGCAAAGCCCCATCTTATGCTTTAGAGGTACAACCTTACAACCTTGCAGTTTTTCCTATGTAAAGCCTCATCGAATTCCTGAATCAAGAATCGGTAGATGCGCTCCCTTTATTCAATAGCTCTTCGGATCCGTCATATTAATATATTATGGAAAATTGTCAACCAGTAGGTAAAGGTTTTTCAATTATGTGCACGTGAAATTTTTAATGAAATGGATAAAGGTGGAAGTGGCTTTAGCGACAGAAGTTTTTTAAGATCTCGTGACTTACATGTATCCTTTCTCTCCATAAATCAAAGCTCCATGCACAACCTTCACCATAAGTCAGGCTAGAGTCTGCAAAGCCGAAGATTCATGAAGATTTTGAAGGCACCATAAGGCTAGAAGCAGCGAAGCGTGGGCTCTAGGAATGTTACCACACTACTGAAAATGGTTCCTATTACCCTTGTGTCGCAACATTTTTCTCTTATCGCCTCTTCTACATATATAATGTTGTGAATTACCTAATTGTACCGTTCCATCCTCATATCATAGTAAAGAAGCAGTGCAAGATACAAGTAAGGGAGCTGTGCGATATACCAAAGCCTAATAACCATAATAGACAACCTATGGTGAAGCCAAAGAATAACATTAGAAGTTGGGTACTTTGTTAGCGTTGATTCTGCTGTGAGTTATTTCCTTATTATGATGAATTGTTGCCATGTCTAGCTGGTCCACTGGAAGCAGATGAACTTACTTGCCAGGAAAAAAACCATATTTTGAACAATACATCTGTTGAAGAGTTGTTTTGAAGTTGCAAGAGGATGCCGTAAGTTAAGCATTTGCATTTAGTGAGGTTTGTCGTAGTCTGGATAATATTGCTCTTGTACTCGAAGCTTGCTTAATATGTTTCGTAATCTCAGAGTGGACATGTAGTTCATACTATATTGGTTGATTATTTTTCTTTCTATTCCAAGAGTTGTAGATACGAGTTAGAATAATCATTAATGTTGGGTACATTTCATCTAGACTTAACTTTTACATGATTTTTTAGTGATATACTCTTGGAATATATCTTGTTCCTTGCAAGCCTGGTCTATTAATCTGGTTGCTTGCCTACTTGCCTTTCACATGCAAATTCACCAACCTTTTGGGAAGGTTATAAAGAAATTCAAAAATGCAAACACTGAAATTTATCAGAACGGGGCATAAATTCTATGTATTGCGCCGAGTGGTTTGAGCACCTTCTAGATACAATTTTCTACCCGTTGCAACGCACGGGCATGTTTCCTAGTACTATCTAAAAAAACTTTGTGTTCCGTCATCGACGATACGTCGTTGCCTTCGTCCAACACTTCGCCCACACTCGCACAAACTACGCCGCGTAGAAAAAACGCGATGCCAAAACTGACTCATGACGATTGAGTGGGATTAACTCGCGCAGAAGACCCGACTTCTCCCGGCCGCAGTCTGCTTCGAGCTCTAGGATGCGCGCCGCTCTAGGACCCGAGTTCCAATGGACGTCGGAGTGAGAATGCCAGCGGGAGTTGTGCAAGCATGGCCTACCGCGATGAGATCAAGACCAGTGGTCGCCGTGTCGTAGGCGACCAGTGCTCAATCACGGCGACGGGATCGAGACAGCAGCCGCCGCCTCTGCTGACTACTGATGAGTGGACAACGCCACCCCTTCCTCACAGCCCTCCTCAGGTTTCGCCCCCTCCCATCCCTCTGTCATGCACGCCCAGCGCCTGCCCGTTTTGCTTGTGTCGTGATTCCCATCTCTAGATCCGATCGGAGTCTGGTCTGGTGTGCCTGCATCAAATCAATCCAGTGTATTCTTATTTATTCTTATTCTTGATTGGTATATTAGGTTAAACCCGAGAGTGAGTAATTTGCTACTTATTTAGGAATTGGGAGGATTTGGAATGTCGTGTATTCTAGCAATGTCCTTTCTTCTCCGGCTATATACTTTTTGTGCTCCCTTAAGTTGCATAAGTATGTGATTAAAATTTGTGACAGAGACGGTAGGCATTTCCCTCTCCGCTCCCATGCTCTCTTCTCTTTTGTCGAACCTGCAACATCTGATGTTGTTAAGTCCTCAACATTTCTTATATATGTATTAACCGTTCTTAATTTATGTAAATATAGATATGGTAATCTGCAGGGAGTTGGCATCTAGAAACATGTACCGATGGATTTAAATCAGTAGAGATGTCAGATGAAGTGAAAAGAAACCAAGTACTGTACCTGCAATATTTACACGTCTCAAGGAGGGCAGTTCATTCATGAATTGTATATTTGATGGAGCACTCAAATTTGGAATTGAAATTAGCGTAGAATTCGTCTTTTGAGTTGCTAAATGAACTTCACTTGTTTTGCCGTTCCATAAGAACACACTCTACCGTGTTGCTCAAGAAGAGGTTTTCTTTACACCGATCAGATTACTTCGATGGATGGGCATGCATATAGCCTCTAAGTGATCAGATTACTTCGATGGATGGGCATGCATATAGCCTCTAAGTAATATTTCTAGAGTTTTCATTTACCTTATTGAAGCTAGATGAAATGTCGTTTATTTTTGTTGGTGATAGATTAGATCCTTTGGTAATATTACTAGAGTTTTCATTTACCTTATTGAAGCTGGAAATAAGGAATCCTATATAGATGTTTGCAGTTACTGGTGAGCAGTAATGATACCCATTAAAACTTCCAAGACATCGATGAACTTTATCTTGTCATTTTTTAGCTCTGATTTTTTATTCAGTTTGAAGCACGTTCCACTCTGTGGAGCATAATACCACAATTATGATCACTATTTTGGAGGGCCAAAGTTTGAGAAATTTCATGTCGGGGCCACATATTTTGATTATCTGTATGGGACTAGCATAGTAAGTTCCCCACTTCCTATAATGCCCCTTTTTAGGAAGCGTATGCCTTATCATGCTTCTCTTTTAGTGTCAGTATTCATGGGGTTAATTAATATCCCTATTTATCTCTTTGGACTCATTTTCTAGAATTTTCAAGGTCTGTTGTTGCTCCTATATTCGGTATATGTGTCCAGGTTTACAAAGTCAGTGGTTATTGGATCAGGAGGTTCCTTTGGTTAGGAACAAACATTGTTTTCTCTTGATAAACTTTGTTATTCTAGTAGATGAATTGGTATCATAGAATCACCTTGCCGCTTAATAGTAAATTCCAACTGTTGTCTTGTTGGTGCTTCGTTTTAGGGGAAAATGTTTTTGGTGTTAATTTATTATTACTGCTTAGAAGTTTCAATTACTTTTTGAAGTATGGCAGAAATATTTTGTAAGTTTACTGGAAATATGATATAGTCGAAAGAGCAATGTCAGATTGGTTTTGGGAGCTTTGAAACAACAAGGACTAGTGCTACTTGTAACTATGGTGAATATAGCCACAAATTTAGCTACTCAATTGGCTTGGCATCCTTCGGAAATAAAGTCACAACTTCAAAATTTGCAACAAATATTTTTGCTGGTATGAAGTGTCAGTTTTCATTCGCAAAAAAGAGTCTCTATTTGACTAACAAGACTGGTGAGCACTAACTACTACTATCAAGCATCAATGTAAAATTTACAAACTCTATATTTGTGGTGGTAGTATAGATTGTCCAAGCTTCTATGGTATTTATGTAATTTTGCAGTTTCAATCTTTCCCTGGGAAATTTTATGCCTATGTTTATACACACTCTTAGGAGATCTGATTGTAGAACGATATTTAGGTGATTTGTGGGGGAACTCCTTGTACGAAGACCTGCCTCGCAATATCATTTTTCTTAGGAACGGAGAAATTTAGCCCAAGCCCATGCCACCGCCTTCGATGTCCACGACAAGCCACCGCCTTCGGAGAAAAAGTTTAATATACCAAAATGATTGTGTCGAAATTTCCTACTCGATTTCAACGGCTGTTGAAGTTTTACAGCTTCCCTAAATTCGAAAAGAGTAAAAAAGTTATGGCAGAAAAAAGATTTTTTCCTGCAAAAAAAAGAGGGAGAAACTTCTGTGGCGCATTTCTCCCATATGCGCCACAGAAGTCTTGGGCGGGATTCAAATTTTGAATCCCGCCGACCCGTCTCCCTCTCTTATCCTCTACCACTCCTCCCTCTCTTATCATCTTCCACTCCTCCACCCTTCTCCTCCTCCACCATTCTCCTCCTCCACTTCTTCTCTCCCCCTCCCCTTCTTCCTCATCTTCTCCTCCTCCCTCCTCCACCCCGGTGAGATCCTCCTCCTCCCTCTTCCACCCCGGTGAGCTCCTCCCTCCTCCCTCCTCCACCCCGGTGAGCTCCTCCTCCTCCCTCCTCCCACCTACCTCCTCCCTCCTCCACCACCCCGGTGAGCTCCTCCTCCGGCGGCCTCCTCCTCTCCTCCACCAGCGACCTCCACCTCCTCCTCCGCCGAGCCCCTCCTCCACCGGCGACCTTCTCCTCTCCTCCACCGACGACCTCCTCCCTCCTCCTACGGCCACAATCGGTCTCCTTTTCCTCCTCCGGTGATCCCCACCTCCGGTCAGATCTGGCCGTTTTTTTTGAATTTTGAAAAAAACATCAGTGGCGCATATTGGCAATATGCACCACAAAAGTTTTAAGATCTGGTTGGGGACTTCTGTGGCGCATATTGGCAATATGCGCCACAGGAGTTTTTTGAGACTTCTGTGGCGCATTTCAATATGCGCCATAGAACTAGACTTTAGTGGCGAGATAACAGTGGCGCATCCCATATGTGCCACAGAAGTCCCAAAATGATGCGTGATACGTCGGAAACGTATCTATAATTTTTGATGCTCCATGCTTGTTTTGTATCTACTTTGCTTTGCTTTGTCTACACTTTGAGGTGTTTTTATATCTTTTCTGGAACTAACCTATTAACAAGTTGCCACAGCGCCAGTTGCCTGTTTTATTCTGTTTTTGGTTCCAGAAAGGCAGAAAATCAATATTCTCGGAATTGGACGAGACAAAAGCCAAAGTTATTATTTTCCCGGAGCAACACGGAACCACGAAGAAAAGCCGGAGGGGGGCCACAGGGTGGCCAAACCCCCTAGGCACGGGCAAGCCCTGGAGGCGCCTGGAGGGGGTGTGGGCCCCCTGGACCCCCACCGACCTTGATTCCTGCGCCTATAAGAGCCCCCCAATGAGAAAACCCTAGCTGATCCAGAAGAAATCCATGAAAACCTCCACAACGCCACCGCCACCGAAAGGGAGATTCAGGGGACAGAAAGTCTCTGTTCCGGCACCCTGCCGAGACGGGAAAGTGCCCCCGGAGCCATCTCCATCGATCTCCATCGCCATTTTCATCACCGTTGCTGATTCCCATGATGAGGAGGGAGTAGTTCTTCCTCGAGGCTAAGGGCTCTACCGGTAGCTATGTATTCATCTCTCTCTCTATGCATGATCTTGTTGTGGTCATGAGCTTTGTAATCAAGTAGATCTACCTCGCTACTCAAGTGCTTCATTAGATCTCTTCTCTCCCCATGTGTGTGAAAGTGACAGCGTGCACGCCATGGTGGCACTTAGGTTTGAGTCTACATAAATACTCTTTGTGCTTTAATAGATCTATGATTTTTCCCACGTGTGTGAAAATGATAGCGTGCATACCGTGTGTGGCACTTTGGCTAGATTGAATATTTGTTATGAGTTATATTTGGAGTTGGATCTCTCTATGAAATTGTGGTGTTTGTTGGAACCATCTAGCGCTCAATGTGACAGTGTGGAGTTATCTAGATTGGGGAAGGCGGACTTTGAGGTGTGATGTTATAGCCCTAGCATGGATTAGAATGTTCAACCGGAGAGTAGTATCACAAAGAGAGGATATTTATATGAGAGTGTTCACTAGTGAAAGTATGATCCCTAGGCCTTGTTTCTAAGCACTGAAACACCGTTTTCTACTAGATCTGTTGCATGTTTGCTTGCTTTATTCTTTACCTCACTCACACACGTTACCCCACGTCAACAACAAGTCAGAAGCTATTTTCTGGCACCGTTACCACTTGTATTTTACTATCTCTTCGCCGAACTAGTACACCTATACACCTGACAAGTGTATTGGGTGTGTTGGGGACACAAGAGACTTTTTGTATCTTGATTGCAGGGTTGCTTGAGAGGGAATACCTTTGACCACTTTCTCCCTGAGTTCGATAAACCTTGGGTAATCCACTTAAGGGAAACTTGCTGCTGTTCTACAAACCTCTACACTTGGAGGCCCAACAACTGTCAACAAGAATAGAAGTGCGTAGACATCAAGGTCTTTCCTGGCGCCGTTGCCGGTGAGGTAAGGTAAAAGGTACTCACATCCTCCGATGTGAGTGCTCGAAGTTATTTCCTTTAGATTCTGTAGTTTTGTCTTTTTATTTCTTGTTTTTACTAGTTAGGCTTAATGGAAAACAAAAAAAATAGAGAGCTCTATAGTGTTTATCTTGAGTTAGGACATGAAGTGTTTGAAGAGAAAATTAAAAAAACTATGGAACTTTATTTGCATGCTAATAGCGATGTTATTAGTATGAATTCTTTGGACACCATTGTTGCTAATGCTATGGAAAAGTCTAAGCTTGGGAAGCTAGTTTTTATGAAAATGATCTTTTTAGTCCCCGAGCTTTGGAAGATAGCTATTCTATTGCTTATGATGATGCCAAATCTCCAATATATGATGATTATAATGATGAGTATGATATTTTCAGTCCACCTACTATTGAGGAGAAAATTTATTGTGATTACAATATGCCTCCTATATTTGATGATTATGGTGATTAGAATAATAGTGATAGCTATTTTGTTGAATTTGCTCCCACTACAATTAATAAGAATGGCTATTCTTATGTGGAGAGTAATAATCATTTTATGCATGTGGCTCATGATAAGAATGTTTTATATGATAGTTATATTGTTAATTTCATTCATGATTCTACTGAAAGTTATTATGAGAGAGGGAAACATGGTTTTATGCATTTTAAGAATATTAAGTTTCCCCTCTTTATGTTGAAAATTTTGAAGTTGCATTTGTTTTGCTTTCCTATGCTTGTTGCTTTGTGCTTTCATGACTTGTTTCTTTATAAGATTCCTATGCATAGGAAGTGGGTTATACTTAAATGTTCTTTGAATTTGCTTCTAGATGCTCTCTTTTAAATCAATTCATATTTCCTATGTGAGCATCTTTAAAACTATCATGCCTAATTTAAAGGCATTAAAGAAAAGTACTTGTTGGGAGATAACCCAAGAGTTTTCTTGAGTCTTGGAAGTTATTACTTCTGTAATGACCTCTCCTTATCCTTTTTGTTTGCTTTTTGAGAGGAAAGTAAGATTTGGGGAGTTGCTATCCTAAAATAGATTTCTGTCCTTCAACAAAAAAATTCGTGAGGAAGCTTTGTAACTCGGATTAATCTCAAAATTTACGAATAAATCCCCTAGTATGTTAGATAACTTTCGTTAGTTCAACACTTTTTGATTTGAGCAACAGAAGATGTTAAAAAAAATCGATTTCTACCTGCTGGTCTGTTTTGACAGATTTCTGCCATTATTTGCATTTGCTTCTTATTGATTCCTTTTTGAGTTCTCTTTAGGGGAATTGAGATTTTTGAAGGAGTTGATACAATATCTTGTGTTTTTAGTGAAAAGTTTTGCTGTTCCAAAGCTTTGCCAGAGGTCTAATATCTTTTGAATACACTAATGTTGCTAATGAAGATTGTGTGAAGTTTTGTATGAAGGAAAAAATTCAGGTGTAGAGAGAGAATGATGTAATGAGATGAAGAATGGACAAAAGCTCAAGCTTGGGGATGCCACCCTGGTGTCACCCCAAGAAATATTCAAGAGGTACAAGCGTCAAAGCTTGGGGATGCCCAAGGCATCCCCTTCTTCATCAATAAAAATCTCAGTTCTTTCTAGACACTTCGTTTTTATTGTTTCATGCATTGTTGTGTTGTTCTTGGAGAGTCTTAGTTTTCATTTTTGGTTTTAGTTTGCTTAGTTTGTTTGAGTAAGTTGGTTGGTTACACCACACTTCCTTTGGAGAGAGACACATTCTGTTTCCATTGCCTAGAACACTCTAGTTTTCATTCTTATTATTCTGCGAGTGTTCACTTTTGCTAGCACTGTGTTTAGCCTTAGTTTTCTTGTGCTTTTAGCTTAGAAATTTTTAGTTCTTCTTTGTGGATTTGTGAAACAATCTCACTGATATTTGTTGATTATTATCTTTGTGAGTTGTTTCAGATAAGTTGTTTGGTGTTGGAAAGAGTAGGAAGCTTCATGCTTAAGTGGTACAAAAGGGAGCTTGCATTGTCTGTGACTTAGACTTTAGCATGACATGCTAGGTGTTGTTTTGACCTTATTCTTAGTGATTATTGCTGTAGCATGTCTTTTTCCAAACAATTGGAATTGCTTAGTGTGCCTTGAAGAAATTATGCGTTGTTTTAGCATGCAAAAGCATAGTATTGCGGTATTCTTCTTTGATGCTTTGTTTGGGTTGACTTGCACATGCTCACACCATGTTATGACTATGACAAGTCACCATAGCCTCTATGATCATTTAGTCCTTGACTTGTAGTACTACTCTATGCTTTGATTAGTAATGTTTTGTCGTTCTGCATGATTATGGCCATTATTGCTCTCTTAGTTGGTTGCTCCCAGTCTTTTGGTAGCCTCCACTTGTGTGAGTAAGCTCTACTCATGCTTCCAACTCCCAAGAAACCAAGTTATTCCAAAGTGTCCACTATAAATTCCTATGCATGGTGTGTTACACCATTCCAAGTATATTCTTGTTTTCAGCTATCTTCCAATTAAAAAGTATTTTGTTATGTGAAAACTTAGTGATTAAAGCCCTCACAAACTTGATGGCACACTTTATATTCTTTGCCCCTAATAAACTTGAACCATTATGACAACTTTGTTGTATATGCTTGCACTTATAAGTTGGAATTAGCAGAACCATGCTGTCACGGGGAATGTTTTCAACATTGCACGTGTACTTTGTACTCAGTTGATATCATGCTCCTTTGTTTATGGATGTCACCAGTCTGAAATAAAGAGGGAACTTATAAGTCCATGGAGTTTGTATTCTGTGTTAGAGAACCGCCTGGGCCGCTAGCCTAAGCCATGTCTAATCATGGTGGAAACTTGCATCATCACCATAATGAGCTATCTAGGAAGCATCCTCAATAAAAAGCTATGCATATGGTAAATAAAAAGATCGATGAGATGCTCATTGTCTGCTTGCCTTATCATTTTGGTTATGGGATAGCTCCTGTACCATGTGCAAGGGGTACCCCGTTGACGGTTCTCAATGATATGCAAATACTTACAATGACAAGAACTTACAGGTGACTAAAGTTGAGTAGCATGAGGTGTGGCCCTCGTATTCAAGGGACTTGAGATTTCCAACTTATACTTCGTCAAGCATATACTCCATCTTTGTTCACTTTAACCTTAATCACTTCAAGATGCTTATGATAGGGGCAATGAGGGCTGAAAGCTAACAAGTACCATAATTTTTGGAAGCTCTTTTTGAAACTTGAAATCCCTGCTTCCCTTTATAAAGGGTCTTTCTTCCACTATTATATTGAGTCTCCACCTTCTACCTTTAGGCGCCATTAAGAGAGCATAGTTATCATTCTGTGTGCAGTGTTCCAAAGCTTACTAATTGATGCATATTATGATATTAATTGTTCTTGTGCTATTTGTTTCTAGTCACCCTTGTGAACTTTGAAGGTGTCCTATGCATCTATATTGCTACTCTATGAGGGACAAGCTGAATGCCACTAAGCATATATAGGTATGCGCCATAGAACATTGGTCAACTGAATTTTGTGGTGGGGCCTATCCTCACTTTCTATGGCGCATATGTCCATATGCGCCACAAAAGTTGGAACTTCTGTGGCGCATTTGGACATATTGCGCCACAGAAAGTGAGGGAGCTCAACCCCGGTGGCGGGTCCACCAAACTTCTATGGCGCATTGTTTCCCTATATGCGCCACAGAAGTGTGTAGACTTCTGTGGCGCATTGCCTGAAATGCGCCACTGGAGTTTATCTGTGGCGCATGATCACACATATGCGCCACCGAAGATTTGTCTATCTATAGCTGGTTTCCTAGTAGTGGCAGGGTGTGAGAAGGGACAGACTCAACCCCACCACGGTGAGCATCTTTCAATGTTTTAGATCAGATTCGGTAAATTGTAATGGTCCCAAGTCTTACATGATGCTGGATCATTGGAAATGATCTTCCGCAGCATGAATGAGATGATTTTGCTTGTTCTTTGTGACACTGATCTTCCCAGACAGGAATGAGATCATTTTGCTTGTTGGTAGTGACGCTAAAGAGGAAGTGCGAGAGAGGAACATTGATTCTTAAGTTTCTGGCTGGATTCTGAAAAGGTGAAATTGGTATGCAAATGCATTTTTTTAGCTTATCATGCCTATGTATTTATGTTTCTACTTGGAACATGAGTTGTCACATTTTTACCATCGTCTATTAATGATTGAATGCCTGTGAGTTGTTAGGCGTGAAACCCAAAGAGGTTGTGAATATTGGCGATGACCATAGGAACGATCTATGGGGAGTTTGGGATGCATGCTGCTATTTATAGATTTGGAGCAGTGATGTTCCGCTCGATAGTCTGGAGCGATTCTCTGGCGATGAATTCTTGATACATTCACTTATGAAGCTGGATTTGATTATGTCTTTGGCCGGTTGAGGATGAGGTATATGCCGAACCAAATTTTGCAATATTGTACTTTCACGTTTTGCAATATCATATAATGTCTTTGATATAGTTTTACTACCAACCGATATATATGTGGTTTTGAAAAAATAGTACTATATTGTACACTGAATTGACTTTCTGGGGCGTCGTTAAGCATGACTGAAGTGCGTTAGAATAGTGCAAGATTTAACTGGACCATCAAAAATTGACATTACTTTGTCAAATAGTTACAGAGTACCTGATAATAGAAAGAAACTTCTGTTACCAACTGTCAAGATTGTGGAGTGGTGTCGTTAAGCATGTCTTAAGTGCGTTACAGAACTGCAGGATTTAACTACAGCCAACAACATAATAGAAATAACCACTTGTGCTACCAATTGTACACAATTTTGGATTGGTAAACTTTATTCAACAGTTAGTACATCGTGCCATGTATTGCTGGGATATCTTTAAGAACAACTTAAGTGCCTTAAAACCGTGCAGGTTTTAACTCGAACAAGAACAATTGAAATGGGTCTCACGAGGACAATAGAAGGTTAGTGCCTGCCATTTTACACAAGCTAGATATGACCGGGATATCTAACATTCAAGTTGCTTGCTGTAACTGTTGGCCCAGATACTCATGTTAATATGTGTACAGCTGCAACTTTAACGAATAATCCATAAAGTATCTTAGAAAAAACACGTTACATCCCGCTTGTTTTCAGGTGTAGAAATAACATATACTCCCTTTTCTAGAAAGATGATTGGCTGGAGGATTGTCTAGTACGACACCTTGACACTTTGGACCAGATCTGATAAAGTTCGCCAGTAAAACAACACTGAATAAAACTATGGCGGAGGCTCTGCATAAAAAACCTGGATCACAGGCATCAAAGGCCAACTAACCATCCCAACTCTGATTCAGTACTGTAAGTTATGGTAACAGGTCGCTCTTATCAACCTTAGCACTGACATAATGGATGAATTCATGCGGATATTTAGTGCCAAGGGGGAGTACACCTCCAAGTCGGCATATGAAGCTATCTTTTGTGGATGTACTCTATTGCTAGAGGCAGAGGAAATTTGGTCCTCTAAAACAAGCACTTTTGCTTCGGTCCCCCCCCCCTCCCCCACTTCTTTTCAAACTTTAACAATCAAAAACTTGATACCGATTGTTTAGAGGACCGTACGAACCCACGTATGGTCCTCTTAGACGTATACTCATTGTACACTATACTCATATGCCCGTGGAAGGCGAAAATTGGAAGTTATATAACAGCAATAACAAAAAATTTAAACATGACATGCAAAGACGTAGATTGCGATAATGGGAGGTGGGATCAGCCAGCTGGAACGTGGATTATACCTAGTTCGACCGAGTACACATATACGAAGATATACGTGGCCTCGATATGGGTTACGACGGGTCAAAAAAATAAAACAGCCCATGCGGTTTAAGTTTAGGGGGGGGGGGGGGACCGAAGCACCTAACACAATGCTAGCGGAAATTTATATTTGGATGTTCAATCAAGTTTAGAGATTGACCTTTCACTTGCTAAGCTGGAAAGTTCTTACATGGGATGACTATTGTTGATCTTTTAATTCGTTGACATTTCCTTGGCTTAATGCCAGATTATTAATAATATTGAAACTCTCATATTGTTTGTATCATGGCTATTGAGAAGTAGTACATTCTCTTGGAAATAATCATAACATCAATCATTGTTTCCAACATTGGCTACTGACTCACATGGTAGAAGTGAATGTGAACTCATAATCAAGATAATTGCTGTAAATCAACTATTATTGTGTGGTTATGCTATACACGCATTTAGTTAAAGGTTCTCTTATGTCCATTTCGTTTTTTAAAGGTCTATTTTCTTTGGATGTCTCTGAACAAGAGGAACAAACCATTTCTTAGTTTCCAGTTCTTGACTCCTGAAGTTCTATTGTGTGTGACTGCTTTGTGCTCGTGCTCCGTGGCTGAATTGTCTTGATTAGTGGGGTTGTCATGACAGATTCAGAAAACTAGGCATTGATGTATTTCAGTTGAGAAATGATATATTGAAGATGGTAATCGCTATAATGTCGTAGAAAGGATCTGGCAATCAAACTAGACTACTGGACACTATCCTGAGAATATATCAGGAGAACATCTCTACTATAGAGGTTACATATACTGGAATTTCTTTGATTTAAAAAAATATTATGCCTTCAATATTACAATACCCAATGCGTGTTTTAGAAGCAAATTAGTGAGTATTCTTTTTATTGGTCGCTCCAGGTTTAATCCATCTTTAAGAGATTTATGGTAAATGAAACCAGGTTCTGCATGTCACTGTGTGACTTAGTAGAATTCTGCTTAATCTGTAACATTTGTTTCTAGCCATTGTTAATGCTCCCTCTGTTCATTTACCCGTGGCAAAGCACACTCGAGAACGAGGATGAAAAATTGTAAGCCCGTCGCAAAGCACGGGAATTTTACTAGTTTAAATAAAAGAACTCCATCAACCATAGAAACCAGGGGTTTGTGGGGATCTATAAAAAAATCTGGGGTTCGTGGGGTTCCTCGAGTGGCACAATAGAGTTGACCAGTCACCAGACCTCCCAGGGTTTCACTGGATGCACCAATCCATGAATCTTATCCCAACCATCGATTCGCCGCCTTT
This sequence comes from Avena sativa, assembly GCA_916181665.1. Lineage (NCBI taxonomy): Eukaryota > Viridiplantae > Streptophyta > Magnoliopsida > Poales > Poaceae > Avena > Avena sativa. Next base: position 493,703,072 of record OV702299.1, read on the forward strand.
CACCTCACAAACACATTCACCTGCACAATAGAGTTGGCCAGTCACCATACTTCCCAGGGTTTCATTGGATGCACCAATCCATGAATCTTATCCCACCCATCTTTTTGTCGCCTTTCACCTCACAAACACATCCTCCTCTTTGTCTCACCCGCCTCTCCTTGCTTAAGGTTATTGCATGTGATTTTGTTCGCTCCTTTTTACTTTTACATCCTCGAAACAGGCTTTCGTCCTGCTTTATAAATAAAGCACATAGGTGAGACTGCTGCTAGGCCAGACAGCACAACGCCCAAAGACAACACAACCACATGAGTTCGAAAAGAAAGAAAATGTTGGGGAAGCATCAGAAACACACCCAAAAGAAAGGAAGAAAGCAGAAACAAAATGGAGGCATAGGCAGATCAACTAAACGCAGGTGGCTCATGTCCGTTGCACCCTCCGGAGAAGTTCCACCACGCTTCTAGCAACAACTCGACAAGCACTAAGCAGCACCTTCAAGAAGGGAAGCCAACGCTGATGCCCAGACCAGAGAATGGTCTTAGTGTTTCCCCCGACACACCGAGGGAAGTGGTAGGGTAGCCACGACGCCCTTCAAGAAGGACTGGTGCCACCCGAGGATGGCACCGCATCGGTGTCGGTCGAGCCGATAAGGATTTCTCTCAAAAACCCTAACCACTACCCCCGGTCGATCCTTTGCATAGGAGCCCTACGAGGACAAGGCCTCGCCACCACCAAACTTACCGTCCATGAGCATGCGCCACTCCGGTCGCGAAGCCGCCCACATCGTCTCACTCAGGATATAATCGCGGGGTCTGCATGACAGAAGCGAAAAGTAGGTATAACCGGGGCCAGCAGTACCGCAACTGCACAGGAGGGAACTGCCTCCACCGCAGCCGGTAGTCGACCGGCCGCGGCCGCGGGCACACTAGTCCCAATTAGGTCTGGTCGGGCACGTAGGCCCGTAAAGCCCCCGCGGGGACACACCAGTCCCAAAAGGGTCCGGCCGGGCCCAGATGGGCCCGTAAAGCTCGTAGCCACGCTGCAACCGGTGGGTCATGGATGCCGCCGATCCCGAATCCCCTGCCCTGCCATGTCTACAGATCGAGTGAAACTCAGGGGCAACCCGCCAAATCGCCCGAGATCCAGATGGCGCCCTAAGGGCCCGATCTGGGCACGCATGGCCTGGACGCCATTAACCCCGCCTCCACCCGCCACGAGCTGTGCCGTGTTGCCCCGCCGCCACGGCCGCGCCACCGCCACCGCACCTGCCCGCCGAAGCAGGGCCACCGCCGCCCGAAATGCACCGCCGCCTGGAGGACATGGCCCCCGAACCCGCCTCCAAGCCGTGTGGAGAGGCTGTCCACCGCCGCCGGTACCCTGGGGCTGCGCCCGGTGGCCCCTGCCGAAGGCGGAGGAGGCTGGAGGGGGAGGGAGGCGCCGGAGAAAGGGGAAAGCCCCATGTCACCCTCGGGAGGGGGGGGGAGAGGGGCGACGGGGTTGGTGTTTTTTTTTGGCACAGCCAGGCTCAATTACTTTTTACATCACCCCGATTCTAATTTGGATATGATGATCTGTCGATTAGAGTGGCAGTAGTAGGACTAGGATTGGGTATTTTAATTCGTTGATCATAGCTGCAGTAGGAGTATGTACAACTAGGGATGGATTGATTCTTGTTTTTACTGTAGGATCTACATATTCTTATTAAGTGTGATTTCTAGAGATTGATTTTATTAATTACATTGGACATGGATTCGAATTGCAGTGCATGCATGTTACCCGGAGGGATCAGTAGGCAGCTTGACCACATGATCCATGCAAAATATTGAACTCCTGGTCCATCCGGAGACTCACCACATCACCCTATTAATTCTGGCAACCGAACTTTGAAATTTCATACCTTTTGATCTGTAGCTCCAAATCAATTAATTCTTTTTTGCATTGGATTTATATTTTTATTATCTATCTAGTAGCATCATAATATCCGATATGCTAAATTTCGAATCTCTTTGTATTCAAACTTGAGTGCATACCTTTTGATGATTGTATAAACGAAAGATATTAGAATTCTATATCGAGGAGCACTCCTATATAAATTATGTGAACTTATCTACTATAGGTTAATTTAAATTTCATATCAGAACCTTCTATGCCACATATCACAATCTATAAACCTTTTTGAATTATTCTTTTCCTATGAATTTATAATGATCATAGGTATCCAGTAGTACCTTATATGCACTATCTCATACCTTTAAACTTAAGCCCATTTGATTTGAGAATTCAATCATCCTTAGACATATCTGATAAACTATGACATTGATTCTTTTTGTATATATTTTTCTGGTGCTTTAGACCAGGATGTCATACAACAAGGGAACTATGTTTCTTATTCTAGCACCGACACGAACCATAGTGGCACATCAGTGTTGCTATTGCTTGCTGTGAGGAGAGAGGAGTGTTGCGGCTTGTTGTGAGGACTGCAAGGGGAGGAGGGAGGAGTGTGAGGGGTAGAAGGAGGCCAAGAGTCTGTTTTATCCTGCAATATTTATTTTTTATTTTTATTTGAGATCAAATCACTGCAACTTTATTAGCAACTAACCAAATCAGACTCAAAGAGTTTACAAGGCAACCCGGAGGTACCCCAAGCCAGGTTTTACACAATTTATTGTCACATCTATCCTTTGCTAGCAGATGCGCTACTCCATTATGACTACGTCGCACATGCTTGATCGTGTGATCGTCGAAGTTCCTAAGAAGTATCTTGAACTCCTCAACCAGCAGGCCATGGATCGACTGATCCACCGAATTGAAATTCAATTTAGAAACCGCTCCCATGCAATCCGTTTCCAGAATAAGCTTCCTCGCGCCCAATTCAGTAGCCAGATTCGCCGCTCGTCGACACACCAGCAGTGCCGCCTTCTTGGCTTCACCTATAGAGGTAAAAAATGGCAGGAAGTCGCCATGGTGATCGCGTAGGACCACACCAGCCCCACCATAAGTTCGATCGTCATTGATCCATCAAGATTTGCCTTAATCCACCCTGAATCTAGTGGAATCCAGGGCACTGTCCACCTCGACGGAGAGGTTGTGCCAGCAGAGCTTGAAGCAGACCATTCATCAACGCCAAACAAAGTCTTGAGAACCGTGACCTCTGGGTCTTCTATACCAGCTGACTCTCTGGCTTCATTTCTTGCATACCATAGCTGGTCTAGTAGAACCATCGCAATCGCATACCATAGTGGCCTTTCCAAGCAACACGTGTGTGCTCTGTTTGCACTTGTTTCGATTCATATGCTAATCTAATAGATATGTGTAATATGTCCTACGTAATGAAAGCAACACAGCAAACGTATGATAAGTTGTTAAGTAGTCGCGGCGTACATGAGGATGGTGATAACAATATAGCAACGTTAAATGCCAATCACAAGAGAAATATAACATTGGTGAGGCAAACAGAAACATTAATTCCTACTAGCATTTTGAATAAGCAAAAGACATAAGAATTCAAAGGCTACGAAAGATATGTTTGCGCTTCTTTTGAAGAGCTAGCAGCTACTCTAGCTCCCGTTCCTCATCACCCCAGGGCGGGGTGGGGGACTGGCAGAGCAGCTGCCCCGGGCCCAAAAAAATTAGGGGCCCAAATTTTTTTAAGTCCAGTATACATATAAAAAATGATTTTTTTATTAGACCCGTGGGCAACGTTCGACTCCCAGTTGCCAGTCCGAGACATTGATCACTTCATCGATCGGCTCGTTCGCTTCCCGAGTCTCAGGAAACTGCTTGCTAGCGCGCGAGCGTTTCCTAGTACGGTTTCGCTAAAGAAAATCGATAGTGAGTTGGGCCTATTTAGAGCATGTAGCTTCGGATGTTGTCAGACTATCAATCCCCGCATTCACTTGAAAAGGTATCGGCACACCGATCATAGACATAGGAGACGGGTTCTTTTCAACACATCAACGCATGTATCTTTTCTTTATTTTTTATATTTTCTTACATAAGTTTCATTACCTATTTTCTTTCTGTTTCATTCCCTTTCATCATTTTTCCTTTTTTCTTTATTATATTTTTTTCACGCCTTTCCTTTCAATTTTATTTTTTCTTTACCTTCTATCATGTTTAAATTAGATATATATTTTTTATGACTTTGTTCCTCATGTCTTTAAACATTGTTTTTGCTTATTCTAAAATTTTTTTATCTCCTTTCAGACTAAAATTGTGTTTCAGCAGTAATCATGATTGTTTTCTCATGTTTCTAAACTTTTCCTGTTTAAGTTCCATTGTAATTTTCGGACTTTGCTTCTAGAAATTTTTGGAGGAAATTTTAAGATATCATGTAAACATTGTTATCTCTATATGAATATTATAGTTGGAATATACTTATAATATTTATTTTTTATCATCTCATATATGCAAAAAAAATATAATAAGAGTCCCAAAATTTTAGTTTCGTCCCGGGCCCCTGAAATCTTAGGACCGGTCCTGATCACCCCAAGACTAAATAGAAAAGCGAACGTGGCAAACAGCAGGGAGAAGAACATAATCTGGGCCACGTCTTTGATCTTAGTGTGGAAAATGGAGATCGCCAGCGCCAAGGAGATTATCATGATCCCAGTCACTACCAGCATCTTCACCTAATAAAAATAAAACAATATGCACAAGAGACAGATCAATTCAAACAGTTAACCTAGTACTCCCTCCGACCCATGCGTATTAGTTGATTTAGATTCATCTAGATATAAATGTATCTAGTCAAGTTTTGTGCTAGATATATTCATATTTAGACAAATTTAAGTCAACTAATATGGATCGGAGGGAGTAACAGATTTATTACAAAAATAGTTTAACCCTTGCATTACCCATGTGCTTCGTGGAGGACGTTGTGGCGCTGCAGTGAGCTGATCTAGCTGATGATCTTCACGTTCATGCTTGTTGTTGCAGTGTTTGACAAGCAGGACTGCAGGAGGGCCATGGCCGTGGAGTATGTGGACGCGATGACGACGACGAGCGAGACGTGCCAATCGGGCCACCGAGAGTATACCATGAACGCGGTGCACACCAACATGAACGCAGCGACGCCAAAGTACTGATGATATATGTGTAATAAAGAATTAACAAGCTGAGTTTCCATTTATTATTAAATTCCAACAAGAACAGGAGAGTAGATACCTCCGCACAGCCCGGAAATGTTTGAGACGATTCATCGAGGAGCGGCGCCGCCGCATCCGCCGTTGAAGATCCTGAGTAGTACTATTACATTGGAAGAGGACTTTTGCTTTTCAGGTTCTCGCTTATACCGGTCGTTCTTGTGTTGGGGTGGAGGACACCGAAACATAGATTGGCATAGAAGAAAAGGCAGGCTATTGCAAGGGCTATCAGAGTATTTACCATTCAAACATACCATGTGGTCGAACCACACTTTGCACTCTAACTTGCACACGAGATGTACGGAATAAGAATAATAACCATCAATAAAAGTACAAAGAGTCCTAGATGTAGTAAAAATTACAAATAGGTTTTGCCCCACCTAGCAAGGACTACTGTCACTAGCGCGAGCCGAAGATGCACTGCCGTCCTCACCCCTCCATCACAGAGTCGGACAAAGCTTGTCGTAGGAGAGTTTGTTGTAGTAGACATACGAAAAGTCATCGTGCTAAGACCCAAAAGACCAACGCAGAAACCATCATCAATAATGACAACCGTAGATCAAAAGAGGGTAACATGAAACCACACCAACTAAAACAAAAACTATCGGGTCCCAGGAGTTTCACCAGACACACGACTCCACGCCCGCGCTAGACGCACAAACGGGGTAAGGATAGGGTGGGTAGGATCCTATTCTGGCTTTAAGATATAGTCGTCGCCTCACCGTCAAAAAGAAGACACTGAAAAATAACCTAAACAAACAACAAGAAACCCCAAGGCCAACGGAGGCGGAAGCGGACTGACGACGACGATGGCAAGAGGGATAAACCAAGGAAAAATAATGTGCTATAGCGTATTTGGAGTGTCAATGCTACATTTAAGCTATTTTGGACGCTATGCCGCTAAACTCAAATTAGCACGCTAAACCACACTATTTATTAGTTGTAGCACCGTTATTTCCTAGTGTTGCAAAACCTACAAGCCATCAGCCTAAAACTGTTCCCGAGTCCATACTTTAGGCTAAACTAGCCCAACACCCACCAAATTGATTGGTTTCCCCAGCCCCCAACTCTCCTGGCGAGCGGCGGCGGAGAAGAGCTCGTGAGGAGCGGCCGCTGCTTCTCTAGCTCGTGACCGTTTTTATGCCATGGATTGGTCTGGTACACAATTTAATACTTCATTCGATTCAAACTAATGGACTCAGATTTCTCTCGATTCAAATATATCTAACATTAAACCATGAGTAGATACATCCGAATTTAGATAAATATGAGTTTATTAATTTGGATAGGAGGGAGTAAATTTTTTTGTATTGTGCTTAATGGTTATGCATGTAATTGTTCATAGAATTTTTTTAGATCCTCACAGAAAAAAGAAAAATTTTAGATGCTAAAATCCTTTATGGTTAGACTATATCTAACATTATTCTTTTGCAAATGCTATTTTAAATAGCATACACTATAGCGTGTATAGCATTATGGGAAGACCAGCGCTAAATCTTTGCTACACCCATAGCGGTGTATAGCGTGTATTGTCACCGCCCGCCTCTCTTTCTCTCTCCTGCCTCACGGGGAAGCTTTTGCTACACCCATCTATGTGTGTTGACAGGAGGTTCCAACTCTTTCCCCCTCTCGCCCCTTCTAGAGCCCATTGAGAGTCGTCTCCAGATCTCCACCGCCGTCCCTCTCCTTCCTTCCCTCCGGTGGCTCTGCCCGCCGGCGTGAGGATGGATTAGGTGGCTGGCCCCCCTTATACATAGTAGCTGTAGGTTTCGAGCTGTTCTCTGTGTTGTTTCCCCTAGTGGAGTCTGGGGGTAGGATGGAGGATCCCGGCGGCCAGATCCTCCACGCCATGAATCTCCTTCTCTCTGTTAATCAGCGCTCGTGGCAGGTGCTGTGGCATGGGGGGATTTGGAGCTCGTGCATCCCTCGAAATAAGGCCTGCAAAGGGGAGCGGAGGGAGTCGCGGGGTCTGGCTCTTCTCTGCGTGGTGTGCTCCCTCACCGCTGCGGTGCTTACAGGGTGGAAGACGAAGGTGGCGGCGGGATATGCTGCAGCTCCTCCAATCAAGGTCCCTACTTGTGGTTTCCTGGGCTGCTCTCCCTGCAGTTCGCGACCTGGCATCCTCTATCGGCAAGGTGCCGAGAGAGATGTTGATATGGCAACTGCCGATGGCTGGCCCGGGAGATCGCTTGGGAGACGAACTGGCATCGGCAATCGCGACTACTCTTCTTCCGCTGCATCGTCCTCTTTTCGCTGCTGGAGCTTCGGTACCAAATATCAAATCTCTCCGGCATGCTTTTGGGTGGCTAGGGTGGTTCTCCGGCCCCAGTTTGCTTCGCTGGAATATTCCGATGCCCTCTTCTTCAACCTTCGGCAGGAGGCCCTTCCAACCTTGCCCGATGGCAAGGACGCGGCCGGCGATGGTGGCAATTTGCATCCCCGGCGAGGTCGAGGATTACTCAAGGACCTGATTGCTTTTTATTTTTTCTTCTAGGGTTCCTTTTGTAATCTGGAGGGATATTATTGTAATTTTGCCTTTCTTTTAGGTCCTTCCTGCAGCGTTGTATCACTTTTGTATTAAGATAATGCCAGTTCTGGGACCTTCGGGTCCCTTCCCTTGGTTAAAAAAAAAATCTATGTGTGTTGACTATAAGACACATATAGCCTACATTTATAAGAGGATTCAATCTCAAAATAAATCAGCCTGATAAAAAGCATGAGAGGCAACAAAAAGTTTGCGAATTACCGCAAGATTATTTGTTGGCTTTTCAAGAAGCTAAACCGGAGGTGGTCGCATCCTCTTCCCTGAATTAATATCTCATGAATTTCCACCAAAATGAGTACCATAAGGTAACATGCTGGAAACCACCACATAAGTGTCGATTTTACTGTTTGAAGAAATGTAAAGATCAGTTCCGAAGAGAATCTGTTTCGAGCCATTGGGTTTATGCCATGCTTTGTCAACATTTTTTCACCGTATCTTGGCGTTCTTCTCTGGCAGTTTATGTCTCGCTTGATGGGTGGTGCTGTGGGTGACGGTGGTGTTCGTGGGTGGCGGCTAGACAAGGCGACAATGCTCAATCCCTCCCTGGCAACATGTCTAGATGTCCGAGTGTGCTCAGAGTGAGCCTCTCTACCTCTCGACGGTACAACGCCTTTCGATCCAACGCGAGAAAGCAGGGTGCTTTCTCTAGAGGTGGAATGGACGATCGACATGGTTGACCCCGGTGGTCGACGGTGGCATGGGTTTTCTCTGTGGCGTCCTTTCCAACTCCTCTTCCTCTCCGGGCGACTCGTGGGCATGACAAGGGCTTCGCTTCAAGCTAGGCTTTATCTGTGTATTTTATTGCTTGTTTGTCTTTGCCTGTAAGCTATTCTTCAGCACTTTGTAAACCTTGGTCGTTTGGTGCTTTGTTAATTCAAAGTCGGGCACTTTGTTCCTTCGATCTAAAAAAAGAGAATTGCATGCATTTGCTGCTACATTACATCTAGCATCTCGGATTGATGTGACTTTGACGTGGTGACAGCGGTTGTTCCGAGGGTTGGGGGAAAGTGCAACCGGGGTTAGAGCAACCCCACTCGTTGGGCGAACCCAGGCCGAAATCCGGACCTTTTTTTGGCCGGACGAAACTCGTTTTTGGCCTGGGAACACCGAGTTTCCCACTCGCGTTCCCAGGCCGAGTTCCCAGGTTCGGCGAAATTCAGTTAAACGCGGCAAAATTTGGGCGAATATAGGCGGATTTCATTAAACTAGGGCAAGGACGCAAATATTACATCGACTTTAACTAGGAAAAGGCCGCCGCCGGCATGGTCGACGATGGACGCTGCTCTACAGGCCGAGGCGGGGGTGGTCGCTGGCCTGGATGTGCTCCATGACGGCGGCGAGAGTTTGCCCTGGAACGCTCCACCAGCAGCGGCGAAAAGTCATATTGTGACGCGGCGGCGGCGAGCCCGCGGTCCGTCGTGTCGGGCGAGATCCTGGAGGCGCCTGTCGGTGAAGAACTGACTCCAAAAGACCAGGTTGGCAGGATCTTCGGCGAGATCCGGGTCTTGCATGGCGGCGATAGCCGCCTGGATCTCTCCGGCGATGTCGTCGTCAGCTGGCACCGGCGGAATAGGGATCCTGCCGGCACTGAGTTGCCAGGCGGAAGGGAGACGACAGTCCGGCGGCGCCGTATAGCCCGCCTCGTGGAGCAGCCGGGCTTCCCACGTCTGCAGCGTGCGTCGGCCGCTCGCCGCCGCGATGTCGCCGGGAAATCTCTCGGCCATGGCTTTTCGGTGGAGTTGAGGAGGTAGAAAGGTGCGAGCGTCTGCGGTTCGCCGGAGTTGGGAGCGGTGTGAGAGACTGTGAAGGGAGAAGGCGAGATGTACGCCCTTTTATAGGCCGAGTTCGGCGGCGAGGGCGGGAGGGGTGTAGTAGTGAGGACGGGAAAAGGGAAACGGCGGGAAGGATGACGACGACTCGGCTTCTGTCGCTGACAGGCTGGTCCACTTGGCCAATTCGCTTCGTTCGGCATTCCCAGGACGTAACCGGGATCCTGGATATGGTCTGGGTAGTCCGGAGCAAAGTTGGCCCAAATATAGACGAAAACAGGTTTCTGGGTACGTGACTGGACCGATTTTCAGCGTCCGGATCGGGTAGGAGTGGAGATGCCCTTAGGGTTGGGGTTGGTGTGTGTTTGGGGGGTGGGGGAGTGGGGCGCTGGTGGACCTCATATTGTTGGATATATAGAACTTCGGATCTTCGATGTAAGGCTTTCATACCTACTTACCGCTAAAGGAAATTCTAAAAATACAAATATCCTAACAACCTCCTGCAAGCATGTACGTAGATCTATATCTAGAGTTGTTGTCGACAACGACAAGGACAAAATCTACTAGCTAGGGTTTGTTAGCTGTTGCGTCAGCCGGCACGGTAGTAACCGCGTGATCGGTAGATCTCTCGAGCATTGCGTGCGGCGGCAATCATGGCGCCACCAGCAGTCTACCATCCGAGCTCGAGCAAGAAAGGCGCCATATCTTCGACGGCGGCGGCGACCTCACCGCTGCCCAAACCCACCGATTTCGTCGAGGAGGACAAAAAGTTCGAGGTACGTATGTGCGTGTCTTACGTACGCCTTGATGCATGACTCATGACGATCTTGATCCATTATTAATCGATCACCTGCTGCATGCATGCCTGGATCGATCGTGTGTTATTACTAGTACTTTGTCGTCTGCGGATACATGTCGCTGTGCACCGTGTGCCTAGCCTTAACTCTTTTGCCCGATTGGCACTCCTCGCTCATCATCGTCATCATGTTCTCCTACTCCATGGCCATGACGCTCCTGCTCCTCAAGCGTCGCCACAACAACAACATCAAGGATTTGCCCACATCGCCATTTTGTACCACTCAGGAATGCTCATGGGTATGTATCCACGTTTTTTAATTAGCAATAAAATAGTAGTAAGTTAATTCTGATTAATTGATGGATGTCGTGGGCAGATGCTGGTGGTAACTGGGATCATGTTGATCTCCATGGCGCTGACGGTCTCCGCTTTCCATCCTAGGTGGGATGACGTCGTGCTTTTTGTGGTCTTGTCTCTGGTGGCCGCCATGTGCAGTTTCCTCCTCCTCAAAATCTGGGATATGGAAACCCAAAAGGAACGGGCCAGGCGCCATATGAATCGGCCGGAAACATCCACGGATCTACCATAGCCTCTTGCATCATTGGATTCAAATCATTTGGATATAATTTTGTTTGGCAACCTAATATGAATATTTTTGTTTCTCTTTATATTCTTAATGTTATTTTATTTCACTTCTGAATTGGCTGACGAAAGTACTACTAGCACAAATCCTCGTGCGTTGCCATGGCCGAACAAATTTACATCTACATACATTTATGCATAATTGGAAATTTGTGAAAAACAAATCAAAAAGTGAGGGCTGTCGGTAGCAAGATACAACTGCTATTCGTATGAATAAATTTTAGTCAAAAGAACAAAAGTATGACAAAGGCAAATCCACTCACGCAAGAGTACCATACACTAGTAGAAACTGACCTTTGGTTTGGAGCTGCTCTGGCCTCTAGTCCCGGCCCTGTCTGGAACCGGGACTAGTGTGAGCCCTAGTCCTCGTTCGTCCCCTTTGCAATGGCTAGGAGGAAGCAATTGTCTTGTCCCAGTTTATTGGAAACCTCTGGCGCCAATGACTGAGACCCAGGAGAACATGTAGTCCCGGGACTAATGTTTCCCCTATATATTCCCTGCTTCGATCATGCACGAACACATGGCCATTTTTGAAGGGAATATGCCCTGAGAGGCAATAATAAAGTGGTTATTATGTCTATTCCAAGTATATGATAGATGTTTATTTTGCATGCTATAATTCTATTAATACGGAAACATTAATACATATGTGTTTAATAAACAAACAAAAAAATCTAGTTATGCCTCTCTCGTAAACTAGCTCGTTGACTAACAAGATGATCAAGGTTTCCTAATCATGGACATTGGATGTTGTTAATAACGAGGACACAATATTAGTGTAATGGTGTGATGAACATTCATCCGAAGTATAGTATTACGATCAAAGTCATTGAGTTTATATTGCTGTAACATCATACGAAGTGATCCTAATCCTTAGACCATGAGATCATGTCAATCACTAACACCGGAAGAGTATCTTGATAACATCAAACATCACGCCGTAACATGGTGACTATAAAGATGGGTTCAGTACTACTAAAGTGTTATGTTGAGGCCCATGGATCGAGAGTGGAATTTGTTCATCCCGATGACGGATAGATATGCTCTGGGCCCTCTCGGTGATATCACATTGATTAGCTTGCAACCAAGTGATTTGATCACTAGAATGTTATATCACGGGAACGAGAAAAGAGTACATGTCAGTAACGATATCAAACTAGGTATAGAGATACCGATGATCGAATCTCGGACATGTAATATATCAAGAAACAAAAGGATTAAGATACTGTAGGGGTTCGTAGCATGGAAAACAAAAATTTTCTACCACATGCACACAAACAAGCCAAGATCTATCTACTAGATTGTAGCAACGAGTCGATAGAAGCACTCACCCTCGAAGATTCCAAAGCGGTTAACAAGAGCAGATTCTCGTGAGTGATGTAGTCGTACACTTGCCGATCTCAAGATCGCGTAGACGATCCTTCCAGCGCTGCGTTCCGGCAGCGCTTCCGCAGTCGGTCACATGTTCGGTACTCGATGAAGACCTTCCTCTCTCTTGTTCCTGTAGGCAGCGGAGGTTGTAGTTCTCCCTTCGTGATTTCGGCAGCACGACGGCGTGGTGTCGGAAGTAGAGGGAAGATCTCGCAGGGCTTCACCTAAGCCGGTGCAAGTTATGGTGGATTTAGGGTTTCCCGGAGATCTAGGGTTTAGATGACCGGGAGGAGGAGGAGGTGTCGGTAGCGGCTAGTGCGACGGCGACGGACCGGCGACGGCGGTGAGCGGTGGCGGCGCGTGTGCGGGGAGAGGGGCTAGGACTTGTGTGTCTTGGGGCAGCCCTCCCCCTCTATTTATGAGAGGGGGCAGCTTTGGGAGGGGTGGGTTTGAATCCAACCCAAACCCAAGTTGGATTGAGAGAAGGACTTGTTTCTTCTCCCACTAGGAAACCATTGTTCCAGTTTGATTTTTCAAACTCCCGTTTGACTTTCAGTTTAGAGCTTTAATTCTCTCTAGCAAATGCACACACCAAGTGACCTAGGATATGATCCAATCATTCCACTTATCCATGACACATTCATGGACCATTCTCCTTCCGGACCGGTGAACCTTCTAGAACCTTCTAGAACCTCTCTGATGAAAACATCGGAATGTTTCTGAACTCCAGAATCGGACTTTCCTTATATGAATCTTATTCTCCGGACCATTCCGGATCTCCTCGTGATATCCTGGATCCCATCCGAGACTCCGAACAACATTCGGTACCCCTACTAACATTCCATATCTACTAAACAACATCGAATCCTTAAGTGTGTCTCCCTACGGTTCGCGAATTATGCGGACATGATCGAGACACTTCTCCGATCAATAACCAATAGAGGAATCTGGAAATTCATATGGCTCCCACATATTTCAACGATTACTTTGCGATCGAATAAGCCACTTACATACGATACAAATTTCCCTTTGTCTCACGATAGTTTACTTATCCGAGGTTTTGATCGTCAGTATCTCTGCATACCTAGTTCAACCTCGTTACCGATAAGTACTCTTTTCTCGTTCCCGTGATATGTGATCCCTTGTGAGCCAGTCACATGCTTGCAAGCTAATTGGATGATATTCCACCGAGAGGGCCCAGAGTATATCTATTCGTCATATGGATGGACAAATCCCACTCTTGATCCATGTGCCTCAACCCATACTTTCCGAACACTCAATGCCACCTTTATAGCCACCCAGTTATGGTGTGGTGTTTGATGTCATCAAAGCATCCTTTCGGTGATGGTGATTAGCATGATCTCATGGTCGAAGGAATTAGGTTACTATGTATCAGAAAGCTTATAGTAAACGAACTATTGAAATGACTTGATCTTTATGCTACGCTTATCTATAGGAGTATGTCCATCATACCATTCTCCTAATGATATGATCTTGTTGTTAACAACATCTCAATGTTTATGATCGAGAAACCATGATCATCTATTAACCAACAAGCTAGTATTATTAAAGAGGCTTACTAGGGACTCTAATTTAGTTTACAAATCACACAAGTATTAATGTTTCCAGTTAATACTGTTATAGCATGAATGTAAAAATTTATCATAAACACAAAGATATAATAATAACCACTTTTATTATTGCCTCTAGGGCATATCTCCAACATATACTAGCGTAAAAGGTTCTCTCGATCACAAGAAAGTCATCGTTGAATGTGTGGGAGTCAGAATGGATCTCCAGGTCCCGCTTCTGATTATTGATCTGAGAGGGGTCTCAATCATGTCTGCATTATTCGCGAACCGTCGGGTGACACACTTAAGAGACACCGGCACCATTTGGAGCAAAAGTTTCATGCCGGAAAGAATAACAAGCATAGGAATTTATTTCACTAGATACCGAAACGGGTTTTCGGGTGAAATTGCAGAAAGTGTTTTTGCATGTGAAATGAAATACTAGCAAGGGGTTATATGTGAATGTTTGTCATTAAAGTAATTGGCAAAATTCTAAATAAATAAAACGAGTTTTATTTAATGAGAGTTTGCATTAAATTTGGTGGAAATTTAATGGGAATTTGAGTGGGTTTTTGAGTGGAGGAAATTGAAAGGCTTTTTGTGAGTAGAGTGTCCACCCACATGAATGAACGAGGGGAGGGGGTTGATGACCCACAAGTGTATGGGATCGCAACAGTCTTCGCGGGTAGTATTACCCAATTTATTGATTCGACACAACGGAGCCAAAGAATACTTGCAAGCCTTAACAACTGAGTTGTCAGTTCAGCTGCACCTGGAAATAGTTCTTGCTCATAGAAGTTTATCAGTAGCAACAGTTTATAGTAGCAACAGCAGCAGCAGTGAAACAGTAGCAATAGTAACAGTAACGGTAACAGTAGGATTCGAGTGCGGTAGGCATAGGGATGGATGGACGGGCGTTTCATGGACGAGTCTAAACATATAACTTCAAGATTTAGGGCATTGCAGATAAATAATAACAAGCATCCAAGTACTAAACAATCCTAGGCATGTGCTCCAAATATAGTCATACGTGCTCGCAATGAGAACTTGCACAACATCTTTTGTCCAGCCAGCCCGTGGCAGCGGGGCCTCTAGGGAACTACTGGCAATTAAGGTACTCCTTTTAATAGAGCACCGGAGCAAAGCATTAACACTTCATGAACACATGTGATCCTCACACCACAGCCATCCCCTCCGGTTGTCCCAATAATTATCACTTGGGGGCTTTTGGATCCAGACAATGATATGTGTACACAACTTGCAGATAAGATCACAAACAATACTACCATAATGATTCAATAATAAGTTCAGATCTGAGATCATGGCACTCGGGCCCTAGTGACAAGTATTAAGCACAACAAGTTGCAACAAAGTCAAATATGACTAATAGAGATACTAGGCACTATGCCCCTAACAAATCTTATTCGATTACATGATAGAACTCATCCAATCCCTACCATCCCCAAGCCTACATCGGGGGATTACTCACTCATGGATGAGAGAAACATCGGTGGTTGATGGAGATGCGTTGGTGATTACGATGGCGATGATCCTCTCCAAATTCCCCGTCCCGGTAGGATGCCAGAACAGAGTTTCTGGATCCGAATATTGGTTTCTCGTGGCGGCGGCGGTGCGGAACTCTTTCTGGAAAACTATCGAACCCCTCTGTTTTTAGGTCAGAAGGCAACTTATAGGCGCGAGGGGAGGCCGAGGAGCTGCCTGGGGGTGGCCAAACCTCTCCCAGGCGCGGGGTCAGTGGGCCCACGCTTGGGGTGGGTCTGCCCCCCTGGCCTCCCCTCTGTCTCCCCTTCTGGCTCCGTGGATCTTTTGGTGATAAATAGTTTTTGGCATATTTTCCGGGATTTTTCATGATAGTTGATTTTCTGCACAAAAATAAGATACCAAGGTAATTCTGCTGAAAACAACGTCAGTCCGTGTTAGTTGTATTCAAACCACACAAGTTTAGAGAAGAAACAATAGCAAAGTGTTCGAGAAAGTAGATACATTTTGGACGTATCAACTCCCCCTAAGCTTATCTTATTGCTTGTCCTCAAGCAATTCAGTTGAAAACTGAGTGCGATAAAAGAACTTTCATGAACACTTTGCTTCATATGATGTATATATTCTCAGCACAAGAGTAGATGCTTAGACAATTCGTAATAAAGAGTATGCAACTAAGTCTACTCAATAGTCATTGCAAGCTATGAAGAGAAACCAACTCAATAATAATAAGTAGCATGAAACATAAACATAAGCAACATTGCAATGCTCATAATAAGGTATGATAGAGTGGTATCTCGCTTGCCTTTGTTTGAAGAGCACAATATGAATGCTGAGGCACCTCTGAAGTTCAAGTGAAGACTAGAGATAAAGATATCGGAGATACAAGCATCAAAGTCATGACATAATTAACCAAGTTTTGGAACAAACACAAGAATGACAACTATGCTCCAAAACTTGGTTAATTATGCTCTCAAGAAGGTTGTCATTCTTGTGTTTTGGAACAAACAAAGTTGTGAAAATGATTTTGTGAAGGTTTGAAAGGCTTCCTAATGCTGAAAGGAAGGTACTCGTTAGCTTTGAGCTCTCATTGCCCCTATCATAGGCATCTTCATGTGGTTAAGGTGAAAGTGAGGTCCACTCTGAATCATATGCTTGATAGACCATAGGCTGAAAATCCCAAGTCCCTTGAGTACGAGGGTCGATCCGCATGCTACTCAACTTTGGTCACCTGAAAGTTCTTGTCATTGTAAATACATGCATATCATCAAGAACCGCCAACGGGGTACCCCTTGCATATGGTACAGGAGCTTTCCTATAACCAAAATGACAAGGCAAGCAAACAATGAGCATCTCAGCAATCTTTTTATTTACCATATGCATAGGTTTAAGACGCTTCATAGATGCTCATTATAGTGTTGCTGCAAGTTTCCACCATGATTAAGCATGGCTTAGGATAGCGGCCTAGGCGTTTCTCTAACACAATGTATAAACTCCATGAACTCACAGCCTCCCCTTTTATTCCACATCGTCGACATCCATAAACAAAAGGGCAAGGAATCAACTGGATAAGATATCCAACAGGTGTTGAAAGCGTTCCCCGTGACAACATGGTTCTGCTGACTCCCAACATATAATAAGCAAGCATATAACTTTCATGGACTAGTCACAATGGTTCACGATTATTAAGCGTAAGTAATAAAGTGTGCCATCAAGTTCGTGAGAGCTTTACTAACTAACTTTCTCAAAACAGACAAACATTTTATTTTGGAAGAAAACACGGCATATAGAATATGCACTAAAGTAGCAAACGATGCTAATGGGTAGGTATGGTGGACACAGCTGGCAATATTGGTTTTGAAGAGTTGGAAGCATAGGTAGAGCATATACTCAGTGCAAGTGAAGGCTAGCAATAGAGAGGGAGCGACAAACGGGAGAGCAATAACTGTCATAATCATGCTTACAACAAAACAGGACTAATTAAGGCATGAAAGTGATACAAGAACTCTGAGGCAAAATAAATCATTGAAGCTTACTGACTATTGATTAGTCATATGCATGCGTGAGCATGTGCCAAGTCGATTCACATGAACAGTCAGAGGAGGATACCACAATATCATACCAAAGTATGAATAAAACAATGCAAGCAAACATTCATATGACATGCTACAAACTATTAGCAAGCTGGAGCTAATCATAGACAAGCAAGAACTACTAAGCATCCATAATGACATACACCTTACACAAACAGACTAAGCATGCTCACAATGATGAGTATATGTACAAAAATGAAAAAAAATAGAGTTCGTTACCAGCCTCTTACCACACCTCGAGTTGTCTTAATCTTCATTATTGCCCTTCACTTGTGAGACTTGAATATTAACATGAAACCAAAATCCACTGTGGACGGCTGAACCCTGCAAAGAACTCACGAAACCAAAAAAGAACAACAAATATTTTTGGTGTTTTTGATTTTTTAGAAACAAGCAAACAAAGAAAAAACAAACAAAAACAAAGCAAACCAAACAAAGCAAAAGAAAACCAAAAACAAAAACTAAGACGCTCCAAGAACAACACAACTGTGCGTGAAACAATAAAAATGAAGTGTCTAGAAAGACCTGAGATTTTTATTGATGAAGAAGGGGATGCCTTGGGCACCCCCAAGATTTGACGCTTGTACCTCTTGAGTAATTCTTAGGGTGACACGGAGTGGATCCCCCAAGCTTGAGCTTTTGTCCATTCTTCATCTCATTACATCATCCTCTCTCTACACCTGCAATTTTTATTTCATACAAATTTCACACAATCTTCATTAGCAACATTAGTTTACTCAAAAGATATTAGACCTTTGGCAAAGCTTTGGAACAACAATACTTTTCATTAAAAACACAAGCTATTTTAGCAACTCCTTCAAAAATCTCAATTTCCCAAAAAGAACCCGAAAAGGAATCAATAAGAAGCAAATGCAAATAATGGCAGAAATCTGTCAAAACAGACCAGTAGGTAGAAACCGATTTTTCCGAAGACTTTCTGTTGCTCAAATCAAAAATTGTTGAACTAACGAAAGTTAGCTAAAACATACTGGGGGATTTATTCGTAAATTTTTAGCTCAATCCGACTAACAGAGACTCCTCATGAATTTTTATGGTGGAGGACAGAAATCTGTTTCAGGATAGCAACTCCCCAAATCATACTTCCCTCTCATTAGAGGTCATTCTTGGCACAAAAAGCAAACAAAAAGGATAAGGAGAGGTCATTACTGAAGTAATAACTTCCAAGACTCAAGGAAACTCTTGGGTTATCTCCCAACAAGTACTTTTCTTTAACGCCTTTAAGTTAGGCAGAGCGAAGAGCAAAAATTGGAAAGGAGAAAAATAAAAGTGAGCAAGTATAACCACTGTGAAAACATTATTTTGTTCATTAAAATACTTTTGTTAACAAGGTTGATCAAGTCCTTTTACCCAAACAATCTTATATGAATCAAATCTTTGCATTCCAGAAGGTGATTATGTTACCTCATACTTGATATCAATGGTCCCAATCATAATAGTTTCAAAATTTTCTTGTGGAATGGGACAATATATTTCTACAACCTTGATGCTCTCAATATTTTCAATGGAATTCATGCAATAGCTCTTAACAACCTTCTTGGGGAAATAGACAGTGTGCTCTTTGCCATTAATATTGAATGTTACTTTTCCTTGATTGCAATTGATGACAGCACCTGGAGTATTAAGAAAAGGTCTCCCAAGAATAATAGACATATTATCATCTTCAGGCATTTCAAGCACAACAAAATCAGTTAAAACCATGCAATTATGAGCAACTTGAACAGGAACATCCTCACATATACCAACAAGGACAGTAGTTGACTTATCATCCATTTGCAAAGATATATCAGTTGGTATCAACTTTTCTAGCCGGAGTCTCTTGTAGAGAGAAAAAGGCATAATACTAACTCCAGCTCCCAAATCACATAAAGCAGTTCTAACATAATTGTTCTTAATATAGCAGGGAATAGTTGGTATACCTGGATCACCAAGTTTTTTTGGAACCTTGCCATTGAAGGAATAATTAGCAAGTAGAGTAGAAATCTCCTCATTAGGAATCTTCCTTTTAATAGAGACAATATACTTCATATACTTTGAATAAGGAGGCAATTTAATAGCATCAGTCAAAGGAATTTGCAAAATTAAAGGTTTCATCCACTCACAAAACTTGTTGTAGTGTTCTTCCTCCTTTGACTTGTGTTTCTTACCTGGAAAAGGCATAGGTTTCTGCACCCAAAGTTCTCTCTCTTTACCATGTTTATTAGCAATAAAATCTTCCTTTGTATACCTAGTGTTCTTAGTGTGTTTCTCAGGTTCTTCCTCACCTTCCTCCTTATCAGGATACTCATTATTATTACCACTCACAGTTTCAGCATCAGAGACAGATATACTATTAGGATCTACAGCAGATTCAAGTGATTCCTCAACTATCTTATGTTTCTTTTTCTTTCTCTTACAAGGACTACCACTATCTTCACGTTGTTGGAAATCCTGCTCTATTCTTTTAGGGTGTCCTTCAGGATATAAAGGATCTTGAGTAGCTGCACCACTCCTAGTTCTAATTCCATAAGCATGTTTATTTTCTGAAGCAATAACTAGCATATCCTTTTGTACCTTTGCAAGTTGATCAAGTTGGGTTTGAACCATTTGAAAGTGTTTACAAAGCATTTTAATATCATTAGAAGTTCTTTCCACAATACCTTTCAACTCATGGATAGATGTAGAGTTTTCCAATAAATGATTCTAAACTTGTTTATTAAAATTACCTTGTTTAACAATAAATGTGTCAAGTTCCTCTAAACACTGATCAGGAGGCTTACCATAGGGAATATCACCTTCATTAAATTGGAGAGAGTGTACCTCAATAGTAGATGAGTAGGGAATTGGCTTACATAATTCTTCTATAGGAGGTAGATTCTTCACATCTTCGGCTCTAATACCTTTCTCCTTTAGACACTTCTTAGCTTCCTTCATCACTTCATCATTTAATGCAATAACTCCCCTCTTATTTGTTGTTGGTGCTGGATCTGGTTCAGGAACAACTGGTTCAGGAGTAATAGGCTCAGGTGTATTCTGCTCAGTTGAAGTCCAATCATCATAATTCTTGCTTATCTTGGTCATTAATTCTTCAGCATCTGTAGGAGTCCTTTTCCTGAAAACACAATCAGCAAAGCTATCTAGGTAGGTCCTAGAATCATCAGTTAGTCCATTATAATAAATATCAAGAAGCTTATTCTTAGGCAATAGACATCCAGGATGTGCATGAATCAAGGAACATAATCTTTTCCATGACTCAGGAAATTTCTCTTCTTCTCCCTGTTTAGAATCAAAAGTCTCTGCAAAGCAGCATGTCTAGCACTGGTAGGAAAATATTTATGGAAGAAAGAAGCAATCAAGCAATCAGGGCTATCAATGGAACCAGGAGGTAATCTATTAAACCAAGCCCTAGCTTCTTCTTTTAGTGAAAAGGGGAAGATCTTAGCAACAAAGTACTTGCGCATCTTAAAATCATCAGAGAACAAAGCACTCATAGTAGAAAGCTTAGTCATATGAGCCACAACACTCTTAGTTTCAGGCCCACAAAAAGTTTCTTTCTCAAAAATATCTAAATAAGACAAATCAAGAGAGAAATTATAATATTCATCTTTAATATCTATGGGAGAAGTGGCAAACTTAGGATCATAGGTCAACTTAGGCATAATAGTACGTCTAGCAAGGAGACTCTTCATAGCACTAGTACCATATGTGTTTCGGCACTCTTCAACAAATTCATCAGTGAGCTCAATGTAACCATCATTAATATCATAACTCTCACTAGCAGGTGAGCTAACAGGTGTAACATTGTCTTCACTAGGAGTTTTGGTATTTCCTAGACTAGCCATAGTATCATCTAGAAAAGGAACTAGTGAACCACTCGCATCAAGCATGGCAGAAGTAACATCATGAGCATCAAAAGCAGTTTCAGATTCAGCAGTAGTAGCAGTGTGTGTAGCATGCGTATGTGGTGGTGGTGTGACAAGCTTACTTCTAACAGACGGTGAATCAAGAGCAACAGTCTTCGCGGGTAGTATTACCCAATTTATTGATTCGACACAAGGGGAGCCAAAGAAAACTTGCAAGCCTTAACAACTGAGTTGTCAGTTCAGCTGCACCTGGAAATAGTTCTTGCTCATAGAAATTTATCAGTAGCAACAGCAACAGCAGTGAAGTAGTAGCAATAGTAACAGTACGATTCGAGTGCGGTATGCATGGGGATGGATGGACGGGCGTTGCATGGACAAGTCTAAACATGTAACTTCAAGATGTAGGGCATTACAGATAAATAATAACAAGCATCCAAGTACTAAACAATCCTAGGCATGTGCTCCAAATATAGTCATATGTGCTCACAATGAGAACTTGCACAACATCTTCTGTCTAGCCAGCCCGTGGCAGCGGGGCCTCTAGGGAACTACTGACAATTAAGGTGCTCCTTTTAATAGAGCACCGGAGCAAAGCATTAACACTCCATGAACACATGTGATCCTCACACCACAGCCATCCCCTTCGGTTGTCCCAATTATTGTAACTTTGGAGCCTTTGGATCCGGACAATGATACGTGTACACAACTTGCAGATAAGATCACAAACAATACTATCATAATGATTCAATAATAAGTTTAGGTGTGAGATCATGGCACTCGGGCCCTAGTGACAAGCATTAAGCACAACAAGTTGCAACAAAGTCAAATATCACTAATAGAGATACTAGGCACTATGCCCCTAACAAATCTTATTTGATTACATGATAGAACTCATCCAATCCCTATCATCCCCAAGACTACAGCGTGGGATTACTCACTCATGGATGAAGGAAACATCGGTGGTTGATGGAGATGCGTTGGTGATGACGATGGTGATGATCTTCTCCAAATTCCCCGTCCCGGAAGGGTGCCAGAACAGAGTTTCTGGATCCGAATCTTGGTTTCTCGTGGCGGCGGCGGAGCGGAACTCTTTCTGGAAAACTATCGAACCCCTCTGTTTTTAGGTCAGAAGGCAACTTATAGGCGCGAAGGGAGGCCAAGGAGCTGCATGGGGTGGCCAAACCTCCCCCAGGCGCGGGGTCAGTGGGCCCGCGCCTGGGGTGGGTCTGGGCCCCCAGGCCTCCCCTCTGTCTCCCCTTATGGCTTCGTGGATCTTCTGGTGAGAAATAGTTTTTGGCATATTTTTCGGGATTTTTCCTGATAGTTGATTTTCGGCACAAAAATAAGACATCAAGGTAATTCTGCTGAAAACAGCGTCAGTTCGTGTTAGTTGTATCCAAATCACACAAATTTAGAGAAGAAACAATAGCAAAGTGTTCGAGAAAGTAGATACGTTTTGGACGTATCAGGGGCAGCCCCCATGGCCTGCGGCCATCCCCTTGGGTTCCCCCTCCTCCTATAAAAGGAGCCCCCCTCCTCTCTTCTCACCCACACCTCTTCGTGAAGGATCTCTCTCCCCCTCTAGTATTTATCCCCCATGGTCTTGGATTATTGAGATACATGTTCTCGGTGGCTATTCGGTAAGAAAGAGTTGTGCTTCCGCTGCATCGCTAGAGTGAGGAGGCGGGGGTTGCTCGTTGCCTCGGACATGTGTGCGAGCACGGCTGCGCCGCTGTTTTGCAGCGCTAGGACTTCCTCTCGATCTTGAGATCGGCAAGAGATCGTCTACATCAACCAAAAGTTCAACCTGTTAAGCTTTGTCGATCTTCAAGGGTATGTTCTCTATGGATGTATATCCGCCCGTTGCTTGTATCTAGTAGATAGATCTTGGTACATAGTTGTTTCCATCAAAGGAAATTTTTTGTTTTCTATGCTGCGAACCCTACAATTTTCTCCAAGCTAGCTCAAGTTCATCCTCATATTTTGTCCAAAGTTTGTCAAGATTTTGTAGCATCTATCAATCCAAGCTTCTAAAAAGGTTAGCAACTTCAATCTTTCATCTCTTATTGTTAGTTTAGCTAAATGCTCTAGAAGTAGAGAGGGATTTCATGCTTAGAAGTAGAGGGAATTTTAGATGTGTAATTTTAAGCAAATTTTGATTATGCAAAAAGTGACTGAAAGTTGAGATGTGTATTCACTACTAGGAAAACCTTAATCAGTGGCACATCCTTTTTGGCCTCGTACCTGGCGAGCTCCCTTTCCCTCCGGTTAGCGAATAAGGTATTTTAGGTGTCATAGTTGTCAGGATCCCAATGGGGATCTATCCGCTACTCCGTCGTGAACTCGAGGTAGAAGTGGTTCGTAATGGACGCCTGGCGTGCGAAACCTTGATGCACAGGAGGGACAGGAACCCCTCCATTGCTCAGCATCCAGTTGGCGGGCAGACGGTAGCCCGGCGGGAATGGGTAGCTGGAGGCGCACAGCGCCTCGGTCTCCTCGAGAGTCAGGATTGCCCAGCATACGGTGTCCATTGTTGTGAGAGGGGAAGGTGTGTATGTGTAGATGACCAAGACGGTCGGCCTAGATATAGAGGGAAAGAGTGAGAAAAATGGCGGGAAGCGAAGGAAAATGGCAGGAAAGATATCTTTAGTCCCGGTTAGTGGCTGGAACCGGGACTAAAGACCCCCGAAATATCTATAGTGCCAGTTACTAATTTCGATAGTTAGACCGACTATTTTAGAAAACAGAAAATGGTTTTAGATTAGTCAATCAAATTAAAACACTTGTTATGTTGAAAGTTTATCAAATTCGAAAGTATGCAAAAGATATAATTTAATTCAACAAAATATTAGTTTTATAAGAGAGTATGCTAATAGATTTATATTATAGATCTTTTTTTCTGCAAATTTTATGTTTAGATACATTTATGCATAATTGGAAATTTGTGAAAAACAAATCAAAAAGTGAGGGTTGTACTCAAGAGTATGACAAAGGGAAATTTAGCAAAAAGAAAAAAAGTATGACAAAGGGAAATTCACTCCAATTTACATATGTACTCAAGAGTACCATAATAGCGTACATAAGGGTGTGCAAAAAAGAAACCGGCTAAACCAGCCAAACCGGCCAACTAGACTTCAGCTTATTTTCCTTCACAAATAATATCTAAACTTTAAAACTAGTACTAAAAAATTGAATTAGTTCAAACGGGCTTAGGCGTACACCGTTAAAAAATTTGAGCAGATCATCATACTTAACTTTTCCCATCTTGCTACATAATGAATTGTTATTCCCAATCTCAATTCAAACAAAAAATATTTCCACAAGAGGCATTAAGTGAATCCTCGAATCATTGAAACCATAAGCGTATATTATTGTTAGACAAAATAACAATAGATTACAACACAAACTATCAAAATAATTAAGTTTTTACAAGTAGACTATGAAACTATTGTATTTCCTTAAATTGGTCCCAGAGTGACTATAGACACACTAAAGACTATGCCCTCGCATTTGTGAGGGACATCTTGCTAGTTTTCTATAAAGGGAGAACATAAAGTTGAGTAGAGAATGCTCATGACTTAACGTAGCGCATAAGTCGATCAGACATGACTTGACATCTCCACCGAAGCTCCGTGCAAGACGAAGCCACTCCACCTCCTGCCTCCGCAATCGAGCACTGTTCCACAAACGATGCTCCCAAAAGAGAATGCGACATCGCAACGCGACCACCATTCGATCCAGAAGACTAGATCTTAGGGTTTCCCCGGAGCAGCAGGAGTGGGTTGATAATAGTTGCACGGCGATGCCTTTATCAAGGTAACGACGCAATCTCTGCCATTGCACGCCATGACCGAAATAGGCTCGATTTCACCGGTGACTATGTCACACCAACTCGTATCTAAGACTCGATGACGGATCTCGAGATCTGCCAAACCAGCCTTAGGCTGGCCACTTACGAGAAGCCGATCTGCAGCCGCTGCTCCGTCAGTCCAGCGGCTGAGACCAAACCCGAGGACGACTTCACATGGCAGAACCTGGTGGCTAGTCTCGACATATGCGAACGGGTACGGATGTAAATACTCTCTGTAGAAAAAGCACATATATGTACTGTACTCCTCCTCCCAAAAAGATGTCTTAAATTTGTCTAAATTTGAATATATTTATATAGTTAAATCTAAATTATGTGCCCTTTATCAAAAAAAAAAAGATTACTAACATGGAAACGTTCCAGAATTGTTAGCAGCTTTCCTCTTGCATCTGTTCATATGTATACTCTTGTATGCTTGATACTGTCCAACCATTGCAGTGCATAATCGCCGCTATGATTGCCGGCACAGCTGTGTAGCGACTACAGTTTGATGTTTCTCATTTGTGATTTGTCCAAGTACAGAAGAAGATCAGATTTACTACATCTGGGTTGTAATATACTAATATCACGTGCAGATTTACTACAAGTAATGTGTGCAGATTTTCATTTGTTATCTTCAGCAAGTAAAGTCCACACATATGTGCTTCTTTGTCGTCTTGTAATTTCAATATTTTCATAGGTACTATCACTAGTACAAACGCGTTACTTAGACATTAGATACATCAATTTCCAATAGGCCTCAGACGGTTTCTCGTTCCGGCTCAAACGCATAGCTTCTAAAAGCACACCATCTGAGCCGGTTTTTCTTTGCGGCTCCAAGATACGACTTCAGATGGTGCAAAAAGGGAAACACCTCTAAGATCCGAGACGGCCAATATTCAGGACCACTTGCAAGACTCCTCAACCTCAGACGTCCCCTAGTATGAACCGTCTTCAATAGTCAGACGACCTGAGTCGGCCGTTATTATGATCCGTCTTCATATAAGTTTTAAATATGAGAAGGCTTCATGTTTCATCCGTCTCTAATAAGTTTCCTCTTTGAGACTGGTTATTATACCGGCCGCCTCTTTAAGACTGGTTATTATGTACCTAAAGTCATCAACCATGTCTCTCTCATCTTCGATGATCATGTTATGCAAAATGATGCAACATGTCATTATATGCCAGAGGACCTCTGGCTTCTAATACTCGTCAGGTCCATGAATAATGCCAAAGCGCTTCTGAAGCACAGATAAAGCTCTCTCCACATATTTCCTTGCTGCCCCTTTATCTGTTGCAAAGTGTGATTTCTTTGGATTATTGCAAAGATGCTGGGGGATTGTATTCACCAATGTGTTCCATGGAGGATAGATCCCGTCAGCAAGATAATAACCCTTTGTGTACTCATGGCTTTTAACCTCATAGTCGCAAGGATAAGCTTCACCCTTCACAAGCCTTGAGAACAGTGATGACCTTAAAATCATATTTAGATCATTGAGAGATCCAGACAATCCAATAATGAATTCCATATCCATAGATCACACAAGGCAACTGTCTCAGGGATGATTGTTGCATCTTTGCAGTGACCTTTGTATTGGCCTTTCCAATGCGTACAGTCAATTGAACCAAGCATCCCAGGCCATCCTCTTATATTGTTTTCTACAAGAAGTCTCTCGATGTCTTGTTCATTGGGTGCCTCAAATACTCTGGCCCAGAGATATCAATCACATCTTTTGTAAATCTTCTCACGGCCTCCAAAACTGTATCCTCCCCAAGGGGCACATAGTCATCAATGGCGTCGTCCGAACAACCATATGCAAGTATCCTCATGGCCGCCACACAACTCATCACTGGGCTAGCACTGATCTCTCCCGTAGCACTCCTCCATAGCTTGAAACAATCATCATAGTCCTCCACGGCTCTTGTGATGGTGAGGAACAAGTCGTTTTGCATCTGAAACTGGCGCCTAGAATTGCTTGTTTGTGTAGGTTGCATCGGAGTTGAAATAATTCCTCATGATCTTGTCATGACCCTCGGCTCTGTTTTGGTTGGTCCAAGCACAGCCGAACTGACATCCCCTCCTCGGAGCCCGAAAATCTTTGTTCAAAATCATGATCATAGACATTTCCAAATCTTCGTCTTTGTTGTCTTCCTCCACGGACGAAGAATCATTGAAAATAATCTCTCTCAACCTCTTCATCTATAGCCGAAGGTGCTCTCGGTCAAGCTAGGCCATGAACAAAGGCGGAAAACAAACAAAAAAGTCCAATGAAAATTCAGTCGAATACCTTGTGCGCGACGGAGGTGCAGACCGGGCTGGGCAGTTCAGCCGGCCAGAAGGGTGCTCGACGACTATAGGGGCTACGTGATGACCGGATGGCAAGGTTGTGGCCGAGTTATGCCCTCCTTGCGGCAGGATGACGACTGGACGGCGACGAGCCGGCGTCTCTGCCGCCGGTCAAAGTTCGTCGGATTATGGCCACAACCCTCGGTGCTGGCCACGAACTGGTCGGCCGTGGTCGATCTACACCACCTCCATCTCCTCCGACGGATTTTTTTGAATGAAATTGACCTCGCCCCGACCAGAAACTTAGCTTTCTACTTGTTTCGACCGGAGGCGGAATTGAGCTCGATGCGGTGGCTCTCGAGGGTGATTCCAGCGACGACTGACATCAGAGACATGGGCGTAGGGGGAAATAGGGTGGCAGTATTTCGGGCTGTCGGCGGAGGGGCCCGGTGGCCGGCGGCGGCAACACCGACGAGAATGGTGCGGCGGAGCGTCGAGGCAGCGACAACTGCGTGTATGAGAATAATTATGCGCAGGGGCAGGACAGCCCGTGCTGCAGCTCTGGTTGTATGGTCAAAACTACACTAGAATTCCTTTAAAAAATGTAAAAAAAACTAAATGACTAAACACAAGGGCCAACCCGGGGCTTAGCCCATTTCTGGGTCCGCTCTGATTATGCGTGTTGAGGCCCGCCGCTCGTATATTTGGGAGAAGCAGAGGCCGATTCCTAAAAAATTCTCATCTAAGCTGGTTGCGGCTTCGGTTAGAGAGCGTTTCGGCTGTTAGAGGAGAAAAGAAAGTCCTCTAATGGCCAAAAGGGGATGTGTTAGAGATGGTCTTAAATAATGTTGTTATGCATGATACCAATTGAACATGTGAAAGCAAATTGTCATGAGCTATCCATTAACCAGCTCCAAATTATTTCTACTGGTCTTTGTTAAGCGGCAACATGCGCTCCCGCCTGAGGCCCTTCGAATTTTGAACCCACCGGCGGTTCCCCGGCCGGCGCGGCGGCGCCCCCTCCTCCATGCCGCGGTCTCCCCCTGCTCCCGAGGCCTCGCCGCTGCGGTGGCGCGCGTCATCGGCGTCCGTCTTCGCGGGCTGCCGCCCCGGCTGGTCGGAGGCGACGGTGGTGCTCCGGCCGGCGGAGGGCCGGCTCGTGCTGCTCACTAAGGCCGGCATGGTCGTCGACGGCAGGGATCGCCGTCGCGGCGAGTTTATCCGGCAGGGCCCGTCCTTGTCATTCCCCGCCCATGCGGTGCGGATTGGCTGCCGCGTCGCTCCGCCGGGGGGAGGCAGCGAGGCGTCTGGTTCCCCCCTCCCGTGAGGCCCTCCCTCCCTCCCGGCCGCTGGACCCGACGCTCGTCGCCGAGCTGGCCGACCTCCATGGTCAGGCATGGGGCGACGTTGAGGAGGACGCGGGGCATGCCATCTCCACTCCGGTGGGCGAGACGGTCTTTGGGGTTTGTGCTGCCGGCGAGGTCTCCGATAGTGAGTGCGGTGTGCCGACCCCGCGCTGAGCCTCCTCCTTACTGCGCCCCTCCTTGGCGGAGTTCTTCCCACTGGCGCGGGCTGCCCCCAAGCGGCCTCGCCGGAGGAGGGAGATGTAGGGGTTCGTAGCATGGAAAACAAAAAAATTCTACCACATGCACACAAACAAGCCAAGATCTATCTACTAGATTGTAGCAACGAGTCGATAGAGGAACTCACCCTCGAAGATTCCAAAGCGGTTAACGAGAGCAGATTCTCGTGGGTGATGTAGTCATACTCTTGCCGATCTCAAGATCGCGTGGACGATCCTTCCGGTGTTGTGTTCCGGCAGCGCTTCCGCAGTCGGTCACACGTTCGGTACTCGATGAAGACCTTCCTCTCCCTTGTTCCAGTATGCATCGGAGGTTGTAGCACTCTCCTCGTGATTCCGACAGCACGACGGCGTGGTGTCGGAAGTAGAGGGGAGATCTCGCAGGGCTTCGCCTTAAGCCGGAGCGAGTATGGTGGAGTATGAGAGAGGCCTTGGTGATCTAGGGTTTAGAGGGCACCAAGGGGAGGGTGTGGCCGGCTGCTAGGGTTTGGGGAAACCCTAACTCGGCGAGCTGGGAGATTCCTAGGCGGCGGCTGCACTTGTGGTGGAGGCACCAGGAGCTAGGGTTTAGGTGTGAGGGTAGGGGGCAGCCCTACCCCTCCTTATATAGGTGGGAGGGAGGCGGTTGGGAGGAGGGAGTCCTCCTCCAACTCCTCCTCCTTGGCCGGCGGGTGGAGGGAGTGGGACTTCCTCCCCAAGTAGGTTTCCTACTCTCCCTCCACCAAGCAAACATCAGATTTGACTTTTCAAATTGGCGTTTGACTTTCAAACTTGGATTTGATTTCTCTCTCCATATTGCCCAGCCAAGTGACCTAGTAAATGATGCAACCATTTCTACATTGACACATCCATGTACCCTTCCCTTCTGGAGTGCCAGACCTTCCAGACCCTTCTAGAACATTCCTGGTGAAAACACCGGAATCATTCCTGAACTCCGAAACAGGACTTTCCTTATATGAATCTTATTCTCCGAACCATTCCGGATCTCCTCGTGATATCCGGGATCCAATCCGAGACTCCGAACAACACTCGGTCTCTTAATCATCATTCCATAACTACACAACAACATCGAATCCTTAAGTGTGTCTCCCTACGGTTCGTGAATTATGCGGACATGATCGAGACACTTCTCTGATCAATAACCAATAGAGGGATCTGGAAATTCATATGGCTCCCACATATTTCTACGATTACTTTGCGATCGAATGAACCACTTACATACGATACCAATTTCCCTTTGTCTCATGATAGTTTACTTATCCGAGGTTTTGATCATCGGTATCTCTGCATACCTAGTTCAACCTCGTTACCAATAAGTACTCTTTTCTCGTTCCCGTGATATGTGATCCCTTGTGAGCCAGTCACATGCTTGCAAGATAATTGGATGACATTCCACCGAGAGGGCCTAGAGTATATCTATTCGTCATATGGATGGACAAATCCCACTCTTGATCCATGTGCCTCAACCCATACTTTTCGAACACTCAATGCCACCTTTATAGCCACCCAGTTACGGTGTGGTGTTTGATATCATCAAAGCATCCTTTCGGTGATGGTGATTAGCATGATCTCATGGTCGAAGGAATTAGGTTACTATGTATCAGAAAGCTTATAGCAAACGAACTATTGAAATGACTTGATCTTTATGCTATGCTTATCTATAGGAGTATGTCCATCATACCATTCTCCTAATGATATGATCTTGTTGTTAACAACATCTCAATGTTCATGATCGGGAAACCACGATCATCTATTAACCAACAAGCTAGTATTATAAAGAGGCTTTACTAGGGACTCTAATTTAGTTTACAAATTACACAAGTATTAATGTTTCCGGTTAATACTATTATAGCATGAATGTAAACATTTATCATAAACACAAAGATATAATAATAACTACATTTATTATTGCCTCTAGGGCATATCTCCAACAGGAGCTCCAGGCGTGGCGACGCCGCAACAGGGAGCGGGTGTGGTGGGGAGAGGGCCCAGGTGGGCCGTGGAGGGTTTGGATCGGGCCACGGGTGGGCTCCTTCCCCGGATGGCTCGTGGGCCTCGGCCCGCGGGCGATCTGGCCAGGTCGACCCCCCTGGTAGGCCCTTCCCATTCCCTCCTGCGTGGCCAAGCCTGTTGGGCCAAGGCCTGTTGACCCAGCATCGCTCCCTCCGGGTCTAGGGTTATCCCTAGTGGCGGGCCCCGCGAGGAACGGTTCCCAGCCTCCCGCCGCCACCCCCGACCTCCCCAGCTCCGCCTCATGCGTTCTCCCACCCTCCCTGCTGCCCCCGTCGTCGGCGCCCAGGACCTTCCTAGAGGAGCTCATGGCGCCCCGCCGCCCTTGGAGTTCGGCTTCCCCTCCCCGTGGCGGCTCCCTCGCCGGCCCTCTCCCCCCCGGCAGGCGCCCGCCCCTAACCCCGCATGCCGCCTCCCTGCGCATGGACAGCACTCATCCTACCGCCTCCTTGCGCGCCGTTCCCCGCCTCCGGCCCGCCGCTCCCTGCCTCCGGCTCGCCGTTCCCCGCCGCCATCGCGTGCCTAGTCCTAGCGCCAGGGGTCCCGCTCCCCGCCTCGGGCTCGTCGCCGCCTTGCGGACCAGCACTGGTCTCCCTCTCGCTCCTAGGAGACGGAGCGGGAAGCTCACCTCCGGAAGGAGGCTCTGCTGGCCATGCAGGCTAGGGACGCGCTGCCAGCTCCCTGACCCTCCTAGGGCCGGGCTGACACCCCTTCCTGGCGTGCAGAGAGGGCGCAGCCCCCTCTGATCCTGGACATGCTGACAAGCGCGGGGCTGCGTCAGGTTAGGGAGATTGGTGACGTCGTGGCCCCCAAGAAGAAGAAACGTAAGAGCAAGAAGAAACAAAAAGACCCCGACTGCGCCTCCCGCGGTGGACCTTGCCCCTAGCCTACTGGGCGCCCACCCTGGGGTGCCCATGGCCCCTAGGGGCGGTACCATCTCGACGATGGCCCTTCCCCGTCGCCGGGAGACCTTGGAGTACTATGGCCACGACGTGGGCGGTGGATTCTACTTCATCTACATGGGCGGTGTTCCCATGACCGTCCCGGAGACCCTGGCCATGGTGACGATTCTCCCGGCGCAGGTCCCGTCGATCTCGGTGGAGGTGACGGAGGGCCTGATCCAGGAGGAGCTTCGGACGGTCCTTCCCGGTCACGAGTGGCCGGTTCGTCGCATCTCCGAGTCCGAGTTTGTGGTCTCCTTCCCTTTGGTGGCGATCCTTCGCATGTGCGCTTGCGGCACGTCCTTCACCCTCCCGCTTAACCAGCTGAAGGTCTCCATTCAGCCTTCCTCTGCCGCCCAGGAGATGGTGGCCACTCTCTCGGCGGTGTGGGTTCGCCTCGACGGCCTGCCGTCTGAGGCCAGGACCCATGCAGTGGTGGCTCTTGTGGCCCAGACGATGGGCAAGCTCACGGAGGTGGATGTGGGCTCTTTCCCTGGCCTCGGTCCGATCCGTCTGCGTCTGCTCTGCCTCAACACCTCGGTCTTCCCGGTCTCCCTGCCACGGGTCTTCTTCGACCGCGTGGGCAGGGACCTCCTGGTGGAACTGGACGAGGAGGTCACCTCGAAGACTAGCCCTCCGCCCCACCCCCCTTTGTCTCCCATCGACAAGGGCGACGGCGGCAGAGATGCTGGGGCCCGGGGGTCGGACGACAGTGACATCGGGACTGACCCGGATTCACTGCTGGCCACCAAATGCCTCCCTCCCCCCGCCCCGTCCCCCGAATGGGGCCACCGGGGGTTCTATGGCTCGCTCGCTGGTGTTCGACGGGCCGGGGGTTGGGCCCTTCTTCTCGGAACATCGTCCTCTGTCGTTGAGCGCTCCGGCCAAGATTGCCTCGGTGGACCTCCCTCGCTGCTACCGCCCTGACCCACTGCCGTCCCTCGAGATCGACATCGTGTAGTACGGCTCCAACCTCTCCCTAGGATTGGCGGCTTCACCTGGCTCCCACGCTCCGTCTCCCGCAGCGGAGACATCGGGTAGCGTGGGACTAGTGGTCTGTGCTTCCCTCTCACCGCGCTCGCCGAGGGTGGTGTGCTACTCCCTCGCCCTAGACACACCTGACCCCGATGTCGTGGTGTGTGCTACCATCGACTCCGACTCCCCGGCGGCTTCCTCCAAGTTCCGCCGTGCTCGGGGCCCCCGTACCCCGCCCCCGCCCCTGTAGCGCCACAGCACTCGCCTTGCCGATGCCAGGACGGGCATGTCCGGGCCGGAGACGACGGTGGCGGAGCATGCGTCTCGTCACGTCGCGGCCCGGGATGAGCTCCCAGGTACTTCCTCTACTCCCCCTTCTTCTATCTCTGCTAACCCCGGTCTGTCCGTTATTCCTGGTTTTGCTTTCTGTGTGCTCTCTGAGGTGTCTCTCGCCCACCTGGGCGATGTGGCAGAGGACTACGGGATTGTCTTCCGCGGTGAAAAGGGGCCCCGGCTTGAGCAGATTGTGGCCATTAAGGCGCGGGAGGGGTATGCGGGTGCGATCGCTACTGCCCGGGCGCGAGATGCCCGGGAGCGGGTGTTGGAGATATGCCCTAGAGGCAATAATAAATATAGTTATTATTATATCTTTGTGTTTATGATAAATGTTTATATTCATGCTATAATAGTATTAACAAGGAAACATTAATACTTGTGTGAATTATAAACTTAAATTGAAGTCCCTAGTATAGCCTCTATACTTCACTAGCTTGTTGGTTGATTAAATGATTGTGGTTTCCATATCATGAACATTGAGATGTTATCAACAACAAGATCATATCGTTAGGAGAATGATATGGTGGACATACTCCTATAGATAAGCGTAGCATAAAGATCAAGTCATTTCAATAGTTCAATTGCTATATGCTTTCTGATACATAGTAACCTAATTCCTTCGACCATGAGATCATGCATATCACCTTTGCCGGATGGATGCTTTGATAACATCAAACACCACACCGTAACTGGGTGGCTATAAAGGTGGCATTAAGTGTTCGGAAAGTATTGGTTGAAACACATGGATCAAGAGTGGGATTTGTCCATCCACATGACGGATAGATATACTCTGGGCCCTCTCGGTGGAATGTCATCCAATTAGCTTGCAAGCATGTGACATGGTCACAAGGGATCACATATCACGGGAACGAGAAAAGAGTACTTATCGGTAACGAGGTTGAACTAGGTATGCAGAGATACCGACGATCATAACCTCAGATAAGTAACATATCGTGAGACAAAGGGAAATTGGTATCGTATGTAAGTGGTTCATTCGATCGCAAACTAATCGTAGAAATATGTGGGAGCCATATGAATTTCCAGATTCCTCTATTGGTTATTGTTCGAAGAAGTGTCTCGATCATGTCCGCATAATTCACGAACCGTAGGAAGACACACTTAAGGATTCGACGTTGTTTGAGTAGTTATGGTATTATGAGAAAGAGACCGAATGTTGTTCGGAGTCTCGGATGGGATCCGGGATATCACGAGGTGATCCGGAATGGTCCGGAGAATAAGATTCATATAAGGAAAGTCCCGTTTCGGAGTTGGGGAATGGTTCCGGTGTTTTCATCGGGAACATTCTAGAAGGTCCCGGAATGTCCGGCACTCCGGAGGGGGAAGGGTACATGAATGTGTCATTATAAGTTGGAATGATTGCATCATGTACTAGGTGTTCTTGCTGTCCAAAATAAAGGGTTTATTTAAATCCTAAATTGAAAAGTCAAACGGCTAGTTTGAAAGTCAAACGGCTAGTTTGAAAGTCAAACGGCAATTTTGGGAAGTGGGAAGAGAGGAGGATTGGTGGAGGCCGAATTGGAGTAGGGTTCCTCCCTTGGCCGGCGCCCCACCAAGCCGACTTGGGGAGGGACTCTCCTCCCCTTGGCCGGCCAGCCCTCCCACCTATATAAGGAGGGGCAGGGCTCCCTCCTAGCACACACAAGTTCCTATCTTCTACCTCCGGTTTAGAGCCGTTTTGGTTTAGAGCTTCTAATTGCTTTAGCCAGCGGTTTAGAGCCTTCTAATTGGTTTAGAGCCCTCTAATTGGTGTGTCTAATTACTAGACCACTAATAGCCTCTCTCATAAGCTCCACCATACTCGCACCGGCTTAAGGCGAAGCCCTGCGGGATTTCCCTCTACTTCCGGTACCACGCCGTTGTGCTGCCGGAATCGCGAGGAGAGTGCTACAACCTCCGCTGCCTGCTGGAACAAGGGAGAGGAAGGTCTTCGTCGAGTACCGAACGTGTGACCGACTGCGGGAGCGCTGCTGGAACGTGGCGCCGGAAGGATCGTCTACGCGATCTTGAGATCGAAAAGAGTACGACTACATCACCCACGAGAATCTGCTCTCGTTAAACACTTTGGAATCTTCGAGGGTGAGTTATTCCATCGACTCGTTGCTACAATCTAGTAGATAGATCTTGGCTTGTTTGTTTGTATGCGATAGAAAATTTTTATTTTCCATGCTACGAACCCCTACAGTGGTATCAGAGCCGTGTCTATATGTAGATCTGTTGCACGAGTAGAACACAATGGTCATTGTGGGCGTTGATGCTTTTATTGTAGATTGCTTTTTGTGTACTTTGCATCTTGCGGTATGTTGGGATGAAGCGGCCCGGGCTAACCTTACATGACATCGTTCATGAGACTTGCTCCACGTTTGACATGCAACTTGTATTGCATAAGTGGCTTTGCGGGTGCCTGTTTCTCCTAGCATAGTTAAGATCCAATTTACAACGGGTAATCAACAATGCTAGTATCAATGTTGTGGTTCTTGTTCGTAAGTTAGAACGACACTTATTGAAAGCCCCAAACCATGTAAAATATGCAAAGAAAGTAGAGGCGTCTAACTTTGTTTTGCAGGGGTGTGCAGTGATGTGATATGGCCATGATTGTGATTATATTTGATGTATGCAATGTTCCTTATTGTAAGTTGGCAACCGGCAGGAGCCATATGGTTGTCTTTAATTTCTGTTAAGACCTGCGTGTCTATTCAAAATAGTTGTAATAGTTGAAGCTGGTGGACGACAACCATGAAGAAGCGTCATTGACCTTGATGTTATGCCGGTGATGATGGAGATCATGTTCGTGCTTGAAGATGGAGATCGGAAGCACAAAGAAGAAAGGCCATATCATATCACATATTATGAATTGCATGTGATGTTAATCCTTTATGCATCTTGTATTGCTTAGTGGACGACGGTAGCATTATAAGATGATCCCTCATGCACATAAATTTCAAGTTCTAAAGTGTTCACCCTTAGTATGCACCGTTGCCAAAGCTTGCTGCTTCAAAGCACCACGTGATGATCGGGTGTCTTTGATTCCGCGGGTGAATACAACGTAAGCAAGCCAGATTTGCTTATGCGGTAGCTAAGGTTTGATCTTGACGAGCCTAGCATGTACAGACATGGCCTCAGGAACACGGATCACCGAAAGGTAAAGCATGAATCATATAGTAGATATGATGAACATGTCGATTGTTCGCCATTGAAACTATACCAACTCTCGTGATGATCGGTGTTGATGTAGTGGATTTGGTTCATGTGATCACTAAAACAATGTGAGGGATGTTGTTTTGAGTGGGAGTTCACCTAGTTTAATTTCATTAATTAATTTGAACTCAATTTGTCATAAACTTAGTCTAAACTATTGCAAATATGTTGTAGATCAATGGCAGCCCCTACCATCAATTTTAATGCGTTCCTAGAGAAAGAAAAGTTGAAAAACAATGGAAGCAACTTCGCGGATTGGTTCCGCAATTTGAGGATTGTCCTCACAGCTGGTACTTTGACCTATGTGCTGGATGCACCGCTGGGTGACCCACCTGCAGCTGATGCTCCCGATAAAGTAAAGAATGTTTACCTCGCTCGGAAGAATCAGTACTCCATAGTTCAGTGTGCTATCTTGTATGGTTTAGAATCGGAGCTTCAGAAAAGGTTTGAGAATTCAGACCCATATGATATTGTCGAGGATCTCAAATTAATTTTTTGAGACTCATGCGGCAATTGAAAGTTATGAAGCTTCTGAAAAGTTCTTTAACTGCAAGATGGAAGAGGGCAGCTCCGTCAGTGAGCATGTGCTTAAGATGTCGGGGCACGCAAATAAACTTCAAAGCTTGGGTATAGTGATTCCTAATACTTTGGGGGTTTACCGCATCCTCCAATCACTACCACCAAGTTACAAGAACTTTGTGATAAACTACAACATGCAGAACATGAACAAAGAGTTGCCAGAACTATTTGCTATGTTAAAGTCTGCAGAAGTGGAGATCAAGAAAGAGCACCAAGTGTTGATGGTCAATAAGACCACCAAATTCAAGAAAGGCAAGTCTAAGCAGAAGGGACACTTCAAGAAGGGTGGTAAGAAAGTTGCCATGCCGACGAAGAAGACCAAGGCTGGACCCAAGCCTGATACTGAGTGCTTTTACTGCAAGGGAGAAGGTCACTGGAAGCGGAATTGCCCAAAGTACTTGGCGGATTTGAAGAACGGCAACATCAACAAGAAAGGTATATCTGATATACATGTTATTGATGTGTATCTCACTAGTATTCGTAGTAGTGCCTGGGTATTTGATACTGGTTCGGTTGCTCATATTTGTAACTCGAAACAGGAGCTGCAGAATAAACGGAAGCTAGCAAAGAACGAGGTGACGATGCGCGTGGGAAACGGATCAAAGGTTGATGTGATCGCGGTCGGCACGCTACCTCTTTATCTACCATCGGGATTAGTTTTGTACTTAAATAATTGTTATTTGGTGCCTGCGTTGAGCATGAACATTATATCGGGATCTTGTTTATTGCGAGACGGTTACTTGTTTAAATCCGAGAATAATGGTTGTTCGATTTATATGAGTAATATGTTTTATGCACATGCACCTTTGATAGATGTTCTATTCTTATTGAATCTCGATAGTAGAAATACACATATCAACAACATTGAGGCTAAACGTTTGAAATCAAGCGATAATTCAACCTATATGTGGCACTGTCGTCTTGGTCACATCGGAGTGAAACGTATGAAGAAACTCCATTCCGATGGACTTCTTGAATCACTTGATTTTGAATCACTTGAAAGATGCGAAGCATGTCTGATGGGTAAAATGACTAAGACTCCATTTTCTGGTATAATGGAGCGAGCTACGGACTTACTGGAAATCATACATACCGATGTGTGTGGTCCAATGAGTGTAGCATCGCGCGGTGGTTATCGTTATGTTCTTACCTTCACGGATGATTTGAGTAGATATGGGTATATCTATTTCATGAAACATAAGTCCGAAACTTTCGAGAAGTTTAAGGAGTTTCAAAGTGAGGTAGAGAATCAACGTAACAAGAAGATTAAATTTCTACGTTCTGATCGTGGAGGTGAATATCTAAGTTACGAGTTTGGCGAGCATTTGAAGAAATGCGGAATACTTTCACAATTGACACCGCCGGGAACACCACAGCGTAATGGTGTGTCTGAACGTCGTAATCGAACCCTCTTAGATATGGTTCGTTCTATGATGTCACTTACAGATTTACCGCTAACATTTTGGGGTTATGCATTAGAAACAGCCGCATTCACTTTAAATAGGGCACCATCTAAATCCGTTGAAACGACACCGTATGAATTATGGTTTGGGAAGAAACCTAAATTGTCGTTCCTTAAAGTTTGGGGATGCGAAGCCTATGTAAAGAAGTTACAGCCAGACAAGCTTGAACCCAAAGCGGAAAAATGCGTCTTCATAGGATACCCGAAGGAAACTATTGGGTATACCTTCTATCATAGATCCGAAGGCAAAATCTTCGTTGCCAAGAATGGATCCTTTCTAGAGAAGGAATTTCTCTCGAAAGAAGTGACTGGAAGGAAAGTAGAACTCGACGAGGTTGTCGAACCTTCTCTCGAAATTGCGAGTAGCGCAGCACCGGAAGAAGTTCCTGTGGTGCCTGCACCAATAAGAGAGGAAGCTAATGATGGTGATCATGAAACTTCGGTTGAAGTTACTACAGAGCCTCGAAGGTCAACGAGAACTCGTACCACTCCAGATTGGTATGATTCCGTTATGAATGTCATGTTGGTGGACAACACCGATGACCCTGAGACATATGAGGAAGCGATGATGAGCCCAGATTCCAATAAATGGCAAGAAGCCATGAAATCCGAGATTGGATCCATGTACGAAAACCAAGTATGGACTTTGGTGGACTTACCGGATGGCCGGAAGGCTGTCGAGAACAAATGGATTTTCAAGAAGAAAACAGATGCTGATGGTAATGTTACTGTCTATAAAGCTCGACTTGTCGCAAAAGGGTTTCGACAAATTCAAGGAGTTGACTACGATGAGACTTTCTCACCGGTAGCGAAGCTAAAGTCTGTGAGGATTATGTTAGCAATCGCTGCATATTATGATTATGAGATATGGCAGATGGATGTCAAAACAGCATTCCTCAATGGAGACATTGATGAAGAGTTGTATATGATGCAACCCAAAGGTTTTGTCGATCCTAAAGATGCTAACAAGGTATGCAAACTTCAACGGTCCATCTATGGATTGAAGCAAGCATCACGAAGTTGGAATCAACGTTTTGATAAGGTAATCAAAAGTTTTAGTTTTATACAAACTTATGGAGAAGCTTGTATTTACAAGAAAGTGAGTGGGAGCTCTGTAGCATTCTTAATACTGTATGTGGATGACATATTGTTGATTGGGAATGATGTAGACCTTCTTAATAGTGTCAAGGAATATTTGAATAATAGTTTTTCAATGAAGGATCTTGGCGAAGCAGCTTACATATTAGGCATAAAGATTTATAGAGATAGATCGAAACGCCAAATATCATTGTCACAAAGTACATATTTGGACAAAGTTCTAAAGAAGTTTGGAATGGAAGAAAGCAAGAAAGGGTTCTTGCCCATGTTGCCCAATACGACCTTGAGTAAAACTCAAAGTCCGACATCGGCAGAAGATAGAGAAAGGATGAGTAAGACTCCCTATGCCTCAGCCTTAGGATCTCTAATGTATGCCATGCTATGTACTAGACCCGACATTGCATATGCTGTTAGTTTAACTAGCAGATATCAAAGTGATCCAGGAGTGGATCATTGGACAGCGGTCAAAAACATCCTTAAGTACTTGAGAAGAACTAAGGATATGGTTCTTTCTTATGGAGGTGATGAACAGCTCGTTGTTAATGGTTACACCGATGCTAGTTGGAACACCGATCCAGATGATTCTAAATCACAATCTGGATACGTATTTATTTTGAATGGTGCAGCAGTTAGCTGGAGGAGTGCAAAGCAAAGCGTTGTGGTGAGATCTTCAACTGAATCGGAATACATGGCTGCTTCGGAGGCTTCACAAGAAGCGATATGGATGAAAGAGTTCATTACAGAGCTGGGTGTGGTTCCTAGTGCGCTGGACCCAATGTCTATCTACTGTGATAACATGGGCGCCATAGCCAATGCGCAAGAACCAAGGTCACACAAGAAGCTGAAGCACATCAAGCTGCGTTTTCACGCTATTCGAGAACATATCCAGGATGGGGATATAAAGATTTGCAAAGTACACACAGATCTGAATGTGGCGGATCCGTTGACTAAACCTCTCCCGAGGGCAAAACATGACCAACACCAAACTGCCATGGGTGTTCGGTGTATTACCATGTAATCTAGATTAGATGACTCTAGTGCAAGTGGGAGACTGTTGGAGATATGCCCTAGAGGCAATAATAAATATAGTTATTATTATATCTTTGTGTTTATGATAAATGTTTATATTCATGCTATAATAGTATTAACAAGGAAACATTAATACTTGTGTGAATTATAAACTTAAATTGAAGTCCCTAGTATAGCCTCTATACTTCACTAGCTTGTTGGTTGATTAAATGATTGTGGTTTCCATATCATGAACATTGAGATGTTATCAACAACAAGATCATATCGTTAGGAGAATGATATGGTGGACATACTCCTATAGATAAGCGTAGCATAAAGATCAAGTCATTTCAATAGTTCAATTGCTATATGCTTTCTGATACATAGTAACCTAATTCCTTCGACCATGAGATCATGCATATCACCTTTGCCGGATGGATGCTTTGATAACATCAAACACCACACCGTAACTGGGTGGCTATAAAGGTGGCATTAAGTGTTCGGAAAGTATTGGTTGAAACACATGGATCAAGAGTGGGATTTGTCCATCCACATGACGGATAGATATACTCTGGGCCCTCTCGGTGGAATGTCATCCAATTAGCTTGCAAGCATGTGACATGGTCACAAGGGATCACATATCACGGGAACGAGAAAAGAGTACTTATCGGTAACGAGGTTGAACTAGGTATGCAGAGATACCGACGATCATAACCTCGGATAAGTAACATATCGTGAGACAAAGGGAAATTGGTATCGTATGTAAGTGGTTCATTCGATCGCAAAGTAATCGTAGAAATATGTGGGAGCCATATGAATTTCCAGATTCCTCTATTGGTTATTGTTCGAAGAAGTGTCTCGATCATGTCCGCATAATTCACGAACCGTAGGAAGACACACTTAAGGATTCGACGTTGTTTGAGTAGTTATGGTATTATGAGAAAGAGACCGAATGTTGTTCGGAGTCTCGGATGGGATCCGGGATATCACGAGGTGATCCGGAATGGTCCGGAGAATAAGATTCATATAAGGAAAGTCCCGTTTCGGAGTTGGGGAATGGTTCCGGTGTTTTCATCGGGAACATTCTAGAAGGTCCCGGAATGTCCGGCACTCCGGAGGGGGAAGGGTACATGAATGTGTCATTATAAGTTGGAATGATTGCATCATGTACTAGGTGTTCTTGCTGTCCAAAATAAAGGGTTTATTTAAATCCTAAATTGAAAAGTCAAACGGCTAGTTTGAAAGTCAAACGGCAATTTTGGGAAGTGGGAAGAGAGGAGGATTGGTGGAGGCCGAATTGGAGGAGGGTTCCTCCCTTGGCCGGCGCCCCACCAAGCCGACTTGGGGAGGGACTCTCCTCCCCTTGGCCGGCCAGCCCTCCCACCTATATAAGGAGGGGCAGGGCTCCCTCCTAGCACACACAAGTTCCTATCTTCTACCTCCGGTTTAGAGCCGTTTTGGTTTAGAGCTTCTAATTGCTTTAGCCAGCGGTTTAGAGCCTTCTAATTGGTTTAGAGCCCTCTAATTGGTGTGTCTAATTACTAGACCACTAATAGCCTCTCTCATAAGCTCCACCATACTCGCACCGGCTTAAGGCGAAGCCCTGCGGGATTTCCCTCTACTTCCGGTACCACGCCGTTGTGCTGCCGGAATCGCGAGGAGAGTGCTACAACCTCCGCTGCCTGCTGGAACAAGGGAGAGGAAGGTCTTCGTCGAGTACCGAACGTGTGACCGACTGCGGGAGCGCTGCTGGAACGTGGCGCCGGAAGGATCGTCTACGCGATCTTGAGATCGGAAAGAGTACGACTACATCACCCACGAGAATCTGCTCTCGTTAAACACTTTGGAATCTTCGAGGGTGAGTTATTCCATCGACTCGTTGCTACAATCTAGTAGATAGATCTTGGCTTGTTTGTTTGTATGCGATAGAAAATTTTTGTTTTCCATGCTACGAACCCCTACAGCGGGAACGCGCCCAGATCCTTACTGAGGCTAGGTCTGTGGGACCCGGCCCCAGCGAGGATCCCCCTCCGGCGCCTGATGAGCGGGAGGTACCCTTGAGACCAGCCCCCCGGATAGGCCTCGGGGGAGACCCCCAAAGGCTGCTCTGCTCCGCTCCAGCTTGTCGTGCGTGCTCGGTCCCCGCTAAGGGGACCCACCAGGCTTGAGGTCCACTATGGACCTCGTGCGGGCCTTCCGGGCGTTCATCTGGAACATCTGGGGGTTCGGGCATGATGGCCGCCGTCGTCAGATCAAGGAATACTTCCGCTTGGAAGCGCCGGATATTGTCGGCCTCCAGGAGACGATTCGCTAGGATTTTTCCATCACTGAGTTGGAGGGTCTGAGCCATTGCAAATTCTCTTGGTCGTGGCTCCCGGCCTCGGGCCACTCTGGAGGAATCCTCCTTGATGTCAAGGAGGAAACCTTTGAGGTTGAGGATATGGACCGTGGGGAATTCTTTGTGAGCATGTCTCTCACCCATAGACAATCCCGCTTCCGTTGGGAGATGGTCATTGTCTATGGCCCCGTGGACCATCGGGGGTCCGCTGACTTCCTGCATGAGCTCAAGTCGAAAGTGGAACGGACTGAGATCTCGGTGGTGATCGCCGGTGATTTCAACTTAATCCATTCTGCCGATGATAAGAGATCGGCAAATGTGGACCTCCCTAGGATGCGGATGTTTAATGGCTGTATTGTCGATCTTGCTCTCCACGAGATTGTGCGGGTGGGTGCTAGATATACGTGGACGAACAAGCAGCTGGACCCTGTTCGGTGTGTCCTGGACCGTGTCTTTGTGTCTGTCGACTGGGAGGTGGCCTTCCCCCTCTGTTCGCTGAAGGCTGTCACGCGGATTGGCTCTGATCATACGCCCCTCCTTCTCTCCTCTAGAGGGGGCCGCACACCACGTCTCAACCATTTACACTTTGTGTCCTTCTGGCTGCAGAAGCAAGGATTTGTGGAGGCAATTCGAGCCAGGTGGCTTGTGGCGGCCGCCCCCCTCGTGTCTATTGTGCGGTGGATGTCTGGCACCACTATGCTAGACTGACACGCCAATTCATGAGGGGTTGGGGGCCAACGTGGGGGCAGAGCTCAGGGCCCAAAAGGACGCTATCTTGAGCGAGATTCAGGCCTTGGATCGGGAAGCCGATCTGTCGGGCCTCTCGGCCGAGGTCTGGTCCCATAGGTACTCCCTTGAGACCTCCATTATGGAGATCTACAAGGGAGAGGAGGCGTTCGGGCGACAACGGAGTCGACAGAATTGGACTGTCCAGGGGGAGTCGAACACTGCCTACTTCCATGCCATCGCTAATGGCAGGAGGAGGAAGTGCTCGATCCCCTGCCTCTAGGCGGGGGATTCCCTATTGGAATCCCCCAGGCTTTGTCCTCCCATATTTATGCGTTCTACAAGGAACTCTTCTCATCGTCGCCTTCCTCCAGGCTTTCCTTGGCTACGGGCTTTTGGTCAGTAGGGGCCTTGGTCACCCCTGCGGAGAATGCAGACCTCAC
This sequence comes from Avena sativa, assembly GCA_916181665.1. NCBI lineage: Eukaryota > Viridiplantae > Streptophyta > Magnoliopsida > Poales > Poaceae > Avena > Avena sativa. The sequence goes on from OV702299.1 coordinate 493,747,208, forward strand.
CCGTCCCTTTCTCCCGGGAGAGGTGGTGGCGGCCCTGAAAACCATGAAGGCTGGCTCGGCTCCTAGGCCTGATGGGCTGCCGGTGAGCTTCTTCCAGACCTTCTAGGAGCAGCTCCACCCGGTAATCCTACCGATGTTCTAGGAGTTCTACACCGGGACGCTAGTCATGTCTCGGTTGAACTTTGGTGTTATTACTCTGATTCCCAAGGTCGTGGGGGCCACTGATATTCGCCAATTCCGCCCGATCACGGTCATAAATGTCATCCAACGGCTCTTTGCGAAAGTCTGTGCCATCCGGCTTGCCCCGATCACGGAGAGACTCACACACCCCCTCCAGTTCGCTTTCCTTAAGGGACGCCTCATTCATGATGACGTACTTTCACTTCATGAGATCATTCATGAGGTCAAGTCATGTCGCCAGAAAGGGGTATTCCTTAAGCTGGACTTTCAGAAAGCCTATGACCGTCTGGATTGGGCTTTCTTGAGGTTAGTATTGGAGAGGAGGGGCTTTGATGACCGCATGATCTGCTGGATCATGCAATTCGTGATGAGCGGGAGGACAGCGATCAACATCAACGGCGAGATTGGACCCTTTTTTCCCCTCCTGCGGGGTTAGACAAGGGGACCCGATCTCCCCACTCCTGTTTAACGCCGCAGTTGATGCCCTAGCAGAGATTTTGGATAGATCCAAGATCTCTGGCCACATCTCAGGTGTGGTAGGGCATCTTATTCCTGGAGGGGGCGTCTCCCACCTCCAATATGCGGATGACACTATGATCATGGTGCAGGGATCAGATCTTGACATCATCAACCTTAAATTCCTTCTTCTCTGCTTTGAAGACATGTCAGGGTTAAAGGTCAATTTTGACAAGAGTGAAGTGGTGGTGTTGGGATACTCGGACGAGGAGCGTCAGCGGATTGCTGACAATCTCAACTGTAGGTTGTCCGATTTCCCCATATCTTATCTGGGGATCCCCATTCGGGAGACGCGAGTTCTGATTAGGGACCTTTCCCCCTTGGTCACGAGGGTTCGCTCGAACGCGGAACCCTGGCGAGCGCGGCTCACGACTAAGGGCAGCAAGTCGGTTCTAATAAACTCCTATCTCTCGAGCTTACCTATGTACTAGATGGGGCTGTACTTGCTTCCCGAGGGGACCCATGCCGACTTCGCCAAGGAGTTGTCTAGGTTCTTTTGGGCATCTAGGAACGGCCACCAGAAGTACTATATGGTGAAATGGGCATATGTTTGCGCCCCCAAATCCCTTGGGGGCATTGGGATCCTGGACTCTCGCCGCTTCAATGTGGCCCTGATGCTGAAATGGCTATGGCGCATCCTTAGGGATGACGGGGGTCTGTGGCTGCAACTCATTAAGGCCAAGTACCTTCGGAGCCGGCCGCTCTTGGCTTGCGATCGCCGGGAGGGCTCCCAATTCTAGCGAGTCATCCAGGAGATTAAGCATTTTATTGGGTTGGGCATTGACTTCGCCGTCGGGAATTGCCAGGGGGTCCGCTTCTGGCTGGACCCGTGGTTATCTCAGATTCTGCTGGGGGTCCGGTTCCCGACCATCTTTGCTATCTCCGCTGCCCCGTCGGCCCTCACTGCCGAGGCCTTCGGCGATGGTCGCTGGAACCTCTTGTTTCGTCGTACCTTCAATACGGGTGAGACTGCGGAGTTCCTACAGCTTATGGCTTCCCTCCCCGTGACTCTTTCGGGATCCCCCGACGCGGTCTCTTGGCATCTTCTTCCCTCGGGGGAGTTCTCGGTGGGCTCGGCTTACCGGGCCCTCTTCCATGGCCCGGAGCTGAGTTGGACGGCCCGCCTCTGGAAAGCCCTCCTCCCTCTTAGTATTCGCATCTTCGTGTGGCAGTTGCTGCGCGACCGGTTGCCATCCGGCGTGGAGGTGGACAAGCGCAATGGCCCTGGCACCGGCCGGTGTCCCCTATGTGGGACTTAGGAGACTTGCGCTCACATTGTCTTTTCGTGTTCGGCGGCCCAGTTCTTATGGAGCTTTGTCCGAGAGGCTCTGGGTCTGGCCTTTCAGGCTTAGGATCTTGGGGAGTTCCTACAGTCCCAGGCCAATAGGGCTGGAAGAGGGCGCCACCTCTTTTGGCTCGTGTTTGCGGCCATCTCTTGGACTCTCTGGAATGTCTGGAACAAGATGGTGATTGAGAGGATCTATCCCACACGCGCTTCTGACTCTATTTTTGCTTTGCTTGCTTTCCTTCAGCAGTGGTCCCCCCTGGTGCGACAGCGTGACCGGGCCGACTTCGACGACACTCTGCGGGCCCTGAGGACGGCGGCGCTCCCCTTCTCGCCCCCTCCCCCTCCTCTTCTGTTGCCCGTGTCGCCTGGTGGACGATAGCGCTCTCTCTTGCTACCTGGCCTTTTTTTGTCTTTATTCTTGGGCACTTGTGTGATGTTGCCCCAGCGGTGTTGTGATATCTTTTTCTTTTTCCCTTGGCTGCGGCCGTCTTGTGTGGTGGACCGTTCGGACGGATGTTGCTTTATTTATAAAGCAGGGCGAAAAAGACTGATTCGAGAGAAAGCAAATTGTCATACATATGATATGTTCACTCATTATCTAAGGCGCACATATCAATTTTTGGGACACGATAGACGATTACACACAACTCAAAAACCCAGATTACATAAGCCCAAAAGAAAAGAAATTACAACGGCTTGTATATATGTATATATTAGCTTCTCCTCACCGCGGAAGGAATCCATATACGTTACGTGTGTATCATGGTGTGAGATCTTGCGTGTTGCGCTTCTGGTATCGTACGCGTGTTGTCGTCGCCAATCAGTGGCCAGAGCAACGGCAAGGGCACATCAAAAGAGGCGAGGACATGCATGACCTGCCCGATGGACGGCCGCTCGCTCTTGATGGGCAGAGCACACCAGAGCCCGACGACTAGCGCGCGCTCCATCTGTAGCTTGCCTGTCTCATCGGCCACCACTAACCTTTGATCAGCTGCCTTAAGAATGGTGCTATCCCCGTACAGATCCCAGACCTGTTCCAGCAACATGTTGACCTCGCCGTCTGGTCGCACATTGGTCTTTGGCCGCCGGCCAGAGATGATCTCCAGGACGACGACGCCAAAGCTATACATGTCTGACTCAACGCACGGCCGTTGAGTGCTGACGAACTCGGGATCGATGTAACCCGGAGTCCCAAGAACAACGCGAGTTGTGCGTGGTCCGGATAAAGCAGCAGGATCGACGATCCTCGCCAGCCCGAAGTCCCCTAGCTTGGCGTTGCAGGAAGAGTCGAGCATTATGTTGCTTGTTTTGATGTCACCGTGCACCACGTATTGCTCAACCTCCTCGTGTAGATATCGTAGCGCAGATCCCAGCCCAAGAATAATATTGTACCTACCATGATGGAACAAAATCCATGCACACAACATTAATATCTATTGACAAAATATCAAAAATATGCCCAGCAGGCATCAAACCAAGTTTTAGTATTACATTTATTTGTATTTAGAAAAATTCGAGTCAACTAATATAGATCGGAGGTTGTATCGTGTGGTTGCTGTATTAATATAGCGGAATGAAATAAAGCTTATTTCGAGGAGTAGTAGTGTTTACCAACACACAGCACGAGTACCTCTGGCGCCAAGTTAAGCATGTGGCTGCTGCAGTGCCATGGATGTGTCTGTCGAGGCCTCCTTTGGCGACACACTCGTAAACAAGGAGGAGTCCTCTGTGGCTATCGCACCAGCCTAGCAGCCGCACAAGATTTCGATGCCTCAGTTGGCTTATGATCTTGACCTCGGCCTCGAACTCCTTCCTTCCTTGGCCGGACGACTCCGGTGATAGCATCTTGACAGCCACCAGGACATCTTGATCGGCGAGCTCACCCTTGTAGACGCTCCCGAACCCCCCTTGCCCGAGTTTGTTTCCCTCTGCAAAGTTGCCTGTTGCGGCAGCTAGCCGCCGGTAACCATATCTTTTGGGTCCCATCCCTCTCACAAATTCAGCTTTCTCCTCGTCTTCTTCCTCATCAGCCTCGCCAGCATCTTTGTCAACAACGCTGGGTCTCGTCCTTCTTCTCGCCGTCTTGATCTGCCGCCAGCGCCATAGGCCAAAACCCAGCAACAGACACAACACAAATACTGCAGGGGGTAGTATGGCTGCTGCAAGCAGTTTATGTGTTGGAGATGTCCGCCGCTTATGTGTTGTTGTGGCGAGAGTGGAACTGAACGTCCAAGACAGTACCTTGTTTACCTCAACTGCCAGGCCGGTTGATGCGGAGAAACCTACCGCCACTTCCGCAGGCAAGCTGTACCTCATGTTAACTGTCTGGTTGACGTGGTAAGAGACGCCCCTGATTCCAAGGTCTGCCGCCAACACCTGCGTCATGTTGTCGTAGCTGATTCTGGCCGTCATCACATCATCTGCTCCCAGATCGTTGCTTATATTGGTGGAGGCCACGGAGACGATGGAGTTGATGTCGATGCCCATGTGGTTGCTTCCCATCATGTCCGGGAAGTCCGTGTTCCCATGAGTGTCGAACTCGACCGCCACGATCCTGCTGTCGCCCAGCACATTCATGTTGTTGTTGAGATCCATGAGACCGAGGTTCCCACCCCAGCTGTTGGTCGGGATGCTAGACGGATAGTGCCCCAGGAAGAAGGCGACCCCGTCACCGAGCACGTGTGTGTCGTCATCCGCAGCATAGATACTCAAGGAGAAGCTGGTGGTGAAGCTGGCGACCTCGCCGGTCTCGGCGTCCCACAGCGGCACAGCCTAGCTGTAGGACACCCGTCCGGTGCTGAAGGTCAGAGGCCTCATGTCCATCATGGGGTTGCGAAACGCGCCACCTTCGCACACGAGGCCTCTGGCGCAGGTGGCGCTCGGGTTTGTAAGGTCAAAACTGAATTGAATGGCGGCGGCGGTAAGAGGCGCAAAGATGATGAAGAGCAATGCGTAGAGGATGAAGATCGACATGAGGAGTGGTTGGTTACAGGCAGCTCACTACTGTGTGGAAGCCATTACATATTTACATGCATGGGAACTTTTTGACAGTTGGGGGAGGAAAATTAAAGATGCTGAGCGTCAGGAGTACAACCTCGATCCTGCTTTCAGACTAAAACATCGATTCTATGTACTACATTGCGGTCAATAACGGAGCCATCGAGTCAATGTTGTTGTTTCCCCTAGTCTTTACGTGCCTTGGGCCCTACTTTTTTTTTAAAAAAAAGGCTAGTTGTCAAATCAAGGTGACCAGCAATGGTGCCATTTGGACTGCAATTTCACATGGATGCTGACGAGCATGATGAAGACATCTTCCGAGCAGGTTTGAATTAGTCAAGGATCACGATATCACATTTTTGATGCAACACACACACACACACACACACACACACACACACATATATATATATATATATATATATATATATATATATATATATATATATATATATATATATAGAAACCTTATTCAGCACCCAGGAAAAATAGGCGACCGCACAAGCTGTGGGACGAGTGGGAATGGGACGACATGTGGCAAGGAACCTTCTCAGCAGCAGCGACGAGGAGGGCCTCAAGTCGTGGACGGCAGGCTGCGGCAGAAAATTTTAATCCTAAAACTTCAGTTCTGACAAATTTCGAGGTTTGGGAGAAAAGTCTAAAATGAACCGCTTACTAGTTATATGGGGTACACAGGCGTTGATTTGCAGAAATCACAAATGAACGTTTTTTTCTTGTCCAAAATCATAAAATAGTGTTTAATCTATGGATTTGGCCGATCTAGATTGCTCTTAGTTTGGTACAAAAATCTTGCTAGATGTGCATAGGCTATTTGTAATGTAAACAATAATCAGACTAGAATATTAACATTCTCTAAATAATTACTTTTCTAATCTAAAGGTCGTTGATATCTACTACTCGATTAGATATAATAGACTTGACCTAGTTTATAATGGGAACTCGCTCAACCATACGAATTGTACACTGCCTGATTTATAAGAAAAACTCGGCCAAAACCCGCACAAGGGAGGAGCTCCATCGTCCACACAACGCTAGGCCGTCAAACGCAACAAAACACACCTCCAACACCAGGGCCACCACCCTGACTTACACCACTTGGCACCAAAGTTGCACACGACACATCTATCACACAGCCCTCACAACCTAGTCGCTGGCCCGCAAAAATCGAAAGTCGCGCCAAACCCAGGGCCGCTGCCCCAACTTAACAACCAAATCGACTTACGCTTTGCCCCAAGACAAGTTAGTTGGGTCGGCGATCTCGTTGTCCAGCAGCAACAGAAAGCCACCAATAACCATGCAAGGCCACAACAATATACCTCATAGTAGCTAGTGCTGCAACATAGTGGTTAGAGGCCGCCGCCTCGACACACCACCATCGTCCAGGTCCGCCGTCCCTGCATCCACCTCGCCTGACAACAGAATAACTGCATGTTTCTGTGTCTATTTGCTTTGATGTCGATAGAAAGAAACAAGTAGGCTATGTTTTGGATCCGATATCCACCAAACAGCATATAAATGAGGAGAAGGCGAAGAAGAAACATTACATACGCGTGAGATCGATTCAGTAATTCAAAACTAGATGTCATTAAATGGCCAAACATACAAGACTCGACCTGTTTTTGTTTTTTTGGTTGAGAATTACAGGACTTGACATGTAAACAACTTCTTACAAGATTGACATAAACGATGACCCGGCAGCCCAGCCTAGAACCATGCTAGGTGAGCACCGAAAGATGTGGACATTCTTCTAAAAAAGGATGGGAGATGGAAATTTCTCTTTTTTCTTAATTGCATGCCGGCAAAGCAATCAGTGTGAAATCTCGGTTTGACTAGGAAAAGGGCGCCCTCTCTACGAGCGTGACCTGCGTTGTTTCTCCTACTGGCACTTGGCATGTTCTGGTTGTCTTCCATGTTTGGAGAAATCATCGATAAAAAGTGTTCATATTTGGAGCTATCAGCCTCCGTGAGCAGACTACTTGAGGGTTGTCCCCCTTGTAATGAAAAGCCTTGTGTCCCGGTTGGGTCCCATAGCACAAGCAGTGTATCCAGAAGCAGTACCCGCGGATGAATACATATCAGTCGATCTGTCATGGACTAATCTTGGTTATCGTTCATCCGGGTTGTTTCGTTAATGGAGAGTCGCGTTCATATTGGCCGTGTCTTTCTCGGCATCCTTAGCTGCTCTCGGATGTGAACCGGGAGGCACAAAGGGGATGCAACCTAGATTCAACGCCCCCAGACCTATCCCCGGATGCGAACTGGGAAGAAGGACGGGGAGCAACTCGCTCGGAGCTCATCAACCTATTATTGGATGCGAACCGAGATGAGGGATGGTGAGCAACTCAGAATTGAAGCTTTTCAACACGTCCCCGAATGCGAACTAGAAGAAGCCCCTTTCCGAGCCGTGGCTCGGGCAAGGGCACTAGTCGAAAGCTTCTATCTCGGCCATCGAAAGATAAGTTCCTGATCAAGTTTTCATGGGCATCGGTTATTTTAACCTCAAATCTGCCCGAGAAGTAGCAGTGTTTCTTGGGCCCTTTCGAGGGAAGTCCTATCCAGGAAATGCCATCGGATAGCGACACGCACCTGTGAGGTCACCCTGTGAAATTAAAAAGAACAAGCAAAATAGAGCAAAATAAAAATAAAAGGAAAAGACAAATGTATTAACGAATCTTTTTCCCCTTGCCTGAGGAAGGGAGATGTGCTACAAGCGGCGGCGCGAATCACCGTTCTAAGGGTTGGTGGCTCCCACGAACCGGAACTCCACGCGCCTTTGGCAGCCATCGAAGATGCAGTCCATGAACTCACAGTACCCATCGAAGGAGAATGAGACAAGATCCCCGAGCTCAAGGTGATGGGAGGATGCGAAACATCTCCAGCCTCGCCGAAAGCACAACCGCTCACCCGTGCAGCGAAAGACCTTCATTGATCTTCTTTTGCGGCAGCATCCCTCGGCCACCATCAAAGCTCTTCGAGGGAAGCTGCCTCCGAAGGCCTCGGACACCGCCTTGGGGCACTCCAAAAGTCCCTCGGGCTCGCAAACCAGCATCACGAAGAACTCCAGGCTTTATTTTACTCAATATTAAATGAAAAAAGGCAAAATAAATAAAATTTATTTTATTTTTATTTGAATTCAAGATTGTTATTACTTATGCATTGTTGTTTATTTAAATAATTGTTTGAAATTTTGAAAATAAAGACGTGTTATACCATCGTCCAAGGGTTAATAGGATTGATATGGTAATATTATCAGTCTAATTTACTTACTCTCTCTGACCCATATTAATTGACGATTTGTCAAAATTTGAATGAATCTAGACACGTCCGAAAGGAACGGAGAAGTTAAACATGCTAGGGCTGGAGCAGTGCAAAGATGGGTGACCGATTGAAAATTTTAATCATGAGTACAATTTAGCCGAAAATTAATCATACTTTGAGTTTAAAAAATGTTTGTGAGATTAACAATTTAAAACAAAAAAAAAATCAAAGAAAAATTTGAAAAAAGATATGCCAACAGTGTTGTCGTCGGCGTAGCTACAGCCAAACCCACTAGGCTGACGGCAATGCCATCGGCGTAGCTACCGCCATGACAAACGGCCGTCAACCACATGATGTGAGACCCGTATCCTCTATGCCAACGGCCAAACCGGCTACACCTACGGGTGGTACGCCGACGGCGGCGCTTTCCTGTAGTGGGGATGTATGCCGCGCGTGCGTGGTGGTTCCTTCGCCTACTTTGAAGGATCCTTAGTCAAATGACGTTGATTTTTTATCCGATCAGTGATCGATACTGGTGGAGTAGGTAGTACGTGCGTGGACTGGAACGATCAGTTGGAGTCTTATCTCGACTTCTCCGGATGCTTGGACTGGATCTGAGTAGTACTCTCTTCGTTTCAAAATATAAGATGTTTTAGGTTTGTGAAGAAAATGAATCTAGACTTTTTTTAGTGTATAGATTCAACCCAATGTTGAGTGAACCTACGTACTAAAACAAGTCTAGATACATTTGCTTCACAAAGCTAAAACATCTTATATTTTGAAACGGAGGGAGTATTACATTGGCAGAGGACTTCTGATTTGGTAGGTATCTCCTCTCCTCCAAAGTTATGAAACTAAAGACACAAAGACCGATATAATTAGTCGATACACTTTCGGTTCGAAATGCCCGAAGGGGTCGGTATCGTCGTTCTTGCGTTTTTTATTTCATAAGTTTGGGGAGAGAGGGGACACAGAAGCACACCTGGCAGAGAAGAAAATGCAGGCTATTGCAAGGGCCATCGGATTATTTACCATTCGAACGCACCATGGTCGAGCCACACTTTGCACTCTAGCTTGCACGCGTAGTGAATAAAAATAATAATCATCAATATAGTACGAAGAGTCCTAGAAGCAATAAAAATACAAATAGGTTTTGAACCGTCTAACGAGGACTACCAACACTAACGCGAGCCGAAAGCGTACTGCCATCCTTACCCCCCATCACAAAGATATACAAAGCTTTCGTAGTAGAGTTTGTTATAGTAGACATACATCAAGTCATTGAAAATTGAAAAACAACCTAAACAAAGGACGTGGCTGGAAAAAAACACTTCGTCCCCCGCGTCGCTCCCGCGAGCGACCGGGGGCTCCCCGCGCCGCCACCTCCTCCCCCGTCCCCTGCGCCCTCCCCCCCTCGCCGCCACCGGCTATCGCCGGTGGCAAAGCCGCCTGGCGTCGGTGGCGGCGGGGCTTCCTCCTCCCCCTTCTCTCGGTGCCCTTCGCGGGTGGGTCTTGACGAGCAGAGGGTCGGGTGGCTGGCGCTGGTCTTGCTGTCCGCGGCAAGGGCCGGCCCGGCGCCCCGGCAGGTCGGCCGGCGGCGTTCCGGCGTGGTTCGGGCAGCGGCACGGCGGCGGGCGCCGCCCTTGGCGGTGCAGGCGGCAGGGTCGGGATCTGCTAGGGTTGCCCTCCCAGATCTAGGCCCGCTGGGCCCGATCTGGGCCGGGACAGGACGGATCTGTAGCTCCGTTGTCTCTAGCTGGATCTAGGTAGGACTGGTGGTTTGGGTGGCTGCACCTACATCGCGTCTGCTGCAGCTGGCGGCGAGAGCTTTACGGGCCCGCTCGGCCAGGCCTAGGATGCTGAACCTGGGTGGCGGCGGCTGGCCTTCGTGCTACAGCGTGACGGCGAGGGCTTTACGGTCCCTCCTTGGGTCCGGCCGGGCCTTCGGCCTGGTGTGCCCTTGCTACCGCGTCCGGCCGGCACCCGCTCTTCTGCGGTGGAGGTTGCCCTCCAGTTGGCTGTGCGGCTACTGCCCTTCGGCTCCCAATGGCCAGGTTTGCTCCTGCCGCTGAGTCCGGCCGGCTATCGCCTTTGGCGGTGGAGGCTGTTCCCTCCCACGGGGCGGCGATACGGTCACGTCTTGCCTACGGTTCCTTGCTCTTGGTCCTGCCAGCCTCGCAATGTTTGCCTCGGGGAGACGACAATGGTGTCCTCAAGACCGTGGTGGTGCATGTTGGTGGGCGGCAAGCTTGGTGGAGCTCTTCGGGGTCATGGGGTCGGGGGGTCGGGAGAAATCCTTGTCGGTGTGGCCGGCCCCGTCCGGGTGCCTCCTCCCTTGTTCAGGGCGGCGGGTGTACCCTCCTCCATTCCCCAAGTGTACCGGGAGAAATCCTAGGACCTGTCCGGGCAGCAGCGTCGTCGTTGTCGTCTCCCTTCTTGAAGGTGTTGCTTGGTACACGACGACCCGAAGGCATATGCGTATGGTGGTAGTCTCTGGTGGGCACAACGGTTGCGATGCACTAGCGCTCTTGTCAATCCGACGTTGTCGGCATTTCTTTCTTTTCTCATTTCTCTTGTTTTTCTTTTGGGCATTTGCTGTGCTGTCTGCCCCAGCTATGGTCTCGTGTTTGTTCCGGTTTGTCCCTTGGGCGATGTGCTGTCTGGCCCTGCAGTGGTCTCACCTATCTGCTTTATTTATAAAGCTGGGCGAAAGTCTGTTTCGAGAAAAACAACCTAAACAAACAATGGGAGACCACAAGGCCACCGGGGTGGAAATGGAGCCCGACATCAACGAAAAGAGGGATGAAACCCTAGATGGGTTTTACTCTCTCTCTCTCTCCTAATACATATATAGCCTGATAAATTAGCCTAATAAAAAGCGTGAGAGGCAACAGAAAGTACGTCTGCGAATTACCGCAGCCTCTTCCCTGAATTAATACCTAAGTACCATAAGGTAACCTGCTTGAAACCACAAAACGGGCGCAATCCACATAAGTGCCGATTTTACTGTTTGAAGAAAGGTAAAGATTAGTACAGAAGAGAATTTCATGCATTTGCTGCTACATTACATGTAGCCTGAGCCTGTGGATCAGACGACTTAATAGTTACTTCCAAATCCATGTTCTTTTACTTGCACGAATTATGATTTCCAAATCCATAATTGTTAGTTTATTATACTAGATCCGATGTTGTTTGTGGCGTTTCACCCTGTTTTGCCTCCGCATCGCCTCCACTTGCAATAACAAACCCCCAAGGCGTGGAACATGCGGACGCCGGTCCCGACTCACGTCTCTGAGGGGCAGGTCGCGCAGCATCAGGTTGGTAGGCATGCCGAAATTCTTGATATAGAAGGAACAGCAAAGGAGGAGGGCCATCACGGCCACCGTTAACGAGCATGCCGACCGGGAATGATGCGAGCAAGCCTGCGTACCTATATAAGCATCAAGGAAAATTAATTAATACTCTTTTCGTCTTAAAATAAATGTCTCAAATTTATCAAAGTTTGAATAAATCTAAACATTATTTAAGATATAGATTCGTCCAAATTTTAGAAAACCTAAGACATTTATTTTAAGACCGAGGGAATAATAATTCTAGGTCAAGAAACGACTAACAGATATGCATGGAGCGAGCCTATATATAGGGGCGTACCTGGTCCCATGTGTCGAGGACGGCGGAGGAGTCGCCATCGGGCTTGACCCCTTCCGCTGAGCTGCCGCCACTGCCGCTGATCGACTTGGAGTCCACCGTGTTGGATTATTAGGCATAATTTCCACGATTAATTCCAGAATATAAATCATGACAAAACCAGCTACTAGCTCATGTAACTCGAACATACTAGATGTACTAAACAACAGGATGATCGGAAACAAACAGCAGTCTAACATGTACTCGCAGAACATGATGAATAACCAAACAGGATCACGTAGCACGTACCGTTCGGTTGTCGTAGTAGAAACTTTGGGGAAGAGTGATCGCAGCAGATGGCGACGAAGACGGCGGTATGCAGCACCGCCTGACTTGGATGGAAGACGACCCGTGATGGAGAACTCGAGCAGTCGCGCAGAGCGCTTCCCAAAAACCTTATTCGCCCTCTCCCGTACAGGATCACAAGGGCGAGTGGTTCCGGAGACCTGCTCTCCCGTCCGCCGGTGCACGCCGGCAAGCGGGATGGAGTAGACTATGGTGACGGCACAAGTAGAGAGGATGGCAAAACCCTAGATTGGTTTTCGGTGGTTGTTGTGGCGGTAGCCGCGCAAGACTTTATATAGAGCGGCTCAGGAAACCCTAACGGAGGCGAACGTGGGCCGAGTCCACGTTACGCACGGCGCGCGCGCGCGCGTCGTGACGAGACGAGGCGAGCGTGCGTGCGAGCGGCGGCGTCGTCGGAGGAGGAGCGCGCGTGTGTATCTCTCTTATTTCCACTTACTTACAAAGTGGTGCAACACTCCTCCTTATAAGGTGGTGCAACTCTCCTCCAACTTTCCATGTGGGACTAAACTTTAGCTCCCACTACACTCCCATGTGAGCTGCCACAAACATGGGCCCAAACACATATGGGCTGCCACAAATTTGGGCTTTGAGATTTAGGGAAAATCTGAAATACTCATGGGCCTAAATGGATTAGCCCTATTATTTCTAACAATCCCCCACCAGATCTCAAATGCCCATTTGAAGATTTGCCAATCCTTGCTACTTGTTTATATACCAGTGTTTCAGCAGAGACTGTTAAGTTGAACTTCCGCCTAGAAACTTGAACTACGTCTATCAACAACTTGAACAATGGACGAACCTTGAATTGCAAGTTTGGTGCCAATAGATTTCGCTCAGAATCATAACTAGTACTTGGCTGTCAGTAGCCTACCCCGCGGGTTGGAGCATATGCGTCATACTCCCTGGTCTCTTCATGAGTTTACTAGAGATCACCCAGATCTCATAGACCGCGACGTTTACAGTCGAGCTCATATAGGTGTGTTCTTTTAAGAATGCCCTGTAGGACGGCATCTTTGCTAATTAAAGCCAACAGAAACACATTAAGGCATGTTGCCAACCTGCCTTACAGATTATGAGAGTCATGGGTTACAAAATACTCTCCTCAGTCAAACCACTAGCTTGTTCTTCCCAGGTCCTAATTCACAGGATCTCCGATCACATAGGTTGGGTTACCACTAAGGTGTGACATCCATGGGTCTCAACCCCATCTCCCTCGATGCACTTTCTATCACATTTCGTGATAGTCCCTTTGTAAAGGGATCTGCCAGGTTTTTGTCTGTTTGAATATACGTAACAGTTATTACTCCGGAGTTTCTCAATTTCCTGACAGATTTCAAACGTCTCTTCACGTGTCTTGATGACTTCGCGTTATCCTTAGAATTGTTCACTTTGACAATAACAGTTTGGTTGTCACAATTCAAAAGGATTGCCGGCACAGGTTTCTCAACCACAGGCAAGTCCATCAAGAGCTCACGCAGCCATTCTGACTCAACAGTGGCTGTGTCTAAAGCAGTAAGTTCTGCTTCCATAGTTGACCTCGTCAATATGGTTTGTCTACGAGACCTCCATGACACTGCGCCACCTCCAAGGGTAAACACATACCCGCTCGTGGCGTAGAGTTCATCAACGTCAGAGATCCAATTCGAATCACTATATCCTTCAAGCACAGCAGGATTCCCTGAATAGTGAATCCCATAGCTCATTGTACCACATAGATAGCGCATGACCCTTTCAAGTGCATGCCAATGATCAATACCCGGGTTAGACATGAACCTACTCAACTTGCTCACAGCAAAAGAGATATCGGGTCTTGTAGCGCTCGCTAAGTACATGAGAGAACCAACAACTTGTGAATATTTCAGCTGATCTGTTGGTTCCTTCTTATTCTTTCGTAATGTCAAACTGGGATCATAAGGTGTTGGAGAAGTCTTGCCATCATTAAAGCCAAATAGGCTCAAGACCTTCTCAACATAATGAGATTGTGTTAAAGTAATCCCATTCTCGTTCTTAATAAGCTTGATGTTCAGAATGACATCAGCCTCTCCCGGATCTTTCATATCAAAACTCTTTGACAGGAAAGACTTGACCTCATTTATCACTTTCATGTTTGTACCAAAGATCAGAATGTCATCCACATACAAACATAATATAACGCTATCGCCCCCACCATGACGATAGTAAACACACCTATCAGCCTCATTAATGACAAAGCCAGCAGAAAGTAGAGTTCTGTCAAACTTCTCATGCCATTGCTTAGGTGCTTGTTTCAGGCCATATAAAGATTTTAATAACTTACACACCTTTGTCTCTTCACCTTTTACCACAAACCCATCCGGCTGATCCATATAGATCTCCTCTTCCAACTCTCCATTAAGGAAAGTTGTCTTCACGTCCATTTGATGAACGAGAAGACCATAAGAGGCAGTCAGGGATAGTAGTACTCGAATGGTGGTCAGTCTAGCGACAGGTGAATAGGTGTCGAAGTAATCTTCGCCTTCTTTCTGTGTGTAGCCCTTAGCTACAAGACGCGCCTTGTACTTCTCAATAGTACCATCAGGCCTTAGTTTCTTCTTGAACACCCACTTACATCCCACAGGTTTACAACCATAGGGTCGTTCTGATAATTCCCAAGTTCCATTAGAAAGAATCGAGTCCATCTCATTTTGGACAGCTTCTTTCCAATCATCTGCATCTGGAGATGCATATGCCTCAGTAATGGATCTGGGAGTATCATCCACAAGGTACACGATGAAGTCATTACCAAAGGATTTTGCAACCCTCTGTCTCTTACTCCTCGTGAGAGGTTCATCGTCATCCTTCTCAAGAAATTCCTCATGTGGTTGTTCAGAATTCTCAATAGATGCACTAGATTCAGGAAGTATTTCAGAAGAAATCCTACCAATGCTATGCATATCTTTCATAGGAAAAATATTCTCAAAGAATGTTGCATCACGAGATTCCATTATAGTATCAACATGCATATCAGGTACCTCAGATTTAACCACTAGAAATCTATAGCCTACACTCCGTGGAGCATATCCTAGAAAGATACAATCCACTGTCTTGGGTCCGAGCTTGCGTTTCTTGGGAATCGGTATGTTGACCTTCGCCAAACACCCCCAAGTGCGCAAATACGAAAGTGATGGTTTTCTCCCAACCCACTCCTCATAAGGGGTCTTTTCTTTATTCTTGTTAGGAACTCTATTCAGGACATGACATGAAGTCAACAAAGCCTCCCCCCACCATGCCTTTGATAAACCAGCAGTGGCTAACATGGAATTCACCAAGTCAGTCAGCGTGCGGTTTTTCCTCTCGGCAACCCCGTTTGATTGGGGCGAGTAGGGAGGCGTCCTCTCATGAATAATTCCGTGTTCCTGACAGAATTCATCAAATATTTTGGGAAAATACTCACCACCACGATCCGACCTAAGACGCTTGATCTTTCTCTCTAGTTGATTTTCAACTTCGGCCTTATAGATTTTAAAGTAGTCTAAAGCCTCATCTTTAGTTTGCAACAAGTAAACATAGCAAAATTTAGTAGCATCATCTATTAACGTCATGAAATATCTCTTTTCACCTTTTGTCAACACACCATTCATCTCGCATAGATCAGAATGTATGAGTTCTAGAGGTGCCAAGTTTCTCTCTTCGGCAGCCTTGTGAGGCTTTCGAGGTTGCTTTGATTGCACACAACTATGGCACTTAGAACCTTTGGCAATAGTGAAATTCGGAATTAAACTCATGCTGGACATCCGAGATATCAAACCAAAATTAATGTGACATAAACGAGAATGCCAAATACTGGTATCATCATTAACACCACCACAAATATGATTCACGGATTTATTACAAAACTCTGAAAGTGAAAATCGGAACAAGCCTCCGAACTCATAACCTTTACCAATAAATTGTCCATGTTTCGAAACAACGACTTTATTAGACTCTAAGACAACCTTAAACCCATCTCTGCAAAGAAGGGAGCCACTAACGAGATTCTTGTTCATAGTAGGGACATGCTGCACGTTCCTCAGCTGCACGATCTTTCCGGAAGTAAACTTCAGATCCACCGTGCCAATACCACGAACAGAAGCATGTGATCCATTCCCCATTAGGACGGATGAATCCCGAGCGACCTGATAAGAAGTGAACATAGAGATGTCAGCACACACATGAACATTAGCACCCGTATCAAGCCACCAACACGGTGATTGAAATACTGAAAGAACAGTAAATAAATTACCATACCCATCAGTATTGCTAGCGGTCACGACGTTGACAGTCTTGGCCTTTTTCCCTCTGCGGTCTGCGCGTTCTGGACAGTCCTTGGAAAAATGGCCGGGCTCTCCACAAGTGTAACAAGACAGTTCACTCTTGTCCATGTTCGTCTTCTTCTTCTTGAAGGTTGTAGTCTTTACAGGCTTGTTAAAGGAGGGTTTGAAGTTCCCTTTGTTCTTGCCTACGGATTTGCCTTTCTGCACAAAGTTAGCAGTAGCAAGACCCTCTCCTTTCTCAGTAGTGTCCTTAGCCCGAGCCTTCTCCTCAACATCAAGGGACGCTATCAGATTTTCAACTGATATCTCCTGTCTCTTGTGTTTGAGAGTTGTGGCAAAGTTCCTCCATGAAGGGGGCAACTTAGCAATAATGCATCCCGCCACAAACTTGTCGGGTAAGGTACACTTAAGGAGTTCGAGCTCCTTGGCAATGCACTGTATCTCATGAGCTTGTTGAACCACAGGAAGGTCCTTAGTCATCTTAAAATCATGAAAGCTCTCCATGATATACAGTTCACTACCAGCATCTGCAGCACCAAACTTGGCATCCAGTGCATCCCAGAGCTTCTTTCCGTCTTTTATGTGCATAAACACATCACACAGACGGTCAGCAAGAATGCTCAGAATACATCCCACAAAGACAGTATTAGCATCCTCGAACTTCTTCTGATCCTCGTCAGATATAGTTCCCTCAGGTTTGCCTTTACTGATGTGGAACACTTTCATCGTGGTCAGCCAAAGCTCAGCCTTGTACTGCCACCTCTTAAAGTGCACACCGGTAAACTTATCCGGCCTCAGTGCATCGGTAAAACCAGCCATTGTTAATTCAGGAAATTGCCTACAATAAGGTTTATGGATTGTTGGATTATTAGGCATAATTTCCACGATTAATTCCAGAATATAAATCATGACAAAACCAGCTACTAGCTCATGTAACTCGAACATACTAGATGTACTAAACAACAGGATGATCGGAAACAAACAGCAGCCTAACATGTACTCGCAGAACATGATGAATAACCAAACAGGATCACGTAGCACGTACCGTTCGGTTGTCGTAGTAGAAACTTTGGGGAAGAGTGATCGCAGCAGATGGCGACGAAGACGGCGGTATGCAGCACCGCCTGACTTGGATGGAAGACGACCTGTGATGGAGAACTCGAGCAGTCGCGCAGAGCGCTTCCCAAAAACCTTATTCGCCCTCTCCCGTACAGGATCACAAGGGCGAGTGGTTCCGGAGACCTGCTCTCTCGTCCGCCGGTGCACGCCGGCAAGCGGGATGGAGTAGACTACGGTGACGGCACAAGTAGAGAGGATGGCAAAACCCTAGATTGGTTTTCGGTGGTTGTTGTGGCGGTAGCCGCGCAAGACTTTATATAGAGCGGCTCAGGAAACCCTAACGGAGGCGAACGTGGGCCGAGTCCACGTTACGCACGTTCGGGTCGGTTACAGTAGCCCACGATCCGGGAGCGACCCGAATAAGCTAACCGTTTGACACGTCTGTCAATTTTCCTGAGCAGCCTCGGCTCGGCGAGATTCCCGCAACCCGCGGCGCGCGCGCGCGCGTCGTGACGAGACGAGGCGAGCGTGCGAGCGGCGGCGGCGTCGGAGGAGGAGCGCGCGTGTGTATCTCTCTTATTTCCACTTACTTACAAAGTGGTACAACACTCCTCCTTATAAGGTGGTGCAACTCTCCTCCAACTTTCCATGTGGGACTAAACTTTAGCTCCCACTACACTCCCATGTGAGCTGCCACAAACATGGGCCCAAACACATATGGACTGCCACAAATTTGGGCTTTGAGATTTAGGGAAAATCTGAAATACTCATGGACCTAAATGGATTAGCCCCATTATTTCTAACACACCGTCGCCGCTTCCGCTGGATGAGGGACTGTATTCATGGTGGTCGACGATCGATCGATCGCTGCTGCTGGGTCTCAACTCTGCTATAGTAGTCGACGCAGCCGGCCGGGATTGCAGGAGGCTGATTATTGTTATACGGATCCCCCAGTCGATATGGCTCCTTGGCTCGATTTATAGGCTTTTTATTATTATTACGAGTATAGTTGTGTAGTTTGTGTCGGATCCTGTTTCCTGCTCTAGTAGCTAGTTGACTCCACCATAAAACGATCTAATCACACGGATTGTTTTCCGGCAACAACACGCATATCAATGTAGAATACAGAAAATTGGAAACTGCAAAACGACCGCGTTACACATAAATGTAGAATACAGATGAGAGATGCTGCATGCACTATTCGTACAGATCGAGTTTTTGCTGGAAACAAGTTTTCGTCCTGCTATAATAATATAGCAACCACACGATACAACGATAATACTGGGGCAGCAGCACAATCCATCCCAAGAGAAAAAAAGAAATGCCGACATCAGGCAGAACGACGAAACGAAGATGAGCCGCAACCGATGCGCCCTCCGGAGTAGTCTCACCACACTCCTAGCACTCCAACGACCCGTGAATCAAGCAACACCTCCAGAAAGGGGTACGACGCCGAGGACACTGTTGCCCAAACTTGTCCTAGGGTTTTCCCGGATACACAAAGAGGAGTGAGGAAGAGGTGCACCCGACGCCCTTCTGGAAGGACAGCGGCACCCGCAGGTATCACCGCGTCGGTGCCGGACTAGCAGACAAGGAATTCTCCCGACCCTCAAAAAACTACCACCCTGACGATCCGTAGTGCTCCACCCAACTTGCCGCCCGTCAACATGCGCCAACAAGGTCTTTCCGCCATCATCGTCATCTCACAGTGACCGACGCTACAAGACATGTAGGATGAAGAAAATGGTACCGCATAGGACGAAAGGCAACACGGCAGACTCACGGGAGGGACTGACCTCCACCGCCTTCAAACGGTAGCCGACCGGACACAACAAAGGCAGCACACCAGGCCCAACCAGGCCCGTAAAGCCGCCGTTGTCGCGCTGCAGTATGTGCACCGCCACGCCCATCCTTAGTATGAGAAAACCTCCTCCTTCCCGCGGGAACCGCGCTGAGCTAGGCAGGGGTCGGCTCTCCCAAGCCCAGGTGAAGCCCAAGGGGCTCAAATCTGGGCGGAAGGGCACACCGGCCGCTCCGCCCGACGCCAGCACCGCCCCGCCACCAAATGGAGGCGCCACTGCAGTCTCGTCGCCTAGAGAGCACCGGATCCATCGCCGGCCGAAGGTCACCGCCGCCAGATGGATTTTCGCGGACCAAATCCCTAGCGCGCAGGTAGAGGACAGCCCGCCGCCGCCAGCCTTGCGAGGGCAACGCCCGGCGGCCCTTCCGACAGATCAAGTTTTTTACTACTCTGTATAATATATTTTTGTATTCCCACAAATCAAATAGTAGAACGGTTCTGAAATGTGATTATTCACAAGTAATAATAGCTATTTCTCATTTTGCCTAGTAGAAAAATAAAAGAAAAACCATGATTCTTAAACTAGATCCGACGCCGGCGCCGGCTCTGTTTGTTGCACTTGTCGCAGTTTACCCTTACAAAGCCTGACGCAGAACAGGAGTAATACACCACTCATGCCGCCAAAGGCGACGTAGGCCAGCAGGTTGGTAGACACGCCGAAATTCTTGATCCAGAACGACCAGCAAAAGAGAGCCACCGCCACCACCTCAACGACCACGCAGAGCGTGAAAGCAGCGATCAAGCGCTGTCATTTGCATAACAGCAACAGTAAAATTATTAATTCTAGGACAAGAAACAACTACTTCCTTCAACCCATATTAGTTGACTTAAATTTATCAAAATTTAGATGAATCCATATATTAAATAATGTCTAGATTCAATCAAATCTAGACAAAATGTGAGTCAATTAATATAAATCGGAGAGAGCAGTAATTTTGATATGATCAGGCCTGTCTATACACGTACCCCCGGTCCCATCTGTCGAGGATGGGGGAGTCATCGTCGGGCTTCACCTCTTCGGCTGAACTTGCGCTACTGCTGATCGACGTCGAGATTGCTGAAGACGATGCCGTCGGAGGAGAGATTGTCTTCATGGTGATGGTCGACATGGATTGCCACCCGCCGTGTGTAGAATCGGCCTTTAGTGGTCAATACGGGATGTTGTTAATTTGTTGTCTTCACATGATGAGGTGTGTCAACAATTTGTAGATCCGTGTCCTTGCCTTTAGTGCGCGTGTGTGTTGTTGACGGAAAACAATTCCAATCCATGTGATTGTCTTCACCGAGGACCCAACTGAGAAGCACCGAGGTTCAAAACTCATCTACACGGGCGGTGGAAACCACAATAGATTCCACCTTGTGGAGTGTGCTGAGCTGATAGGCAACAAAGATGACAACACAGGACAAGATGAGAACATGGTGGTGGATCCGCCGCCACGTGGAGTCCACATGTTTCGGTTGACAAAGTTCTCTCTGAAGCTCGACGAGAACGGAGACCTCACGACTGGCGACAGCCGGTGGGTTCGGTACTACAAAGTTACTAATAACAAGGAAATTAATGACTTACTTTTCTTGTGGCCACTTGCGTTTTGGCTCTAAACAAACTACCACTAGTTTGCTAGACTGGTGTGCAATTTCGATATCAGTTCTCTTTGTCTGTCGTTTGTGTTGTTGTATCATAACTTACAAGATCATCATCACGGGCCTCATTATTGATCAGTTGGCTTGTAAATACTACTATCTCCGTTATAAAGTAAGTGTCTCAATTTTTTCTAGATTCATATGTATTTTTTTTCTAGATTCATATTTATATGAGCGCTCTACGTATATAAACAAAGTTGAGACACTTATTCGAACCGAATCAGCGGTTATTTCTATGAGATGAGACCATCGTCACACCTTTTGTTACTCTACTTGCAGGAATCATTTATAAGGTCTTAATGATTATTGAACGGTCCTCAAATCAAATGTTAATCACATTAAATATCCTCATATCCGATGCCGCCGTTTGGCATGTTTCTGGCAGTCTTGATCAGCAACCTCGAAGATGCTGCCGCCGCAGTCATGTGAGAGGTCGTCTTCATGGTGGTCGATGTCGATCGCCGCCGGGTATAGAGTGGGCTAGTACTGGCTCACCTGCATATAGATCATCCTTGCCTCTCGATTTATAGGGCTATTGTACGTGATTGATCTGTACTTGCCTAGATTAATCTCTAATTCCGGTTCCTGTTCCAGTTAACGAGAACAGGACGTTGAGTAGAGACCCTTCGGGGTCCTTCCCTTGTTAACGAAAAACGCTGACTAGGAGATTGTTCTCTTAAACGATTGTTTATAAGGACATTTTGGAATTTTGATCGCGTGGGGATGTAGCTCAGATGGTAGAGCGCTCGCTTAGCATGCGAGAGGCACGGGGATCGATACCCCGCATCTCCATTTCATTCTGCTATTTTTAACTGCGATTTTGACAAATGTACTGAATGGCAAGGCAGATCGTGAAATCGTCCGTCAATCATGACAGGCGATGACACAAAAGAAGTGTTGTTTTTCTCCTCTTTTTGCTGGAGACATGCAAACAAAATATTTTACTCCCTCCGACCCATATTAGTTGACTTTAATTTGGATGTATCTGTAACAAAAACTTGTTTAGATACATTCAAATTAAAGTCGACTAATATGGGTCGAAGAGAGTACCAAAGATGTATGACTGATTTCTGTCCTCACAATGTGTGTCCGTTACTAAGGTGCTACCCATATTGGGGATGTACCATCCCGTTCCAACCTTGTGTCCTCTCTCCCTCACCTGCTTTTGAGCGCACCACGCCATAGACCCGGCCCCTTCCAAGGCCTCTCCGCCGGATTAGCACCACGCCATAGACCCGGCCCCTTCCAAGGCCTCTCCGCCGGATTAGCCGGCTGGAGATGGAGGGGAGGTGGCGCCGGAGTAGATATGATTAGGGTTAGTGACTTTATGTCGGTAGTGGCCCTTCTGGCCGTAGATGCAAGTGCTCCAATCTGCTGCAGCCAGATCCGGAGAGTAGGGCTCTTGTTTGCGGTTCTTGAGCTCCTCCGGCCGGAGCTGAGGACGGCGATGACGGTTGCTGCATCCCTAAATAAAGCTGTTGTTTGCCAAATGTACTGAATGGCAAGGCAGATCGTGAAATCGTCCGTCAATCATGACAGGCGATGACACAAAAGAAGTGTTGTTTTTCTCCTCTTTTTGCTAGAGACATGCAAACAAAATATTTTACTCCCTCCGACCCATATTAGTTGACTTTAATTTGGATGTATCTGTAACAAAAACTTGTTTAGATACATTCAAATTAAAGTCGACTAATATGGGTCGAAGAGAGTACCAAAGATGTATGACTGATTTCTGTCCTCACAATGTGTGTCCGTTACTAAGGTGCTACCCATATTGGGGATGTACCATCCCGTTCCAACCTTGTGTCCTCTCTCCCTCACCTGCTTTTGAGCGCACCACGCCATAGACCCGGCCCCTTCCAAGGCCTCTCCGCCGGATTAGCACCACGCCATAGACCCGGCCCCTTCCAAGGCCTCTCCGCCGGATTAGCCGGCTGGAGATGGAGGGGAGGTGGCGCCGGAGTAGATATGATTAGGGTTAGTGACTTTATGTCGGTAGTGGCCCTTCTGGCCGTAGATGCAAGTGCTCCAATCTGCTGCAGCCAGATCCGGAGAGTAGGGCTCTTGTTTGCGGTTCTTGAGCTCCTCCGGCCGGAGCTGAGGACGGCGATGACGGTTGCTGCATCCCTAAATAAAGCTGTTGTTTGCCGCTCCCTCTATCGTGCAGTCTCCTTGCTCCTTCATCTTTCTTTGGCCGGCCGTGGCGGCAGGGGATGGAAGGTGGGGAACAAGTTGTACTGTAGTTGTTGGAGCGCTGGGAGTTCTTCCGTTCTAGCGTTTGCGCGCGCCACCAGGCGGTCGTCACCTGCACCTCATGTTGTTGATATTATTCTTCCGGATGGCTGTGAGGGGAACAAGAAGGACCTGCGGAGGTGGGCTACCAGCTCTCCTATTTCCACGCGCGGCTGCCGTCTTGAGGGCGGCTCTTCCTCTGTTCTTCAACTCTCGGCCCACTATGGAAGCGAGGGAGTGGAGAAGGGCATGATATGGGTTGCTGTTCAAGTCTGGAGCTTTGGGGTGCATCTGGAGCTCATGCCCCCTGCGGCATTTCCCAAGCATCGGCGAAGCTTCGCCGCTGCTACTCTTGGCCATATGGGTAGCCACGCCATGCTCGTCGATGCCTGTTGCGCGAGCGTCTTCTTCCTCAGCGAGAGGATCTCTGCCAGCATCGTTGCGGCCTTCATGCCCCCGCGCAACCAAGTGGTTGTGTCCCCGGTTGGTGCTGGGGCGGCGCCGCTGTGATGTTGTTCTTCGTCGGCGGATGCCAAGGACTTGATTGGTTTTTCACAATCTTTGCTAGGGTGTGCTCTGTAAAAGTGTGGGCTGACGACGGTCTACGCACAGCCTGTTGGGAACCCCAAGAGCAAGGTGTGAAGCAGTAAGCAGCAAGTTTTCCCTCAGTTGAGACCGAGGTTATCAAACCAGAAGGAGGAAGGAAACGTCACACAGGTGTTGCAAGCAACGCGGAGACCTGCACAACACAAACTCAATACTTTTCCCCAACAAACAGTGAGGTTGTCAAGCTCACCGGTTTGTTGTAACAAAGAATTAAACATATGGTGTGGAAGGTAATGGTCTGCAGCAAGTAAACAAGTAACAGTGGAAGATGTATCAATGGTAAAGATTGGACCGGGGTCCATAGTTCACTAGAGGTGATCTCCTTAGATAAACAACATGGCATGAAGGGTGAACAAATTACAGCAGGGCAATTGACAGGAACTGAGCAAGGCATAACAATGCAATTATTATTCAGAAAGATCCTATGAGATTCAATTGGGCAATACAACAAGATACATAGACCGCCATCCAACTGCATCTATGAGTAGAAGTCCACCTTCAGGTTATCATCCGATCCCCCTCCAGTATTAAGTTGCAAGCAACAGACAACTGCTTTAAGCAGAATGTGTAAGGTAAACAGTCCACATGGTCCATGAACAAGAGACCATTGTTTTCTCCCTAGTAGCAACAACACATCTACAACCGAAGAGATTATTGTCACTTCCCTTGGAAACTAGAGGCATGAACCCACTATCGAGCATAAATACCCCCTCTTGGAGTCACTAGCAACTACTTGGCCAAGATAGCTACTAACAACGGAGAGCATGCAAGATCACAAACAACACAGACATGATAGAATCATAAAGACAAAACCATTAATCAAACCAACATAATAATCTCAATATCCATCAGATCCCCCCA
Source organism: Avena sativa (assembly GCA_916181665.1). Classification (NCBI taxonomy): domain Eukaryota; kingdom Viridiplantae; phylum Streptophyta; class Magnoliopsida; order Poales; family Poaceae; genus Avena; species Avena sativa. The sequence continues at coordinate 493,771,992 of OV702299.1, forward strand.
AACACAACATGCATGATTACAAATAGATTAGATCTTGATCATGAACGGAGCTCACAAGATCTATACATGAAAGCACAAAGGAGGAGATACAACCATCTAGCTACTACATGGACCCATAGTCCAAGGTGGAACTACTCACTCATCATACCGGAGAGAAGGCCTCCGGGATGATCTCCCCTCTAGCAGGGTGCCAGGAAGAACTTCAGACCCCCCTCCCGATCTAGGGATGACGGTGGCGGCGGCTACAGACAGTTTCGTGGATATTTGATTGGGTGCTTAGGGTTCCTGCATCGGGGGCTTCTTATATGCGAAGGGGGAGACTGAGGCGGCGGCCAGGGCGCCCAAACCTAGCCAGGAGCGGGGCTGGGCCCACCTACGCCTAGGGTGGGTCTGGCCCCCCTGGCTGGCCCCTCCGGCTCTCCTCTAGACTTCTTTTTCCCACGGAAAGTAATTGACTTTGGCGTTTGTCCCGTCCAATTCCGAGAATATTTTTTTACTAACTTTTCTGAAACCAAAAACAACAGAAAACAGGCATCTGGCACGGTTGCAACTTGTTAATAGGTTAGTACCAGAAAACATGTAAAAAGCACCTCAAAGTATAGACAAGCAAAGCAAAGTAGATACAAAACAATCATGGAGCATCAAAAATTATAGATACGTTTCCAACGTATCAACATCCCCAAGCTTAACTCCTGCTCGTCCTCGAGTAGGTAAGTGATAAAAGAATAATTTTTGAGGTGACATGCACCCTCACAATAAAGATCCAACCATTTGCAAGCATTGAAAGTTGGGATCAAAGAACTCTAAACATGTGCATGAAAGATGGAGCTCTAATAATAGGACATAGTAACTATGCATGCAACATGACAAGCTATAAACAAAGATCATGAATAACATGCATTGAAAAACGTTTGTTTGTTTCACATACAGAAAACATAGGATAGTGGCAATCAGCTTGTCCCTCATAGAGTAGCAAATAGATGCATAGGACACCTACAAAGTTCACAAGGGTGACTAGAAACAAGTAGCACAAGAACAAGTAATATCACAATATGCCTCAATTAATAAGCTTTGAAACACCGCACACAGAATGACAACTATGCTCTCTTAATGGTGCCTAAAGGTAGAAGGTGGAGACTCAATAGTGGTGGAAGAAAGGCCTTTTGTAAAGGAAGTAGGGATTTCAAGTTTCAAAAAGATCTTCCACAAATTATGGTACTTGTTAGCTTTCATCCCTCATTGCCCCTATCATAAGCATCTTGAAGTGGTTATGGTTAAAGTGACAAAGCTGGAGTATATGCTTGAAAAAGTATAAGTTGGCAATCTTATGTTCCTTGAATACGAGGGCCACACCTCATGCATACTCAACTTTGGGTTCAGGTAAGTTCTTGTCACTGTAAGTATTTGCATATCATTGAGAACCGCCAACGGGGTACCCCTTGCACATGGTATAGGATATTTCCCATAACCAAAATGACAAGGCAAGCAGACAATGAACATCTCAACAATCTTCTTATATACCATGGGAATATGGTGTTTTTTTCTCTCTTTCCTCTTTTCTCAATGTGTCTATTTTTTTAAGAAGAATGCTTCATAAATGTCACTATGGTGATGCTGCAAGTTTCCACCATGATTAGGCATGGCTTAGGCTAGCGGCCCAGGCGTTTCTCTAACACAGGATACAAACTCCATGGACTTACAAGTTCCCTCTTTATTTCACACCGGTGACATCCATAGACAAAAGAACATGATATCAACTGAGTACAAAGTACAAGTGCAATGTTGAAAACGTTCCTCGTGACAGCACGGTTCTGCTAATTCCAACTTATAAGTGCAAGCATATACAACAAAGTTGTCACAATGGTTCAAGTTTATTAGGGGCAAAGAATAAAGTGTGCCATCAAGTTCGTGAGGGCTTTAATCACTAAGTTTTCACATAACAAAATAGTTTTTAATTGGAAGATAGTTGAAAACAAGAATATACTTGTAATGGTGTAACACACCATGCATAGGAGTTTATAGTGGACACTTTGGAATAACTTGGTTTCTTGGGAGTTGGAAGCATGGGTAGAGCTTACTCATACAAGTGGAAGCTAGCAAAAGACTGGGAGCAACCAACTAAGAGAGCAATAATGACCATAAACATGTAGTGCAACAAAGCATACTAATCAAAGCAAAGTGTGGTACTACAAGTCAAGGACTAAATGATCATAGAGGCTAATGGTGACTTGTCATAGTCATAACATGGTGTGAGCATGTGCCAAGTCAACCCAAGCAAAACATCACAGGAGAATACCACAATACTATGCTTTGCATGCTAAAACAACATATAATTTCTTCAAGGCACACTAAGCAATCCCAATTGTTTGGAACAATACATGCTACAGCAATAATCACTAAGCATAAAGTCAAAACAACACCTAGCATGTCATGCTAAAGTCTAAGTCACAGTCAATGCAAGCTCCTCTTGCACTTCAAGCAAGAACTTACTACTCCTTTCCAACACCAAGCAAACTTATTTGCAAAACAACACAGCGAGAACGGGGGTCCAAACTACTTAATAAAACTAAACAAACTAAGCAAATCAAATGAAAACTAAGATGCTCCAAGAGCAACACAACTATGCATGAAACAATAAAAACGAAGTGTCTAGACGGACCTGAGCTTTTTATTGATGAAGAAGAGGATGCCCAGGCATCCCCAAGCTTTGATGTTTGTACATCTTGTATATTTCTTGGGGTGACACCATGGTGGCATACCCAAGCTTGAGCTTTTGTCCATTCTTTATCTCATTGCATCATTCTCTCTCTACACGTGAAATTTTTCCTTCACACAATCTTCATTAGCAATATTATCTTATTCAAAAGATATTAAACCTCTGGCAAAGCTTTGAAACAACAAGGATTTTCACTAAAAACACAACCTACTATAGTAACTCCTTGAAAAATCTCAATTCACCTAAATATAACTCAAAAAGGAATCAATAAGAAGTAAATGCAAATAATGGCAGAAATCTGTCAAAACAGACCAACAGGTAGAAACCGATTTTTTCGAACATCTTCTGTTGCTCAAATCAAAAAGTGTTGAATTAACGAAAGTTAGATAACATACTGGAGGATTTATTAGTAAATTTTCAGCTCAATACGAGTTACAGAGCCTCCTCACAAATTTTTATGGTGGAGGGCAGAAATCTGTTTCGGGATAGCAACTCCCCAAATCTTACTTCCCTCTCATTACAGGTCATTCTTGGCACAAAAATCAAACGAAAAGGATAAGAAGAGGTTATTACAGAAGTAATAACTTCCAATACTAAAGGAAACTTTTGGGTTATCTCCCAACAAGTACTTCTCTTTAACGCCTTTAAGTTAGGCACATGAAGCAAGAAGAATCAAGTATTTTCAAATGAAGAAGCATTAACATCAAATCTTGCTTTCAAAGGAGGAGCAAAAAGCAACTTCTCTCTCCTCATAGGGAAGTGCTCAATACCTTTCTTGAATGGAAAATAATATTTAATGGTGCCTTTTTTATATCAATAATGGCACCAACTGTTCTAAGAAAAGGTTTTCCCAAAGTAATAGGACAAGAAGCATTGTATTCAACATCCAAAACATAGAAATTAACAGGGACATAAGCATTGTTAACCATAATGAGAACATCATTAATACTCCCCATGAGTTTCTTCTTAGCATTATCATTGAGTGGGACATCCAAATAACAATCTTCTAATGGTGGCAAATCAAGCATTTCATAAATCTTCCTAGGAATAATAGAGACGTTAGAACCAAGATCACATGAAGCTTTGAGATCAAAGTCATTCACATGCATATTAATAATGGGTTCCCAACTATCTTCTACTTTCCTAGGAATAGAAGATTTGTGTTTTAGCTTCTCTTCCTTAATCTTAACAAGAGCCATATGTAATGTGTTTGGTGAAAGCAACATGCATATCACTAGCATCAGGACTTCTAGCAAGCTTTTGCAAGAACATAATCACTTCAGAAATATTGCAACCATCAATATCAAAGTCAAACTTAGCATCACTAGTCATAGGCATAGTAGGAGGAGGAATAGGGGCTACTTGTGGTTTAGTGGTGATAGTGCATACACTATTGTTTCTATCAATTTCAGCTTCCCTTTCCCACTTAGCATGAAGCTGAGCTAACAGCCTAACATTTTCATCAATAGTAACTTGTATGGCATAAGCAGTAGCAAAGGTGTTTTCCATAGTTTCAGGATTAGCAGCCATTTTATTAACCAAGGAAGTTTGAGCTTCAGACAAAGAGGATATATTTTTATCAACAGTTAAAAGCTTTTCCTCTTTAGTCTTATTGAAAGTGGTTTGTTTACTAATAAAGTCCTTGAGCATGACTTCAAGTTCAGAGGGGGCACTTCTAGCATTATTGTAAGAGCTTCCATATGAATTGCCATTATTAGGAGGATAATGCCTATAATTGTTGTTGCTACCAAAATTGTTCCTATAGGAATTGTTGTTGAAATTGTTGTTTCTAATGAAGTTCACATCAACTTTCTCTTCTTGAGCAACCAAAGAGGCTAAGGGAACACTATTAGGATCTAAAGGAGTTTTCCCATTAACAAGCATAGCCATGATAACATCAATCTTTTCACTCAAAGAGGAAGTTTGCTCAACAGAATTTACCTTCTTACCATGTGGAGCTCTCTCAACATGCCATTCAGAGTAGTTAACCATCATATTATCAAGGAGCCTTGTTGCAGCACCCAAAGTGAGGCCCATGAAGGTACCTCCAGCAGCAGAATCCAACAGGTTTCTTGAGGAGAAGTTCAAACCTGCATAAAAAGTCTGGGTAATCATCCAAGAAGTGAGTCCATGAGTAGGCAATTTTTAACCAAAGATTTCATTCTTTCCCAAGCATGAGCAACATGTTCACTATCAAGCTGTTTAAATTTCATAATGTCACTTCTCATGGATATAATCTTAGCAGGAGGATAGTACTTTCCAATAAAAGCATCTTTGCACTTAGTCCAGAATCAATACTATTTTTAGGCAGAGAAAGCAACTATTCTTTAGCTTTTTCCCTCAAGGAGAAAGTAAAAAGCTTGAGCTTAATAATATCTCCATCTACATCCTTATACCTTTGCATCTCACAAAGTTCAACAAAGCTATTGAGATGGGCAGCAGTATCATCAGAACCAACACCAGAAAATTGCTCTCTCATCACAAGATTCAACAAAGCAGGCTTAATTTCATAAAATGTAGCATCAGGAGCAGGTGGAGCAATAGGAGTGCTTAGGAAATCATTTTTGTTGGTGCTAGTGAAGTCACACAACTTGGTGTTCTCAGCAGAGTTCATTTTGGCAAAGGTGGGCAAGCCAAAAACAACAGCAGCAGCTAGAGCAGGAACTAATTTTTTTGTGTTTTTTGGAAAGAGGCAAACAAAACCAAGCAAAAGAAACAAAGCAAACTAAAAACAAAGTAAAGAGAAAGGAAGTGAAGGACTCCCCTAGTGAAGACGTCCTTAGCCTCCCCGACAACGGCGCCAGTAAAGCTTGACGACTGTCTACGCACAGCCTGTTGGGAACCCCAAGAGCAAGGTGTGAAGTAGCAAGCAAAAAGTTTTCCCTTAGTTGAGACCGAGGTTATCGAACCAGAAGGAGGAAGGAAACGCCACACAGGTGTTGCAAGCAACGTGGAGACCTGCCCAACACAAACTCAAGACTTTGCCCCAACGAACAGTGAGGTTGTCGAGCTCACCGGTTTGCTGTAACAAAGGATTAAACGTATGGTGTGGAAGGTAATGGTTTGCAGAAAGTAAACAAGTAACAGTGGAAGATGTATCAATGGTAAATATTGGACCGGGGTCCATAGTTCACTAGAGGTGCTCTCCTTAGATAAACAACATGGCATGAAGGATGAACAAATTACAGCAGAGCAATTGACAGGAACTGAGCAAGGCATAACAATGCAATTACTAGTCAGAAAGATCCTATAAGATTCGATTGGGCAATACAACAAGATACATAGACTGCCATCCAACTGCATCTATGACTAGAAGTCCACCTTTAGGTTATCATCCGAACCCCCTCCAGTATTAAGTTGCAAGCAACAGACAACTGCTTTAAGCAAAGTGTGTAAGGTAAATAGTCCACATGTTCCATGAACAAGAGACCGTTGTTTTCTCCCTAGTAGCAACATCACATCTACAACCGAAGATATTTTTGTCACTTCCCTTGAAACTAGAGGCATGAACCCAGTATCGAGCATAAATACCCCCTCTTGGAGTCACTAGCAACTACTTGGCCAAGATAACCACCAGCAACAGAGAGCATGCAAGATCACAAACAACACAGACATGATAGAATCATAAAGACAAAACCATTAATCAAACCAACATAATAATCTCAATATCCATCGGATCCCCGCAAACACAACATGCATGATTACAAATAGATTATATCTTGATCATGAACGGAGCTCACAAGATCTATACATGAAAGCACAAAGGAGGAGATACAACCATCTAGCTACTACATGGACCCATCGTCCAAGGTCGAACTACTCACGCATCATACCGGAGAGAAGGCCTCCGGGATGATCTCCCCTCCGGCAGGGTGCCGGGAAGAACTTTAGATCCCCCTGATCTAGGAACGATGGTGGCGGCGGCTACAGACGGTTTCGTGGATATTTGATCGGGTGCTTAGGGTTTCTGCATCGGGGGCTTCTTATAGGCGAAGGGGGAGACCGAGGAGGAGTCCAGGGTGCCTAAACCCTAGCCAGGGGAAGGGCTGGGCCCACCCGCGCCTGGGGTGGGCTGGCCCCTCCGGCTCTCCTCTATACTTCTTGTTCCCCGCGGAAAGTAATTGACTTTAATGTTTGTCCCGTCCAATTCCGAGTATATTTCTTTACTAACTTTGCTGAAACCAAAAGCAGCAGAAAACAGGCATCTCGCACTATTGCAACTTGTTAATAGGTTAGTACCATAAAACATGTAAAAAGCACCTCAAAGTGTAGACAAGCAAAGCAAAGTAGATACAAAACAAGCACGGAGCATCAAAAATTATAGATACGTTTCCAACGTATCATGGGCCTTGTTGTAATTTTCTATTATTTTTTAGGCCTCTTTCTATTTGTACACCCACCGCTGGAATTGGAGTAGGAGCAGGCGATGATGATGACGAGTGAGACGTGCCAATTAGGCGACTTAGAGTAGACCATGAGCACGGTGCACATCAACATGACCGCAGCCACGCCAAAGTACTAGTGATAGGAAGAAGAATTAACAAGATGAGTTTTCATTTATTAAATTCAACAAACGGGAGATTATATACCTCGGAGCATGTCCGAAATGTTTGGTAGGATTCGTCAAGGAGCGGGGATTCCACATCTGCCGTTGAATATACCCTCTTCTTGCTCGACCACGAAGGCCATCCTATTGGCGGTGCCATGAATACCCCGCCGACGTGGCCCCCACCGCCCCCGCTGATGGCTGGTGCTGACGTGGAGCACTTCATTGGAAACCCCAAGAGCAAGGTGTGAAGCAGTAAGCAGCAAGTCTTCCCTTAGTTGAGACCGAGGTTATCGAATCATAAGGAGGAAGGAAACGTCACACGGGTGTTGCGAGCAACGCGGAGACCTGCACAACACAAACTCAAGACTTTGCCCCAACGAATCAGCGAGGTTTTCAAGCTTTACTGTAACAAAGGATTAAATGTATGGTGTGGAAGGTAATGGTTTGCAGCAAGTAAACATGTAACAGTGGAAGATGTATCAATGGTAAAGATTGGACCGGGGTCCATAGTTCACTAGAGGTGCTCTCCTTAGATAAACAACATGGCATGAAGGGTAAACAAATTACTGCGAGGCAATTGACAGGAACTGAGCAAGGCGTAACAATGCAATTACTAGCCAGAAAGATCCTATGAAGTTGATTGGGCAATACAACAATATACATATACCGTCATCCAACTGCATCTATGACTAGAAGTCCACCTTCAGGTTATCATCCGAACTCCCTCCAGTATTAAGTTGCAAGCAACAGACAACTGCTTTAAGCAAAGTGTGTAAGGTAAATAGTCCACATGTTCCATGAACAAGAGACCGTTGTTTTCTCCCTAGTAGCAACATCACATCTACAACCGAAGATATTTTTGTCACTTCCCTTGGAAACTAGAGGCATGAACCCACTATCGAGCATAAATACCCCCTCTTGGAGTCACTAGCAACTACTTGGCCAAGATAACCACCAGCAACGGAGAGCATGCAAGATCACAAACAACACAGACATGATAGAATCATGAAGATAAAACCATTAATCAAACCAACATAATAATCTCAATATCCATCGGATCCCCACAAACACATGCATGATTACAAATAGATTAGATCTTGATCATGAACGGAGCTCACAAGATCTATACATGAAAGCACAAAGGAGGAGATACAACCATCTAGCTACTACATGGACCCATAGTCCAAGGTGGAACTACTCACGAATCATACCGGAGAGAAGGCCTCTGGGATGATCTCCCCTTCGGCAGGGTGCCGGGAAGAACTTCAGATCCCCCTGATCTAGGGACGATGGTGTTGGCGGCTACAGACGGTTTTGTGGATTGGGTACTCAGGGTTTCTGCATCGGGGGCTTCTTATAGGCGAAGGGGCGAGACCGGGAGGCGTCCAGGGCCACCAAACCCTAGCCAGGCGCGGGCCCACCTGCCCCACGCCTGGGGTGGGTCTGGCCCCCTTGGCCGTCCCCTCCGGCTCTCCTCTAGACTTCTTGTTCCCCAGGAAAGTAATTGACTTTGACGTTTGTCCCGTCCAATTCCGAGAATATTTTTTACTAACTTTTCTGAAACCAAAAATAGCAGAAAATGGGCATCTGGCACTGTTGCAACTTGTTAATAGGTTAGTACCAGAAAACATGTAAAAAGCACCTCAAAGTGTGGACAAGTAAAACAAAGTAGATACTAAACAAACATGGAACATCAAAAATTATAGATATGTTTCCAACGTATCAGCATTCCCAAGCTTAACTCCTGCTCGTCCTCGAGTAGGTAAGTGATAAACAAAATAATTTTTGAGGTGACATGCACCCTCACAATAAAGATCCAACCATTTGCAAGCATTGAAAGCTGGGATCAAAGAACTCTAAACATGTGCATGAAAGATGGAGTTCTAACAATAGGACATAGTAACTATGCATGCAATATGGCAAGCTACAAACAAAGATCATGAATAATATGCATTGAAAAACGTTTGTTTGTTTCACATGCAGAAAACATAGCATAGTGGCAATCAGCTTGTCCCTCATAGAGTAGCAATATAATGCATAGGACACTTGCAAAGTTCACAAGGGTGACTAGAAACAAGTAGCACAAGAGCAAGTAATAACACAATATGCATCAATTAATAAGCTTTGGAACACTACACACAGAATGACAATTATGCTCTCTTAATGGTGCCTAAAGGTAGAAGGTGGAGACTCAATAATGGTGGAAGAAAGGCCTTTTTGTAAAGGAAGCAGGGATTACAAGTTTCAAAAGAGCTTCCAAAAATTATAGTACTAGTTAGCTTTCAGCCCTCATTGCCCCTATCATAAGAATCTTGAAGTGGTTAAGGTTAAAGTGGCAAAGCTGGAGTATATGCTTGACGAAGTATAAGTTGGAAATCTCATGCCCCTTGAATACGAGGGCCACACCTCATGTATAATCAACTTTGGGTCCAGGTAAGTTCTTGTCACTGTAAGTATTTGCATATCATTGAGAACCGCCAACGGGGTACCCCTTGCACAAGGTACATGAGCTTTCCCATAACCAAAATGACAAGGCAAGCAGACAATGAGCATCTCAGCAATTCTTCTTATGTACCATGGGAATATGGTGCCTTTTTCTCTCTTTCTTCTTTTATCAATGTGTCTCTTTATTTATAAGAAGAATGCTTCATAGATGTCACTATGGTGATGTTGCAAGTTTCCACCATGATTAGGCATGGCTTAGACTAGCGGCCCAGGCGTTTCTCTAACACAGGATACAAACTCCATGGACTTACAAGTTCCCTCTTTATTTCACACCGGTGACATCCATAGACAAAATAACATGATATCAACTAAGTACAACAAGGTACAAGTGCAATGTTGAAAACGTTCCCCGTGACAACACAATTCTGCTAATTCCAACTTATAAGTGCAAGCATATACAACAAAGTTGTCACAATGGTTCAAGTTTATTAGGGGCAAAGAATAAAGTGTACCATCAAGTTTGTGAGGGCTTTAATCACTAAGTTTTCACATAACAAAATAGTTTTTAATTGGAAGATAGTTGAAAACAAGAATATACTTGGAATGGTGTAGCACACCATGCATAGGAATTTATAGTGGACACTTTGGAATAACTTGGTTTCTTGGGAGTTGGAGGCATGAGTAGAACTTACTCATACAAGTGGAAGCTAGCAAAAGACTAGGAGCAACCAACTAAGAGAGCAATAATGGTCATAATTATGCAATGCAACAAAGCAAACTAATCAAAGCAAAGAGTGGTACTATAAGTCAAGGACTAAATGATCATAGAGGCTAATGGTGACTTGTCATAGTCATAACATGGTATGAGCATGTGCCAAGTCAACCCAAGCAAAACATCAAAGGAGAATACCACAATACTATGCTTTTGCATGCTAAAACAATGCATAATTTCTTCAAGACACACTAAGCAATCCCAATTGTTTGGAACAAGACATTCCACAACAATAATCACTAAGCATAATGCTAAAACAATACCTAGCATGTCATGCTAAAGTCTAAGTCACAGTCAACGTAAGATCCTCTTGCACTTCAAGCAAGAACTTAGTACTCCTTTCTAACACCAAGCAAACTTATTTGCAAAACAACACAGCAAGAATGGGGGTCCAAACTACTTTATTCAAGCAAACTAAACAACCCAAGCAAAGCAAACTAAAACTAAGATGCTCCAAGAACAACACAACTGTGCACGAAACAATAAAAACGAAGTGTCTAGACAGACCTGAGCTTTTTATTGATGAAGAATGGGATGCCTTGGGCATCCCCAAGCTTTGACTCTTGTACCTCTTGGATATTTCTTGGGGTGACACCATGGTGGAATCCCCAAGCTTGAGCTTTTGTCCATTCTTCATCTCATTACATCATTCTCTCTCTACACCTAAAAATTTTCCTTCATACAAAACTTCACACAATCTTCATTAGCAACATTAGCTTATTCAAAAGATATTAGACCTCTGGCAAAGCTTTGGAACAGAAGGCTTTTCACTAAAAACATAAGCTATTGTAGTAACTCCTTCAAAAAGCTCAATTTACCTGAAGAGAACTCAAAAAGAAATCAATAAGAGGCAAATGCAAATAATGGCAGAAATCTGTCAAAACAGACCAGCAGGTAGAAATGAATTTTTTCGAACATCTTCTATTGCTCAAATCAAAAAGTGTTGATCTAACGAAAGTTAGCTAACATACTGGGAGACTTATTCGTAAATTGTGAGCTCAATCCGAGTTACAGATCCTCCTCATGAATTTTTTTGGTGGATGGCAGAAATCTGTTTCGGGACAGCAACTCCCCAAATCTTACTTCCCTCTTATTAGAGGTCATTCTTGGCACAAAAATCAAATAAAAAGGATAAGGAGAGGTCATTACTAAAGTAATAACTTCCAAGACTCAAGTAAACTCTTGGGTTATCTCCCAACAAGTACTTTTCTTTAACGCCTTTAAGTTAGGCACAAGAAGCTTGAGAAGATGCTCACATAAGAATTATGAATTGAAGTCAAAGAGAGCATCAAGAAGCAAATTCAAAACACATTTAAGTATAACCCACTTCCTATGCATATAAATCTTGTATGCAAATAAATTCACAAAGAACAAAGTGACAGGCATAGGAAGATGAAACAAGAGCAACTTGAAAACTTTTAGCACATAGAGAGGTGTTCCAGTACCATAAAAACTTCTACAACCATACTTTCCTCTCTCATAGTAATTTTCAGTAGCATCATGAATAAACTCAACAATATGGCTATCACATAAAGCATGTTTTTCATGAGCTACAAACACATAATTTCTATCTGGCACAAAAATAGTGGGATTAAAACCTCCACAGGTTTTATCCAAAGTAGATATTTCAAAAGGATCCACAGGAACATAACATTCATCCTCCTTTGGTAAGCATAGGGGACAATCAAATAATGTAAGGGATAGAGAGTTTCTCTCATTAGAAGGTAGGCATGGGTAGATCCATTCTTGCTCCTTTTGTTCATCACCCTCCTCCTCTTTTTCATCTAATGAGCTTGCATCTTCAACAATTTCTTCTTCCAAAGGCTCCTGCAAGGCATTAGTCTCTTCCATTTATGGGAAGCATCTATTGAAATATTCAAGAATATAGCCATTTGCTTCCTTGTAATTATCAAAGTAAAATTTAAGTATATCATAAACCTCACATTCATAAGGTGCATCATCAGTATTTTCGAGCAAACTAGCAAGTTCAAACGCATCCTTGAAGGCAATAAATTCTTCAATTTGTTCCATATCATAAAAGTCATAATTTCCTTTAACATAAGAAGATATGGTAACATTATCATTATACTCACATTGAAAGGGTAGGTGTTTATACCTCCTGCAGCAATAAGCTTTATCAAAGCAATAAGTAACATTATAAGTAGAGCACACGTCTCTAGCAATAGTATTCAACTTATCAATTTGTTCCCATAAGTGTTTCCCTTTTTGTGACAAACGGTGTTCCTTATAATAATACTTTTGTTCTTCCGTGAACCCACCTTGCCAATAATAACTAGTTTCAAAGAAACCATCCATTGATAGAAAGCATGGCAAAGCAAGGCAAAGACAGACCAGCAACTAGAGCAGGAACTCATTTTTTTGTGTTTTTTGAAAAGAGGCAAACAAAACCAAGCAAGATAAACTAAGCAAACTAAAAACAAAGTAAAGAGAAAGGAAGTGGAGGACTCCCCTAGTGAAGACGTCCTTAGCCTGCCCGGCAATGGCGCTAGAAAACTTGATGGCTGGTGCTGACGTGGAGCACTTCGTTGGAAACCCCAAGAGCAAGGTGTGAAGCAGCAAGCAACAAGTATTCCCTCAGTTGACATCGAGGTTATCAAACCAGAAGGAGGAAGAAGATGTCACACAGGTGTTGCGAGCAACGCGGAGACCTGCACAACACAAACTCAAGACTTGCCCCAACAAATCAGCGAGGTTGTCAAGCTGACCGATTTGTTGTAACAAAGGATTAAACGTATGGTGTGAAAGGTAATGGTTTGCAGCAAGTAAGCAGGTAACAGTGGAAGATGTATCAATGGTAAAGATTGGATCGGGGTCCATAGTTCACTAGAGGTGTTCTTCTTAGATAAACAACATGGCATGAAGGGTAAACAAATTACAGCGAGGCAATTGACAGGAACTGAGCAAGGCATAACAATGCAATTACTAGCCAGAAAGATCCTTTGAAGTTGATTGGGCAATACAACAATATACATAGACCGTCATCCAACTGCATCTATGACTAGAAGTCCACCTTCAGGTTATCATCCGAACCCCCTCCAGTATTAAGTTGTAAGCAACAGACAACTGCTTTAAGCAAAGTGTGTAAGGTAAACAGTCCACATGTTCCATGAACAAGAGACCGTTGTTTTCTCCCTAGTAGCAACAACACATCTACAACCGAAGAGATTTCTATCACTTCCCTTGGAAACTAGAGGCATGAACCCACTATCGAGCATAAATACCCCCAACCGAAGAGATTTCTGTCACTAGCAATTACTTGGCCAAGATAACCACTAGCAACTGAGAGAATCCAAGATCACAAACAACACAAACATGATAGAATCATAAAGATAAAACCATTAATCAAACCAACATAATAATCTCAATATCCATCGGATCCCCGCAAACACAACATGCATGATCACAAATAGATTAGATCTTGATCATGAACGGAGCTCACAAGATCTATACATGAAAGCACAAAGGAGGAGATACAACCATCTAGCTACCCATAGTCCAACGTGGAACTACTCACGAATCATACCGGAGAGAAGGCCTCCGGGATGATCTCCCCTCCGGTAGGGTGCCGGGAAGAACTTCAGACCCCCCGATCTAGGGACGATGGTGGCGGCGGTTACAGACGGTTTCGTGGATTTCTGATTGGGTACTCAGAGTTTCTGCATCGGGGGCTTCTTATAGGCGAAGGAGCGAGACCGGGAGGCGGCCAGGGCCACCAAGACCTAGCCAGGCGCGGGCCCACCTGGCCCCGTGCCTGGGGTGGGTCTGTCCCCTCCGACTCTCCCCTGGACTTCTTGTTCCCCATGGAAAGTAATTGACTTTGACGTTTGTCCCGTCCAATTCCGAGAATATTTTTTTACTAACTTTTCTGAAACCAAAAACAGCAAAAAACAGGCATCTGGCACTGTTGCAACTTGTTAATAGGTTAGTACCAGAAAATATATAAAAAGCACCTCAAAGTATGGACAAGTAAAGCAAAGTAGATACTAAGTAAATATGGAACATAAAAAATTATAGATACGTTTCCAACGTATCACCCACCTCCGCCTCTGCCGACCATGGCTGAGATATATAAGTCGATCCCCTCCTCCTAACCCTAGCTTGCTACCAAGCACGTCTGTTGTTGGTACATATATTATAACTATATGGGAGAGGTTGTTAATGTAGAGTGCGATTTACATACATGTATGCGGTGCGTGGTGGTTCGTTTGCCTTCTTGGAAGAATCCTTAGTCAAAGAAAGTTTCATTTTAAAGTTTGTTAGCACGCCAGATAAGATTGTTTATCTTATCAGTGGCCAATACTCATGGAGTACGTACATTCATGGACTGGAACGGTCAGTTAGAGTCTTTTCTCGACTTCTCCGACTTATAAGTCCTCAAAGCAGTTGCTTCGGAGGATTTTTCATTAAGAAGTAGTTCCAGAAAAGTTTTCATCTCAATAGTGCAACTAGGAGTCGGATTCATCAAAAAACAGACCATAGAGAAAGCATCATTCCAGTAGTATAGTGAGACGGAAGCATGTGCAAACAAAGTAAGACGGATCTCAATAATGTGATAGTGTTTTCGTTTAGCTATGCCATTTTATTGGTGAGTATGTGGGCATGAAAATCGATGTGAGATATGTCTAGGTTGTGAAAAAAGGGATGAAGTTTTACATACTCTCCACCTCAATCAGTTTGAACATGAATAACCTTGCAATTAAGAAAGCGTTCAACATGGTTTTGAAACCGAAGAACACATCACCGACATTAGATTTATGCTTAAATAAATAGATACAAGTGAAACGACTATAACCATCAACAAAACTCACATAAAAACGATGTCCACTGACATAAGTTTGGAAAGAGCCCCACACATCAGAATAAATAATCTCCGATGGAGATTTTGTTAAACGAGTAGAAAAGGAAAAGGGCAACCGATGGCTCTTCCTTTGTTGACAAGCATCACAAACTCTTTTAATTTTATTTGACTCTATGGTGGATTGTAAATCATGACTATGAAAAACATTATGGATGACTTGCAAAGCTGAAGGACCTAGACGACTATATCACATATCACGTGATACCTTGACACTGTTGAGTGCTTGCTTGATGACAGGAGTTTTAATCTTGTAAAGACCACCATCGCAACAACCTCTAAAAATGGGTTCCCTCATGTACCGATATTTTACCAAAAGATCATGAGGATGAAGCTCGATAAATACATTTTTAAGGAATGTTGTAGGGGAAACTCCTATAGCAAATTTTTTAAATATAAAAACCCAAATCTATGTTCATGAGGACTTGAACCTAGGTGGATAGGTTATACATCCACTTCCCTAGCCAAATGAACTAGGCTCACTTTGCTCAATAAATATGTTATGGTCATGCAAAAGTTTACTCATAGACAAAAGATTATGACGAGCATTAGGGATATGAAGGACATGATTTAATTTTAGTTGTCTAGAGGATGGAGTAGGCAATATAGCATGATGCATGCCTGCTCCATTCACCATGTGGACTTGCTCGGTGCCATGGTAGGGATCCCTGGAGGTGAGCTTCTCTAGCTCATTAGTGACGTGATGAGTGGCACCTGAGTATGCATACCACGCCGGTCTACGGTTGGGTGTTGTCCTTCATGAGCATTGTGAGAGATGGTGTTTGCCGCAATGGAAAATTGCAGCTCTGTGTTACTCCCATCATTGCCAACTCAAAGGAAATCACGAAAAAACTGCTCATAGCACTTTGAAGATGCCTGACGCGGTATACCGTAGAGTTGACACACTGTGTTGTCACGCCCATTGTTGGGCTTGTTTCCAGGAGCACCCGTAGATGGAGACTTTGGCGGTGTGTAGGCTGACTGCATGGGTGGGCGGTAAGAAGGCCTAAAGTTACCGCCGCGTGGCACACAATAGGCAGCGACGTGAGCTTTTGGTCCATGGGGCGCACCCTAGAACGGAGAGAAGTGGGTCATAGGATAGTGGAGATGTCATGGTATTGTCGACGAGTGAGCCATAGGGGGATCCTCACAACGTCTTTAGAGAGACGTAGAGTAAGGAAACGAGTTAACGGGTACGGGGTAATACAACTTACACATGTTCATCTCCCACAACGGTGATAGAATCTTACTCATGCCATAAATCACTATAATGGCAATACACGTTATAAAGATTATGTGATTTGCTATGTGTGGTTGAGTTATAAGAACTTGTGGCCTAAAGGCTCCCATATGTCTATTTTATACAGACGCCAGATCCTAGGGTTACATGGTAAATTCCATACCGGACAGGTTATAGAGTCCTACACTAATACTAACTAGTCTTTATGTCTTGGACTCCAAGGCTCAAGCTTCGTCTGTGTCGATATTGTAGCCTTCATCTTTATCCGGCATGGGCCTCTCTTCTAGTTCCTGCTAACTAGGTCGCCCAGCGGGCCATAGGCCATGCTACCTTTTGTCGACTACCTGGGATAGCTAGAATAAGGCTATGCTATGGTGATACTCATTATGCATATCCCAATAGTAGCCCCTGAAGAACTTTAAGATCTACGCCGTCTTGTTGTTAGTCCATGAATGCTCCGTCCGAGCGATATTGGCAATCTTGACAAGTAGAATCTTGAAGTCCTCTCAAAAAGCACTGCAATCTTCTTTCTCTTCGTATTTAATTTGGAAGACAAAAAAATGTTGAGTTTTCAATCACTTCCTCGTAGTCGGATATTGTCCGTCTATCTTAAAGAATCTTTAGATGTGACCTGTCATCTGCATTTGTCAGGAGGATGGCGTAGGGCTCAACCTAGTGTTACAACAAAACTCATAGATACCAAGGAAAATCATCATTGCCATTTTCCCACGCGAGAAATCCGAAGCATTGGCGGCAGACGCAGAGACGTGGCGAAATTGCATGCACATTCTTCAAAAAGTTGCTCACACTTACTCCATTGGATTCTCACATGCAATTTTTTTGATGATGGTCTTTATAAATTACCACCGCGGTTAATATTTTCATTCACCTACCTTCTCTCCTACTTCATCTTCCTCCTCGTGACCATCATCGTTTCGTGCTTCCAGGCAAAAACCCTAAGTCCCAAATCCCCACTTCATATTCCTCCCTTACAATGGCTAGCATCAACAACCCTTTGAAGGCGGCGGCACTCTGATGCTCCAATCGAACCTACCCAGGTGCTTGTGCCGTCACCGGAAGAGGCACTCCCACCACTACCAGCCACTACTATCAAGGAGCCCATCGACGTTGACCAATAAGTACAGGTGCAAGACCCAATAGAAGAAGATGATGCATATGCAAATTCCTTCAAGGGCATGTGGATGTGTGCAAGCTCAAAAGCACAGAGGTCAATGACCTCGTCATCGAGGGGTACCTCTTGTCGATGGAGGGGATACAGTGGTTTCTCACGTCGGCCGGTGTCGGGCCAGTGGCAACTAGGGTACCACAGCCCATCTTCTGCTGGGCCCTGGCAGCGGGACAGTCACAACACCTTGGAGAGACCCCCTCACGAGGCCACGTGCTTCACAGGAGGTGGCCCTCACCACGCCTCAAGGGACGCCCACGCCACGTGCTTCTCAAATTAGTCTCGGCTACGGGTGTCCAACCCAGCCTCAGTGGACTAAGGACAAACTGGCTAGAGCTGAGTGTTAGTACATGGTCTCACAACTGCAACAGTTGCAGTGACATGTGTAAACAAATCTAAGACGGATTACTGGTTTACAGACACAAGGAAAAAAGTGGCGCTCTAGGGCACCATTCTTAACACCCGCCTACCATTGCACTGACTTCTGGATCGCCTTCCTAGAGTGTGATCTCGAGGCATGACAACGGTTATCTTCCATGGGCGACTTTCATTGCCTGTAGCTAGAGTTTATAGTTCTTTAGGATGTTTTTATTTTATTTTCATATGTAAATTATAAGTTTGTTTGCAATGAAATATTATGAAAACAAGTCTGGCGATTTGGGCTCAAAACACACCAACGAAAAAATGATCAGATCCCAAGAGATCTGTCGGACACACGAATCCACACGCCCTCCGTCGATGCTAGACGCACCACCGAAGCGAGGATAGGATGACTTCCCGTCTGTCTATTACAACAAGCTTTGCTCGGCTCCGGTGATGGAGGGGCGAGGACGGCGGCGCGCGTTCGGCTCGTGCTAGTGTTTGTAGACATTCCTAGATGATCTATTGACCTATTTGTAATTTTTATTACTTTTAAGACTCTTATATTGTTGTTGATAATTATTAATAGATCGGTGAATTTTGAAAAAAAAAAAGTCTGACGATTTTCTATGCGCCGGGCCGATCAAACGGAACAAAAGAGACAATTTTCCTTGTCCCAAATCGGCCCATTGGAGATGCGTAACAGCGTAAGTCGTGCCAACGCTCGCATTTCCCAGCTGCTTGACACCGTAGAGTCCGATGCACCCCCATCCCATTCCCCCCCTGACAATGGCTGGCTAGGTTTAGGGTTTCACCGTCGCGGACGCTGCCGCCGTTCCCCGCCGCCATCGCCACCGTTTCTCGCCGCTGACGTCCAAGAACTACCCCCCCCCCCCCGTTCTGTTCCCGACATCATCTAGCTCGCGCCGACCCGGAATCGACGGGGCGCACCACGGTTACCCGTCGGCCGCCGGCGACAGAAGCACTTGGAGGCGCCGCCGCCTCGCCCTTTCTCGTCCGCCGCCGTCTCCCGTGACCTTGTCCGACGTTTCGACCAACTGCTACTCCGTCCCCGCCAGCTATTCTTCACCGCCGACTACCTCCGCCGATCTGCTGCAGCAAGCACATCCAGCGGCGGCAAGGTGAGGCAATTCCTAGTATACACAGAAAATGTCAGTTGATGAGTTAATTGACCTGCCTGTGAGTTGATGAACATGGATCTGTGTGCATTTTGCATAGATAGATTGATACACATCTGTAGGCTGTTAATTCGTCTCTGGTTGGTGTTTGTAGACATGAAATCTGCAAGGTGGTGATTTGCCTACATTATTGATGATTGTTTTTGTGATATTTTGCACGGATAGATTAGTAGACATGAAATCCGCAAGGATATGTAGGCAGATTTGCCTACATTTTATTCAATGCACAATAGTCAAGTAAACCCCTCACCAAACACTTCGCGCTTGAATTGATCGGCGCAGGTTTGAGTAAATCGCGATGCCTTTTGGTTTTCTATTGCTTCCCCTTTAATCTTTCCTTACTCGGTATCAGTTCCTAGTAGTAGTTTGGATTCATGCATGCGAGTAACAAGTAAGTTTCCTGTAGTAGTTTGGATAAATTGACTCTGGCCTGCATCTGGATATTGTGTTATGTCCAGATTTGTTTGTCTCTGGTTGAGATCATGGTGCCCTTGTTATCTCCTTCTAAATCTACGCATCACAGTTGCTGCTACAGCAGTATGTAGTTTTATGTATGAATCAGTGTGTATCTGGATCAGCAAACTGGGGAACCTCAGGATGTCATGTGGATGCATATCTCTCATTTCTGCACTTCTGTTCAGTTCTTAATTGTGCCTTAGCTTCTGTGTTGAGACTGATTGGTGACTAGTTCTCTGGACTCTGGTGAAGGGCTTTAAATGTGTTTTGGGTAGTGACTAGTTCCATTATATTATAGCATTTCTCTTCTTGCCAATCTGAAGGTTGCTAAATAAGAGAAATGAAAGTTTGGAACGGCTATTGTGAGTGTTGCCGTCAATCTGAGTGGTTTGGGTCATAATTGAATAGCATGTGTCTTTTTTTTTGTTTAACTGGTCAGCATGTTGTTCACCTGAGATTGATAGAAATGGATTTTGCTACTATCTGTTGATTCTTTGTTGTTAGCTACTTCATCCTTTGCGGCTTGATGCGGGGAAGTTTTATCCACATGCTAATACCTGCCTTTTGATCTCTAACCCTTGAAGCTTACCATCTCTCTATCAATTCTTATCTGCAGATGAAGATTGCCAAGACCTTGGTCAAGGCCTTGACCGGCAAGACAGTCACCGCAGGGAGGAACTCTTCAGGGCGAATCACTTCGTTTCACCGAGGAGGTGGACATAAGCGATCACTTAGGGAAATTGACTTTAAAAGAGACACTTCGTCTGTTGGCATTGTGGAAAGGATTGAATATGACCCCAATCGTTCTTCTAGGATCGCTCTTGTCCGATGGATCGAAGGGGTAGGGCAGAAGGATGCATCATATAAGGTTGATCGTGCACCTGTCAATTATATATTAGCCAGTCATCAAATGGAAGTGGGAAGCATGGTGGTGAATAGCGATTCCTCCAAACCTTCTACAACCGGCTCCCTTCGACCTGCCCAGAATGCTGATTCTTTCCTTCGGTTCCAAGAGCTTTTCCGCAAAGCCCATGAAAATGCAGAGGGCACGGATGAAGCAAATGCTGCAATTACTGCTGCACCACTCCCGCCTGCTGATCTGTTGGACCTCAATTCCAAAGTAGGAAACTGCATGCCATTAGCTGATATTCGTATGGGAACATGGATACACAGCATTGAATGTCGGCCTGGTCAAGGGGCACAGTTGGTTCGAGCTGCTGGAACTTACGCTAAAGTGGTCAAGGAGTCAGCCTCCCAATGTCTTGTACGGCTACCATCTGGTGCTGAGAAAGTCATAGATTCCCGATGCCGGGCTACCATTGGTATAGTTTCCAACCCCTCCCATGGTGCACAAGAGCTTAGGAAAGCAGGACACAGCCGGTGGTTAGGCTGGCGCCCGGTTGTTCGTGGTGTTGCAATGAATCCAGTGGATCATCCTCATGGTGGAGGTGAGGGCCGCACGAAAGGTGGTAGGCCATCAGTGTCACCTTGGGGTAAGCCCACCAAAGCAGGATATAAGACAGCAAGGAAGACACCAAAAGCATAGTTCATGCTGTGACGATCTACATGCAACGGTTCTTTTTTCCCCCCAGAAAGTAGCAGGGTTTTGATGTGGATCTCCGTTGGAAAGAACTATAACTTGTGGCCGAGTGTCCTCAGTGATGTTTTTTGGTTTCCTGCAAACCTTTTGCTGCTACAGCAGTTTCAGTTTATATGTATGAAATAAGTGATCTTTAGACTTGTCTGTGCTCGGTTTGCTTATTTCCATTCCCTCATGGCATTTGATTAAATTGTGTAGCTGTGTTGCTCCTGACCATAGTTGGACTTACCTGTCCTTAACTCGCCTATTGGCATTTTTAATCTGTCATGATATGTTGCTCCTGATAATTTGCTGCTCTGTCTGGATAAGCATGTTTTTACTCTTGAACCTGATTGACTATATACTCTTGAATCGTGGCTTAAGCTGCTTGACTGAATTATGCTTATGTGAGTACCCACCTGATGTGTGTTTGGTGCAAATCGTTCCTGTGTTCTTTTCTGGCATTAGCTTACCTCTAGTGCTGGTCAATCAAAGCGGTCTATGCATCTTTATAATTTCGGTAGACTGGTTCTAATTCTGAATTGTGGTTTTTGTGGATGTCTTTGTACTGAATTACTGTGAAGTTGTTTCAGTTTTCCGGTGAATAAATGGATCTGTTCTGGAACATAGAATTATATACTGTATCTTTCTTTCCTTCCCTTTCTGAATTATTCGGAATAAGAGAAGCATGGAGCGTTTCTTATGGATGCTGCCAGTTTTAGTGCGTTTGGGGAAGTTTGAGCATTTTTTTTTCTGATGGACCATCTAGAGATTAACTACAGAGTTCTCTAATGGTTTTTCTACTGAATGTCAAGAAGAGATTTTCAGCCTCCAAGGCATTTTCCTTTTCTCCTGTGTGTTTACAGAATAATCTTTGCTTTCCATCTGAAGCTTGCCTGAGCTGATACTACAGTTGCTAATTGGTACTAACACATCATCACCTGTAGTAACATGTCAGCTTGTCATTGAGGAATGCATCTACTACAAGTTAACACCGGCTGTCTTTGCAGATCAATACGTATGTGTCTAACTATCTACTTACTTGAGTGAGCAGTGAAAAGTATCGGAATGATGAAGTCGCGCGTGTTGTTCCCTTGCACGCTTGAGATCGATAGATGTGCATATCCATTCGGTGCTCTGCTCGGGTGGGGGACGTCCCGTTAAATTGGCTACCTTGTTTTGACGGGCCGTGCTTTGCAAATCCGCGAGGTGTTTCTTCTTCCCCAAATCCGACGGCGACGACGACAGAGCTCGGGCGATGGGCGCCGCGCGGGTCAGGTTCACGCGGCTTCGCCGGTGTCTCCGGGCGGCATCCCCAGTGTAGGTAGTGCTCCTCTTCTTCGCCCCAATTGCCATGAAATTTTCAAAGACTTGTACCACTTCCTCCATCCAAAAAAACTGATTTGGATTTGTCTAAACTCGAATATATCTATACACTAAAATACGTCTAGATTCGTAGATACATTCGAATCTAGACAAACTCAAATCGAGTATATAGTGGTTTAACTCATCTGCCGTGTACTAAATCAAATAATCGCACAAGTGGATCTACTTGTCACGATTTGTACACTAATTGATAAAATGTACGGCACCAATTCTTTTTTTTCTCCATTTTTGTAGTGGTTGAGACCTAATCATGAGTTGTTTAAATGCGTAGTCTACTCCGTTTAGTTTTCTTAAATTGGATGATTTGTTCACTGGCAATTATAGAAAGCATTGTACCAATTCGTTTTCCATTTTTTAGTGCTCACCTACTCCTACTGCAGTTATCCTGGCTGGCTGCGCACCCTTTCAACTTGCAAAATTGTTAAATGTGAAGTCTACTCTGTTCGGTTTTATTTATTCCAATTGAAGTTTGGAAGTCAACTAATCTTACAACCTACATAGCGTCTGATCTTGCCCGTCTCTTCATCATTCCTAAGCAGTCCAACCTAGCTAGCAGGTGAAGAAAATCCGGGCTGGATCTTCTCGGGCTTTCTCTTCTTCTACTTGGGTGTTCTCTGACCATCTAGCTGAAAACATACACAGGACTTCTTCCAGGTTGGTACTCGCGCTATTTTACGAATGCTTTTAGAAGTATAAATAAACCTGCCTTCAGGTTTGCGGTTTGTGTTCGATTACTGCTCCTGTTTTCTCTGCCCAACATGTGTGCATCTAGAATCTGTTCCCAAGCGAAGCCCCTCGTCGTTGCTCGGCATATTTACCTGAATTTATAGCTCTACTTTTCAGCTTTTCAACCAGCCTATAGATCATATAGGAAGCACGCGGAACTTATGTTGCTTTTGCAACTTGTTACGACTTGCAATGTGAAAAGGGCATGACTGAGATGACAAGTTTTTTTCCCGAAGTAGGGGGCATAGCTCTGACCTCTGCATCAATTGATGCACGCAGCCTAATTGAGATGACAAGTCTCTACATACCCAAGATGGACACAACCACAAGAACAAAGATCAAAATGTAAAAAAGCGAGAATACTAGTTCATGCATGATTCATATGGTCCTTAGAGCATCTCCACCGGCGCGTCCCAAATCGTAGCCGGTAGCAGCGCCGACACAACGCTATTGGGGGCACCGGCAGTTGTTACCTAAATTAAGGGAGGGTCGACTCACAGCGGCGCGCCCAAAATGGCCAGCCCCAAAACAAGATGCTTCATCATTTTCTCTCGGAGGTAATGACCTACGTCATCACTTACCTTGATGGCGACACTACCTCTAGAGAAATAATTGTGGATCCAAGCAAATCATTTTTATACTTAAGGTTTGTTGTAAGAAATTCCATTTTAGGGATCACTCAACTCATTTTCTCCGTTATAATTCGTAGACCGTCTCATGAAGGATCATCACCCCATGAAGGATGTTGCTTCCTTGCATAAAGCTTCTTTTGAGTAGAGGTCTTAGTGAAGATATTGAAAGTGACATTAAGAAGGACGACTGAACTATATTGTTGGATCTGTTCTGCCTCATCGTCTTAGGAAACAATGTGATCTCAGCAGAATTTAATATAAATAAATCTAGATGTCCAACATAAAGAAAACCAAAACAATTCTAAAAGGTCCGCCTTCGCATCCTACCCAAGAGGGAAGACACTCGTACCTAGGCCATATTATGCTCCATTTGGTGAATGGAAGTTCTTACTTCATCCTCACTGAATGGCACAGTGACAAAGTCGTTTCTCTGCCTCAGAGACCTGGGGGATGTCTTCCCTTCAGGACTCATCAAAGAGAAGTTTCCTTCCTCCCGTGCCCCTTACATTCCCTTATAATATATGTTTATATATGTTGTAAGTTGTTAATAACCCTTGATCGAGCCCTCATCTTTATGGAGAATGTGAACTTATTGGCTTTGAAGCTGATGCTCTGACAAAGGACATGACTTTGCAATTTCTTCAAGTTCATCAATCGTAAAATGGGAGCCTCTGTTTTTCTGCTTATTGGTCAGTCTATTAGCTGGTAGCCTTGGGTTATACTTTGTCAAGTCCTCTAAATGTAAGAAGTAAAATTAGTGAGACTTGTGTTGGTTTCGTTGCACGAAGTAAGTTCACCTCCATGTCTTCCTGTTTGTCACTGTTCCATGATCTGCATGCTCTGCTTCTTAGTTCTGACAACGGTCATTTATGGTTCGTTCTGTTCCTGTTTGCCATCGTTCCTGTTTGTCACTGTTCCATGATCTGATGAAATCTCAGTTCATTCTGCTCTTGCCTCTCAGGATATTATTATTGGATCTATTTCTAAGTACAGCTATATATGAAGTCCTGCGTAAGAGTTTAACTTTTCCACGGTAGGAAAATATCTACGTTGCCTCAGTTTTACAAGAATGCTTATATTTTATCGTTTTATAGTATGCATTGGTGTACATCTTAGAAAAATTGTTTGCATGTTGTTTATTGCAAGGTCTGGTCGCATTGCTTGGACATCTGCATAGCAATTTGAGTTTGTGCTGTTAGACTACATATAGGGCTACCGGCTAAATCTCTAGAAGGTATGCACTTCCTTGCTATGTATTTGAAGAACGCATATATAGTATTAGTATTCTTGTATATGTTGTAGTTCTGAAAAACATCCTGGCATCTCCCATAACACAGAAAGCAACAAAAAAAGAAAAATACAAATAATTATATATTTAAATATTTTTGTTGCCACTTGTTTCTTTTTTGTAGTACACACTAATGGTTTGGACTTTGATTTTTTTGGCAAACCATTGCATCCTGATGACTACAGTAAATCTGCAAATTTTGTTAACTTGTATCTAAATTAATCTGGTTTGTACTATACCATGATGTTCAAGTTTGTGCTTTGTCGACGACATACAACACTACCGGGTAAATCTCAAGTAAAGAAGTAATTACTTGGTCTGAAATTCTGCAGTGTAAGCACACATCAAGTAAACTAAATTTTCTTTCTCTAGTATTTTCTGCGACATTGTTTTCTCTTGTTTTCTAGAGCACCATACACTTAGAATGGAAGGAAGAAATCTCATGGAGAAGATACTATCCGGACTCCAGAAACCGACAAATCTACCATTAGCACTTCTATATGAGGTCATAGAAAATTTCTCTGAAAAGAGAAAAATTGGCGTGGGAGGATTTGGGGAGGTTTACAAGGTAAGATTTACCATTTGGAGATTTTAAAGTTAAATTCCTGAAGTTTAGTAAAATATTACTACTTCTGTTAGTACAATATGTCATTGTTTCGGGCTCAGAGAGATTAGAATGATTCGAGTATAAATGCTTACCCGCAGGGCATGCTCCAAAATAGGGGTGTTGCCGTGAAGAGGATAATTGTGAGTGAACATACCATCGACGACAAGTTATTTGATCGTGAGGTCAAAAACTTGATGAAGAATATTAGCCATCGAAATGTAGTCCGCTTTATTGGCTTTTGTTCAAACACACATCATGAACTGATGAAGGCAGGACCAGAAGAATTAGTTAAGGCCCAGATAAGAGAAAGATTACTTTGTTTCGAATATATCAGCAATGGAAGCCTTGATAAACATATTACCGGTACGACAATATTACAGCTCTTGCAGTTCCTCCCTTTAATTCATAATTTTTTTCTCTTACTAGTACATTTCATGTCAGCGTTGTACAAATTCTTGGGGATGTACCATCATTAAAATGTTATACCATTCCTCGGTATACATTTTAGCAAGTTAGTTTGAACATATCATGTTTCATACTTTCTTTTCCTCTCTTTTCTTTGGCAGATGAATTAAGAGGACTTGAATGGAGTATACGGTTCGAAATAATCAAGGGAATATGTCATGGTTTGAATTACCTTCACGACGAAAATAATATTGTCCATATGGACCTCAAACCAGGCAATATAATGCTAGATGATGATATGGTTCCAAAGATTACGGACTTCGGTCTATCAAGACTTGACACAAACACACACACTAGTGGTGTCCGTTTTATAACACGGTAAGCTCTGCATATGGAGACAACATATTGTCTTTTGTTTGCATTTACACTCTTCAAATCTCTTTATGATACAATGCATAACCATTTCACATTTTTCGCAGAGGATATTGTGCTCCGGAATACGAAAATAGTGGCAAGACGTCAAAAAAAGCTGACATGTATAGCTTGGGTGTTCTAATCGTTGAACTGGTGATGGGATGCAAGGGACCTCCAAATAATGAACAAGTGAGAGTCGTTTGTCTCACCACGTTGATATCATTTTTTTAAATTATACAGAATTTCTGCATTTCATTTTGTTAATCTTTTCACGAGTACTACTTAATATGCGTACATTAGCTTGATAAAAGACTTACTTCGCATACTAAATATTGAATTGACATATCCCCCTTATTTCAATAGTAGTATATTGGATAGCTTAAAAACCATAATCAAGAAAAATTCTGAGGGGGTAGTGTGGTCCCCGAGCTGCAAATTTTGTGGGTCGTTACCCGATCGGCATAAATTCCTGTTTCGTGTGGATATGTCGAGTCAAGCTAACCCTTTGGGATTCTGCTGGCGTGTGGACTCTTTGATATGATACCCCTCGCAATTATAGAGGGGTCACTGTCTGCGGGCTGGTCACTGGGGGCTAGATCATCAATGCATGCGTGTAGGTGGTTGTTCTACAGGCAACGGCCCAGATAAAGTGTAGGTGGTGTTGTGATTGTTAAAGAAGTTTACACTATATTGAGGCTTGGTCGGAGTTTGGGGCGACATCATCGGTAGCGGCGCCATTGACACAACAATTGATACTCCCTCCATGCACAATTACCTCCCATTCTAGGTTCGGTCAAAGTCAAAATTTGTAAATTTGATCATTTATCTAGAAAAAAATCAATATCAATGGCACCACTTAGATGTTTGGTTTATTATTTTGCCAACATCCTAAATCACCTTTGTAAAATGACAGGTACTCAGAAGATGGATACACAGATGGAGTAAATCAATGAAGGATACACAATTAGGTTACGCACAAGTAACTAAATGCATTGAAATAGGCCTACTATGTCAGGAAAAAGACCCCACCAAACGACCTTCTATATGTGATGTTATAAAGGATCTCAATCAAACTGAAGGTAGTAATGTGCAAAGCAGTAATGCCATTGAATCATTATTTGACCAGGTAAGCTCTCTGCTCCATGGTTCTCCCCGAAACATTTCTGTTAAAGAGTTATGCATGACGAAAAGTTCATGTGAATCTAGTAATATCACTTGGTATGACCATGTCGGTAACTCTCTACCCACAATGGTCAAACCTAAATCGATTGGCACAATTTCTAAGATTATTTAATCATTTTATGAATCAGAGGGAGTATTTGTTCTCATTATTTTCTATATTCGGCTTTAATCATTATACGAAGTCCCATTGAAATTATAAAACATTACTTTGAATGAACATAGATAGTAGCTAGTACCACCTTAAACAAAATAGCTTGTAGACCGTCAAGTACCATGGTTGCATCATGGAGTGGCATTCTGGGACCGCCCATGGCACCTTAAAAAAAGTTGCACTTGTTATCTCCACACATATCGCCTTTGTAAAAAAAAAAAAACTCATGGAATGGTATGCAGCCAGTGACTAATATCTTCATGGTAAAATAATGCATCTTTCTCATCTCCTGCAGATAATCCCTTACTCGAAGGATGATATGCTTGGAATTGAGCCACTCGAGCTACATTTTACTTTTGAGCATAACAGGAAGATATCATCCTCATTTCAGCTAACCAATGAGACCGATGCTTGCATTGCCTTCAATGTCCAAATAATGAGCATCCTGCCATACTACACAGTGCCAAACAAAGGCATTGTGCCGCCACAATCCAAATGTAGTGTTGAGATAACGTTGCAACCACAGGAGAAGGTACCACAACATCATGATGACAAGTTCATTGTCAGAAGCACCAAAGTGACTACTGGCCTTGTAGCTGAGAACATAACTTCAGATATGTTCAAGAAAAAAATGGGTAACTTGGTTGACAAGGTAAATTTAGATGTTGTTTTCGATGTACAACTACAAAGCGGACTTGTTGATATCCACCCCCTTGAGCTGTGCTTCTCTGTGGAACCCAACAAGTTGATCCCCTGCTCACTGCATGTAACCAACAACAAAGATAAACAAGTGGTGTTCAGGCTTATGAAGATGGATATAAACAGGAGTACTTACAGCTGCCACTATACAACATTGTGCCCCCAGGGTCCAATTACACGCTCGTCATGACACTGCGAGCAGGGGAATCAGATAACTTACCAAAAGGAGAAGTTGACTTAATCCTGCAGACCGTTGTAAGTGATGAATATACCACGCCTTTTAAACACGGAGATGATTGCGACCAATATTTTGAGAAAGCCAAGAGGGAAAATTCGTTGCATATGGCATCACTAAAAGCTATTTTTGCCCCACCAAGGAAGACGTCTTGTGAGGTGAGTTTATTCAAGTACATAGAACATTTTTGGTCCCTTGTGAGGCGACTTTGTACAAGTAAATAGAACAACTTTGCTCTATGGGGATATGTAGGTTAAGCATATATGATTGTCTGTTCCTGTCAGTTTTTAGCAATATCAGGTCACATTTCTAAGTCATCGGAGCAACAGCCAACCATGCATCCTTGTCCTAATTTCACTCCATACACCCATTTCCTCTTAATTCTTAAATGAATTCAAGTGGAGTATATATGTTATTCACCCCGACCCTCCCAACTGCTATGGAATCCAATCTTTAGGTGCAATCTAAGTAGTTCAATGATGAAATATCTAATAATTAAGTTAGAAAATATATGAAGTTTTGATACTATTGGCATATGAGGCATCTCCAATTCCACAATATTTGAACTGGGGCGAATCTGGACATCCACTTTTTGCAACATACTAGCCATTGGACCCCTCTGCGCACTGAGACAGGCGAGCAAGTGGCCCGTTCTGCTCTTCTAGCGCATGATGTAATATATGTATAGTTTGGCAAAACTGTGTTTGAAAATCTCCATAACTAATTATGGTTTTACAAAATATTTTCGTAGATCACGTTCACCTAAAATTGCAAATTACTGAGCTTAATATTCTAGTCTGGAACTTAGAAATATGTTACTGCAATTTGTACTTTTGTAGGCATTGAAATAATGTTGTTTCAGTGACGAGTTGGTATCCACTGATTGACTCCATTTGTTTATTTTTTCTTTCATGCATTAACAATAACTGCAGCAGCCAGTCCCACCTTCAAGAACACAGGTACAGATTATTGTTCGATCTTTCCTTGATCCTCTAACTTTGAGGGTTGTTTCTAAAATGTTGATCAGAGTTTTATGCGATCAGATCATATCCATGGAGAAAACTCGTGAGGCGATCATGTTTTCCCTAGATGCAAATCGGACAGAGCCATGGTGAGTTTCCTAGCATAATCTGGGTATTAGAATGTTTAGACCTCTTGGCTCAATTGAGTGCAATAATAATAATTGAATGTGATAATCATTCATTAAACTTCTTCTCATCACACAGGATTATAACAGGCCATCCATCAGGATACATTCATATGTGGAATTATGATACGCAGGTATGCTACTCCTTATGTTAACACATGAACGTACATTTTATCTGGTCTTTTATATATATATATATATCTAAAAAGGAGAGAAGTGCACAATACAAACCTGAGCTATTGGCCGAGTTTAATGTACAACCCTGAATTTCAAAACCGGTTAGAACACACCCGTAAACATCGAACCATTGACTTTACCTTCTATAAAAATCATGGTGGTTCTGCTCTTACGCCACGCTCTGGACCACCCCTCTAAGCTCCCAATTATTTCATCTCTGTCATCGTGTGGCACATTCTAGTTCCCCCTTTTTATTCTGTATAATGGTGTGTGGTCGAGGGTCCTTGATGGCGTTTTAGGTTGTAGCTTGAATGGGTTCTTCGCCGGGAATTCGGCGTCGTTGATGACGTGCACTCGTATGTTCGGTGTTGGTGGTCATTTTCTTCCAGTTCTGTTGCTCCCCTAACCTTCCAAATGTGTGTGCAAGTGGTGTATTTTCTTATAGCATTGGGTTGGTCTTGGTTGTGCTTGCTCGGCTATGTGGTGCTTGAGCAGTACTGGTCGTGACCACAGTCACAACCACAGTAATAGCGACCATTGTGGTCGGGTGTTACGCACACGTGTAGTGTATTTGCTCCGTTCGGAAATAAGTGACTTTGATTTGTCTAATTCACATGTATCTAAACGTGTTTATATATATATATATATATATCCGAGTAACTTATTTCCGAAACGGAGGAAGTATGTGCTATAAGAAAAACTGTTGTTTTTTCGGGAGAAAAAACCCTGCCTTCCACCATGTCCTCGAGTGAGCGACCCTCTGAAATAGTCGATTCAGGTAATTAAGGAGAGCATGGCAATCGAGGGTCTAAGATTACACATATTCTTACTTTACCCCCCCCCCCCCCCCCTACACACACAGCTGCAGTCAAATTTTGTATATATCTCTTGTCTCATGAAAATGTAAAGGACCATTATATTTGATATCATTTTGAAATTACTTTATTGCCCTTTGAAAATACAAAGCCTACCTTGTATTGGAAAATGTACAGTATCATTGGACAAAACAATGACTCATTTGTATTTACCGGCAGAAATTTATTTGCTCGGTTCAAACGGGGGATGGTGTGACAGGCATGCTCTCTAACTTTCTTTCTTTCCGGAGTACTATATATACTGATATACACAGATATGCATATAACATGATCTTCTCGCTGTAGTTTCTGTCGTTAAATTTATCGGACGGAAGCGGTGGTTTATTGCTGGGACAGTAAATGGCTTCATCTATGTATATACCTATGAAGCAGAAGTTCAAAAAATCACGAGCTTCGATGGTGCGGGGAATGGTGACGGTATCAACGCACTAGCCGTTCATCCAACCAAGCCGTATGTCTTGTCATCATCTGGTGAGTACATACGGCTTTGGGACTGGGACGAGAACTGGACGTGCATACAATTATTTGAGAATCAGTCTCAACCCACATTTAACCCAAACGACACGAACATTTTTGCTAGTGCTTCGAATGATAACACAGTAAAGGTTTGGGTTCTCCTCCCTTTCTTTTTCTTTTAACGTAAATTTTGACGTACATTATGAAGATACTTCTAATTTTTCTATCAGACTATGATTTGAACTCCCCATGTTTGATCTTCAGCTTTGGCGTCTTGATTCCCTCGAACCTAACTCTACCCTTTCTGGGCATTCGCGCCATGTGACCTGCCTCGATTTCTTCATTTGTGATGGTCGGCAGTATTTGATTACTGTCTCATATGATAAGACGGCCAAGGTCTGCTACTTTATCCAGAAATACACTAATGTGTTGTGCACTATCTTTGCTGATAATGCATCTTTTTCAAACCAGATATGGGACATGGAGACAAAAGTGTGTATCCGTACACTTGAAGGTTTCATGTCTTCAGTTATGTCTGTGGTTTTGCATACCACTATTCCACTTCTAATTACAGGTACAGTAGAGGGTGCGATTCATTTGTGGAGTGCAAGAAATTTCAAGTAATTACATTATGATGCCCCAGCCCTTGAGAGTTTCCATTGTTAACATCTCCGTGTACTAATAACTTTATAATAGATGTCTGGTTTCCACCAGTTTATTAGGATTACCTTAACATTGTGGGTAAACTAGTAAGTGTCTGCTTCATATTTCCCAGGCTTATAAGAATCATCGACATTAGCGGTTATGGATCTGCTCATGCTCTCGCATGTTTGATGGGTTCAAAAAGGTGATCAGTATTTAAGTTGTTCATGTTGCAGTTTTATTCATAACAGCATCCATTCGCTGCATGCCATGCATATACATTTTTTTTTCATTTGATCAACTTTGAGCATGCATATATAAAGAGAGCTGGGTTTAAAGTGCAATTTTATGGTTATTCTCGTTTCCTATGATGTCAAGCATGTAAATCACATATAATTTTTATGTATTAGGATTGTGATTGGAACATATTGGGCACTATCTATAATGAGATCCATGAGGAAGAACCAGATGCTAGCTTGGTCAGCAACGGAAATTCCATATGACTGCACATTAGAAAATCCAAAGCGCTTGGGCTTCATGCCAAAGAAGCCAATCATGAAGTTATTTTAATCTCGTTCGGTGGAAGAAACATTTGTGCATTTGACTGTAGTTTGTGCTATATCGGTACTTCTATCTGTATATGCTGAACTTGTTACCAACTGTGCCTCGGTGGCAGGTCCACATTTTTTTACTACTAAATTTATTCTATAATGTAGAACGTTTTAGCAACTTTATTTTGCTTGCCAAAAATTTATACATTATGGAAAGGATGTAGCAGAGTACAAAATAATAAGCATCATGTAAAACTTGCTGTTGTGGGTGAGTACCGGGTGTGGTCGCAACGTTGCAGAGCTCATGTTCTGGTTTCCCCTTGAAATTGTGAAGATATTATCTGCTGCCATTTTATATATGGGATTTACGGCACATTTATCGATCATATGCGTGCAGCTGCAACTTCTCACGCGGGGCAAGCGCAACTTGGTGCTGAGAGAGCAGCAAATGAGGCACTACGCATATACATTGGTGAAGGAGAAAAAGGCAAAGAAAGAAGTGCGGAAAACACTTGTGAACTTTGCAGACCATGGCAGTGCATTACTTCAGCAATTTGTGGTTCTATTGCGTAGGTAAGTGAACTGGTGGTAAATATGTGAAACTTATGAGTGAAAGCTTGTTAGGATTTTGGCAAAGAAACTGCTGTTTAACCTGTGAAAACTTATGTCAGCCTATAAGTGATGTTTGTGAATTTTATGTGGTCTGAACATTTATCTTAAAATTTCTGTCATTTGTCTCCTATGATGTGAAATTTTTGTCATTTCATCTGGACCGTTTAATCTAGGGGTGACGCCATCACACATCCGAAATAAATGAAAATGTCATGGTTGTTTACTTGACGAAAATATTTCCGTCGCAGATAGACGCCGACGTGCCTCAATTTCAATGGTCAATGGCCTTGACGAAACAGAAACGTCAGGGCAAACGATGACGTCGTCTGTTCTGGACTGACAAAAAAAATCCATCATGTGTTTGAGATACACGTCCAGATCTCATTGGTCCATGTGTCGATCTTGGGACGATCTATGTGTCCTCGTACTTATTGGTCCACCTCTGAGCATGCCAGCTTCGTGCCATGGCGAAATAAAATTTGTCACAACTCAAGTGACGTCAAGAACAAACTAGATGTCGTCACCAAAGGAATGAGTAACGTCAGCAACTGACGTTAACGGAATCAAGCCGGACGACAATGACGTCATTGATGGACGACATGACGTTAGATGACGGCGTTAACGGCCGCCTGTGGTGTCGTCTGCCACGTGGCGTGGGCCGTGATGAAAAAAATGTTATGACTGATTGGACCTGGGTTGGGCCGCTCCCGTTTGTCGCGACGAAATTGAAATAACATCACGGACGACCGCGGTGTTTTCAGATGTAAAAAACGCCACGGATTAGATTACCACGTGAGGTTCACAACCTTTTTTCAACGCAAAATTCGTCGCGGATGGTGATCTACGACGTTTTTTCTCTGTTCCACGACGATATCAGATCGTCATATACCATCCAGATTCTTGTAGTGCCACTATGAAGGTGATAGCATAGGATAGTAACATATGCATGACATTACCACATGTCACTCCCCACTATGATTATCCTAAGACCTTTCACAATAGACTGGTTCTTAACATGTTATCATAGGTAGTACTGCATTTTTAGAGACAACCTTCACGATGGATTGTCTCTTAAGGTTGTATCTACTTTTAATGATTTTGAATACATGCATGTATTTGCCTATGGTTCCGTGCAAGATACAATGCCACACTCTCTCCTAGTTAACTATAGTGTCATATAAGCATTTTGCTTATGATACCGTGCTAAGAGATGTCCACTGTAAGAGGACTAATTATCTTCAATGGGAATATCATAGATGATATCATGCATGCAAAATACTTATATGTCACTTCAATTAACGATGAAAGAGATGCCATTGGTATCATAGATAGATACGCTATCAGGCTAGTTCTAGTGGAAGTATCATATATTGGTATAATGCATATGATACTATTCACAATGCATAGTATTATATAGTATTATCATAGTTGCATAGTATTTAATTGTTTGTAAAATCTACAAATATGTGTATATTATCTATTTGGTTTTAAAATACCTAGTTTTATGTGCTATGATACCGTATACCACCACCATCTCTTTTCTTATTAATTGATATGCCATGTTATATTTTTGCTAACATGTCACTAGAGTTAGCTTGATAGCAAGTAGAACTAGAAAAATTAATGTCATAAAAATCTTGTACACAATTTTACGTTGAGATTCTATAAAACAATAAATACGCTAAAATTATAATATTAGCACATGATACCATGCATTGTGAAGATGGTACTTCCTCTGTTTGGGATTATAGGTTCTACGCGTATACCTAGGTCGCTAATTTGACTAATAAAATATAAGTTATATAGCATAAAAATTATACCATTAAAAAAACAGCATCTAAAGTTTTTAATAATATAATTTTTATGTTATTTTACTTATATTTTGTTGATTAAATGTGCAATCTAGTTAACCGTGTGTGATCTATAATGTTGAAGGAAGAGAGTATCGTGATATTATATAAATGTGACTAGTCTAAGGAACGGCTGTAGATAGTTTTCTTTTAGGTGTGGAACGGCTGTAGATGGTGAGGCGGTGGGTGCAGACGTGGGTTGTCCGAGGTAATTTCGGAAATTTCGCAGCCTTTTTGACCGGTTTTAAAGGCCAGCGATTTAATTGGGCTGCTAGATGCTCTTAGTTGGGCCGATTTCACTTGTCTAGCCCTCGTCTGTTCCCCACCCCCAAATCCGACCAACGCCGGCGACGACGGACCTGCGACTGCGGCCGGAGGCAATGCCACACCTCGACCTACGTCCTACGTGCGCCGCGGCTGTGCTGCGGGCCCCACGTTCCTGGAGCGCATGCGGGTGCGCCACTGGGTGCGTGCGCGGCCGGGCATCACCGCGAGTTTCCCCGGCGGCAGCGACTGCTCTTGTTCTTCGCCACCCGGTTGCCTCGACCTGTTCTAGAACCGCAGCAGTACCACGCTGCTCTGGTATGAACTGAAGCAGGTCCTATGTCACCCAATTAAGAATGATATTACCAACCTTTGTCTTCATACACTAGTGTTCATATTTTACTGTTTCCGGATGCGCCTTGTCACCCGTTACAGTCATCCTTCTTATCTCGAGTCGTTAAAAATGTCGAAGTCTACTACTCAGTCTGGTCTTCTTATTGCATCTGCTAGTGCTAGGTGGATTCAGTCAGATCTTCTTGCGCCTCTCTTCGCCATCGGCCATTTAATTTCGGGCTTAGCAGATCTGTAGAAGCTCCGCCCGCTTCTTCCCTCCGGCGCTGTCACCCAAGGTTCGTCTCTTCATCCTCCTTTGCCTTCATCTCTCCGCGTGGTGCGCCCGATCTGGATAAAGGGAGCACTGGGAGACCGAGTCCGCCATGGCCCGATCGATTTGGCGGGGTGTGGGTCTGGTTGTGTGTATATCTGTGTCATTTTTTTTTAGGAAGGAAACCTCCAAATTGCTCCGAGAACAAACTTGTATTTGTCTCAGCGGATAAAAAAAAAATTGTGAACCCTCAAATCCAGATTGTGCCCTTCTAATGGATTCCCTTTTTGGGTCTCAGTTTTTTTTTTACAAAAAATGCTTCTGTCCAAAACTCAGGTGTAGGAGTTCAGGCTTTTAACACTAGGAAACTGATTACATTACACACACATTTTTTTTCCTATCTACTTTGTTATAGCTTTTTGCGTTTTCGCGAAAAACATGGTAGCGATCCAACTAAAGATTTTACCAGTAGGACAGGAAAGTCTTCAGTAGTTACACATATGCTCTTGTTTGAATGCTTGCTCGCATTGATCATGAGAATTGTTCTTGGAAATTAAATTGGAAAGTTTAAGTAAAACAACGATTTATTTCAACAACAAAAAAAATCCATGGTGGTATATACTTACAATAGAGTTCCCATAAATACCGGTTGGTATAAATACTAGCCAATTTTGTTATGCAATTGTCTTGTTGCGGTTCTGGAAGAAGAAAACTAGTTTAGCTACCCTAACAGACTAGCAGTCCTCCCTGACAACTCTGCTCTTCTGGGAGCAAATTATTTTTGGCTATACTGCTGTAAGTGTTTAATGTAATGAATTGGACAACAGATAGATGGAAACTGATATCCTGGAGGATATACTTGATGGAAGAAAGAAACCGACGAATCTACCATTTGCACTTTTGAAGAATATCACGGAACATTTCTCTGAAGAACGAGAAATTGGCCATGGTGGATTCGCAACGGTTTATAAGGTAAATTTTACGGTTTGAATAAAATTAGGCATATCAAACTTCAAATCTGAAGGGTGGCAAGGCAGCACTAAAGAGGTGGCGCGTACTTCTGATGCCATGTCCATTTGCTTCCTGGTGAAGCATATTTCCAGATTTTGGGAGACAGTGTCAACATATTCACAGATTTATATTATGGGGGTGAACTGGGAATCTACAAATTCTGAGCTATAAAAACATTCACATTTGATGTAAATAAACAAGCAAGTACTGTCTAAATTCAACAATTTTAGTGTATACAACTTGTTATTTTGTACAAAAGAAAATGTACTTTCTTGCCTACAGTTTATATGTTTAGACATCTAAGAATTTTGTACGACCTTTGAAAACTTGGCAATATATTTCCAAACCTGGGTGTGCAACTTCATTTTAGCCAAACCATGTGTACACTTGAGTTGCTAAGCAGCAAATATCATGGTTGATACATACGTCTCCAAAATATTATGGATAAGCTTTGTACTAAAACATTACTAAATCACCGACACTTATTATGGATCGGAGGGAGTACTTAGTTTTTATGGTATATATTGTCAAATATTATTCCTTCGGCTGGTATGTAAACAAATTTGGTTCCTAGAATTGACAGTATGCTGTGTTTAGAGTAGAAGCACCGTCTGACATTGCAAAAAATCTTCCCAAGCGGGCTGGCCGTGCTTGGGCTGAATGTGATTTGAACCAACAGTTGGCCCGACCAGAATATAGGGTGCCGACCTTGTTATTTCTGTTGCCATAGTGCCCCTGAACCCAGAAAAATATGGTGACATCTATCAAGTCAGTGAAGTAGGCTTGCCTCGCAGCTGCATGTCGGAACTCTAATTTGTATCTTCTTAGGGTACTAGACACCCTATTTGTATTAAACTGACTTTTAGATTTTCTTGTAACATGGCTAAACTTACTCTAAGTGCTCACAACCTAAACAGGGTGACCTCCCAAATGGAAATGTTGCTGTGAAAAGGATTAAGAGCAGACATTCAATTGATGAGAAGAAATTTCATCGTGAAGTTAACAGCCTGTTGACGGTTAACCATCAAAATGTTGTACGGTTTCTTGGCTTCTGTGCTAGTACAGAGCAGACAGCTATAAAAGTTGAAGGATCAAACGAATATATGTACGCGGAGATACGAGAAAGATTGTTCTGTTTTGAGTATATCAGCAACGGAAACCTACAAAAATATATTACTGGTACGTCAATATGGCATGTGATGCAGATATTATCTTTGACTGCTTATTTTCTTCTCTTTCACTTTTGCTTTTTATTTCATAAAAACTTGTATATATATCATTTTGTGTGCAACTTATCTTTATCTGCGCCTGTTTACAAAGATGTTGTTATATATATCATCAGTGTGTAATTTAGAATCATATGCACGTGGAAAAGCATATATATATATATATATATATATATATATATATATAATGTTTTATATATATCACTCCGCGTGCAATTTAACATCATTCTGCAGAATTTAAGTTGTTGAAGATTTCATTCTTCTCT
Organism: Avena sativa; assembly: GCA_916181665.1. Taxonomy (NCBI): domain Eukaryota; kingdom Viridiplantae; phylum Streptophyta; class Magnoliopsida; order Poales; family Poaceae; genus Avena; species Avena sativa. The sequence goes on from OV702299.1 coordinate 493,810,776, forward strand.
TCTGTTCTTTTTTCTTTCTGCAGATGAATTAAGGGGACTTGACTGGAATACACGTTATCGTATTATTATGGGAATTTGTGAAGGTTTGCATCATCTGCATGTGGAAAAGCATATATATCATATGGATCTGAAACCTGCGAATATTCTAATAGACAATCATATGGTACCAAAAATTACGGATTTTGGTCTTTCAAGACTCGATGAAAAATCACATACCATGAGTAAAGACCGTCATGGAACACGGTAAGCTGTACATCAAAAGAAACGGCTGTTTTTTATCGGCATTTACTCTATAACATTATCTTATGACTTAATGCATCAAACTGATTCCCTATGCAGAGGATATTGTGCTCCTGAATACCTACTTAGTGGCAAGATGTCATTCAAATCAGACATGTATAGTTTGGGCGTTCTAATCATTGAACTGGTGACTGGAGAAAAGGGTATCCCCGATAATAAGAAAAATAATGTAAGAGTGCTTTTATCAGATGTTAGATGGCCCTGTTATATGAATAACTGAAAATTGTAGTTCCAGTTTTTTTATTTCTCTTGGTACTACACTACTACTTAATTAGCATGCTATCTTATTGGATAATCTAGCTTCAAAATGTGTTTGAAATAAAAATTAAATTAGACCATGCGATGATCTGCACTCAAATTTTACAGTACACGGGGAAGTAAACGCTTTGTCAGGATGTAGGAGACTTATATATCTTGCATATGCGTTGGATGGATGGGTGACGGAATTTTATAGAGATACACTGCAATCATCAGGCCAGTTCAGTGTAGAAGTATTTCAAAAATGTGAACGTCGCTACCATAGTTTCAGAAACTGAATGGTACAATACTACATAACATATTCGATTGAAGCACTATTTTACAATGCAATGTGGAGGAATGTAGCTAGAAAAGACTAAAAATGGGATTACAATTGTGGTGTATTTGGGAAAACTATGGAAAATAAAGAACTGAAAGTCTGTAACACTAAAAATTTAAAGAAAAATATTTGTTGTTCTGCTGGTCCTTTTATCCTTTTTAATCTTAAGGTCCAAATGTAAAAGACAGCGCAACAAACTACTATATTTATTGGTAATCTCGATGGATCAGTTTAGGAAATTTCCTCATAGTGTATTTTTCCACAATAAAAAAAATGTTTTATTCCTTTTCTCCTAGAGTACACCAAGAGTGGACACACCGTGATTGTTTTTGGATATTTGATCATTTCCTTCTAAGTTGATGTCCCTTTGGTATTAGAAAGTTAGGGAAGATTTGGGGCACTATATTTTACGAGAGTTTTTGCAAATAGATTTGGTAGTTTGAATCTCGACCAGTTCCATTTAAAAGAAGATTCCACCAAACCTTGTGTTCCCAGAGTGTAAATCATGTGCCTGCCACACCTGCAGCTTGCAAGCAACACCACTGCCATGTCTAATTACTTGTGATCAGAGGCACCCACATGGGTTTCATAATAAAACAAACAGCGAGTGGTGCACTGTTTAGATTTTGGGCAAATATTTGAGAATTCTAAATCACCTTAGAAAATTTGCAGGTCCTCAGAAGATGGAGGCACAGGTGGAAAAAATCAGGGGAGGAGACAACATTAGGCTACCAACAAGTAACTAAATGCATTGAACTCGGGCAACTCTGCCAGATAAGTGACCCCTGCAAACGGCCTTTTATATGGGATATAATACATGATATAAAAATGGAAGGTACCAATGGAAGTATCAACAATGCAATTGAATCTACGGTTGACCAGGTAATCTCGTATGCTTCCTAGATCCTCTAGAACCTTGTTAACTTACACCAGTACTTTCCATCTTGTCATTTAACTGACGTTATTTTGTTCTCAAGGTTTCCTATATGTTACATTAACCATTCATCTTATATGACTCTGTAAACATACAAAATCAAATATCATGAAAGAGCATTTATTATGTTGATGACCAAATTTTAGACTCTTAAAAATCAGAGATGGTAAGTAGAAGGGTGCCTCCTTGAAAAAAATAGCTAGCGGTGAGACCGCCCAGTTGCATTTTTCTAAGAGAAACTAATGGTAGAACTAAATTAATAAACACACTCTTCCGCAACAACATAAAATGGGACCATGCATATTACTTGGGTCTAACTGAATTTATTTTGTTCCTTGTTATTTCGCCTCAGGTGATGTAGTTCAGTAACAAATAAAAAACGCCAGAGCTGGCAATAAATATCTCGCTGGGGCTGTTCCAACTTGAAGAACAGTGGCCTTGATTGTGTAGGTTTCTTACATGAGCTTACTGTTACAAAGCATCTAATCACCAATCTCAGCCTCACACATCCTTACGAACAACAGAGAGATTGACTTGCCTTGATATATAGGGGCAGACGACCTGGGTTTAGTTTGAGCTTTCCATGTTATTGGACAGCAAGTATTGCCAGTAATCTTTGTTGTCTGGAAGAAACGTGTACTGCAGCCTGCGGGTAGCTAGGACCAAAGGCTAGGTGGGTTCTCAAAGTTATATTGTTTTACAAGGTGTGTGTGCAAACAGAACACTAGCATATCTTATTTCCTTATTTATTTCCATCAAAGTTATACACATTTATGCGTGAGCAACCTATGCACACTGTCATGTCTCGTCTTCACAAAACACTTGATGGAAAGAAGCTGTATTCATTATCTTTCCTCAACTCCACGTATAAGCTGTGACTTCTTGCCTTGTTCAAAATACAGATTACAAGATGGTAGCTAGAGAGTATGTATCTTCATGGTCCATAATACATATATGTATGTATCTTGCTCTTTTATTGCAGATAAGCCCCTACTCGGAGGATGATATGCTTGGGGTTGAGCCACTCGAGCTACATTTTCCTTTTAAGCTTAAGAAGCAAATGTCATGCTCACTACGGCTAACCAATGAGACAGATTCTCACATTGCCTTCAACATACAGAAGATGAGGCCCTTGCCATACTGCATACAGCCAGAAAAAGGCATTGTGCTGTCACGATCCGAGTGCAGTGTTGACATAACACTGCAACCGCAGGATAAGACACCGGGGGATATGCAGCGTGCCGAAGAGTTCATTGTGTGGAGCACCAAGGTGAATGCTGACTTTGCAGTTGAGAATATAACTAAAGACATGTTCATTAAAGAGACAGGCGGCGTGGTCGATGCGGTGAATTTGGGTGTGGTTTTTGAAGAGCAGCTACAAAGTGACCTTCTTGATGTGCTTAGTTCAGTACACCAGGTATGGCAAACATTGTATATGATGTGCTAACTTAAAGCTTTTACAGGAACAACCGTCTCATGTTTATTTTCATTACACTACACTAGCCATGCTCTCTTCCTGTAGTGCCTCCTCGTTCTTTATCTGTGTTGGCGTTTTGTAATAACCTGGAGTGTGCATTACAGTGGCTTAACTTTGTTGTTTTTGTTCCACTTGTTTGATCATCGCAGGAGGCCCCCCTTCCGAGTTCCTCAAGCGAAACCGAAACAGGGTCGTTCAAAACTGACACGATCAAGCACAGGAGCGTATTAGACCATGACCGTGTCCCCAGTATGTGCAATACAGTGGCAGACGGCATCCATAAATTGTATGCTGGAGACATCTCGAACGTGCCAATGGTTGAACTGTACAGGTTAGTTGCCTCTTTTCCCAGTCTGCCCCAAGCCTTTTGTGGTCAGTTGACAGATTGTAAATTTCTGGTGAATCGATAGGTCTTCTTTTAACCTTGTCCTGCATAATGGTACCCAAGAGCTGCATTCCGTAGTGAAGGATGCCATGGTCTTGGAGGTGGAAGTTCTCGGCAGAAGTCTGGATGGCATCCAAGACGGCACGATGTTTCTGCACGAACTCCTGGGGAGGTGGTACCTGCACAGTACAGCTGTCGCTCACATCCGCGACTTGTTGTCGTACATTTATGGGTCATTTTTTCCGGTGAGGCATAAGATGGCTGTCCACAACCTGGGAGTCCGCCTGTGGCGTGACAATGTGGTCCTCTTGGACAAGGTCCGTCCAAGGCTGATCGAGGGCGTCACGGCGGCGGCGACTGACGAACTGCTAGCTGGTGTGGCCGAGAAGTTGAGGGAGATGTTGAGGGAGATGTTGAGCTGGTGTGGCCTCTCTAGCAGTTTAAATTGAACACTAAAAAGACTTATATTTTGGAACAGGGGTATTATTACTATACAACCGATACTTATTCTGGATCGGAGGAAGTACTACGTTTGTGCTGATTTCATGCATTTTGTTTCCCTGCTACCGCAAGGTGTTTATTTTTTCTCCATCTTATCCAGCGTTTAGTCAATGGGGGCATCTGCTCCCACTCAATTTTGCGGTTACCTTGTACTAATATGTTAAGCAAAAGACTAATTTCCCCCATTTGTCAGGTGTCAATGTGAACTCGCCGTAAGAGTATCTCCACTCGTTCCCCCTAAAGCCCCCTAAGCGGATATTGGGGCGCCGACGACAAAAAACACGCCCAGCCGTCCCCCTAAAGGCTAAAAAATTCATCCAGCGCACCCGATGGAAAACCAGCCCACAGAAGGGTTGTTGGGGGCGCCGGCGTGCATGCTTCTCTCCTCACATGGCTGGCCTACCTGCAGCCTCACATGCAGGAATCTTTTCTCTCTTGTATAGAGGCTAGGACTAGACGATAGCATCATTTTTTTAGCCGGCTACTGTCCAAATAGCCCTCTGAAGGCCATTAGCCGGACGTGAAATGGGGGGACAAGTGAAAATGCTCTAAGAGCAGCCACAGTATGTAGCCAAAAGTAGTTTCATATTGACATTTTTCTTTAAAACTAGTTCCCTATATTGTGAGGATAGTTTCAAAACCAGAAAAAGTGGGAACTGGAGCAAGTTCTTGTTCCGATGCCAAATTCCTTCCTCCATATAGAATATTATTTCTCTACCAATGCTAACAGGTTGAGCTGGTGTGAACACTCTTTGTCTATATAGTTTTATTCACCGTTGGAACCAGATATGACGATGATAACGCTGTGGCTGCTCTAAGTGTCCTAGTGCGCCTCAGTGGACCCTAGCCCCCCCCACGTGTCGGGTCCACGCATATTCACGAGATTCTCCGGCGGCATAGGTGCTGCTTCTCTTATTGGACCCCATTGCCGTGACATTTCCAGGGGATATGGAATTTTTGTTTTAGGGTTGATGTCCACGGCCCAATCCAATAGGCCCATTATTTGACCTTGTCGAGCCAAGCTTCAATAGCGGCTCATCTAAAAAATGATCACGTAGCATTTTTGTGCATTCAAGGAGGCTACCAGGTTCGACCCTTGCACTGTTCCTCAACAAATCGAGCGGATGTGCTAGGGTTAGAGGACAAGTTTACTGGTTTGCTTAAATTTATTAGATTTTCTGCATAATTCAACGGTTCTCTTGGTTCCACAATCATCCATATTTTGTTCGGTGTCTATATCCTATTTGGTATGTATCTGTTTTCAGTGATATCTGCTTCTGTATTTGTTTCGTGATTTCCGTTTTTGTTTCCGACTCTGCAAAACAATATGAAACCACATGTGGCAGTACTCTCAGTTCGGTCCGTATCCGCTCTGTTTTCATTTCTACTGGCAGGTGAGGAAAATCAAGGCTCTTCTTCTTGAGCTTCTCTTCTACTTGGCTGTTATCAGAGCAGCTAGCTGAATACCTACAGACCATCCAGGCGCTGCTGCTGCTCCCACAACGATGTTGATGCTGCTCTAATTAACCTGGACGGCCGTGGAGGCGAGGGGGTAGAAAAGAGCGGCCACGCGGTTGTTGTGTGGGATGCAGTGGGTTGTGAAGCTGCTCAGACCATCCAGGCGTTGCTGCTGCTCCCACAACGATGTTGATGCTGCTCTAATTAACCTGGACGGCTGTGGAGGCGAGGGGGTAGAAAAGAGCGGCCACGCGGTTGTTGTATGGGATGCAGTGGGTTGTGAAGCTGCTGTTCGGAAACTCCATCAACACCGGCGATGGTGCGCCGCCGTCATCTGTGGTCAGGAGGGCCACTTCTTCGCTCGGATGAAGCCGAGTTTTTTCTTCCGTGTGTGGCGGAAGCTCCTCGTTGTCCTGCGCGTGTGTTCCAAAGTCAGCCTCGCACCAAGTGGCTTGTTCCCCGGCGGCGATGCGGATTCCAGGACGACGACGACCTCTATGTGCGGTGGTGAAGGGTGAGGACCTGATTGTTTCTTCTTTATTTTTTCTAGGGTCTTTTCTGCATGTGTGCCGTCCTTAGCTTCTTCTCCTCCTTTGATTGGGGGTGTCTATGTATTTGTACCCATCGCTTTGATTATATGAGCAGCTAGCTTCTGGTCCTTCGGGCCCTTTCCTGTTCAAAAAATAATAATTAAATGATGCATGGCCATGCTAGGCGCCATATCTATACATTGACATTACAACTCCTTTCCACTGGTCGTGTTGTAGTCGAATTTATATGTCGAGACTGTTGATTGCAGATGATTTTACTAAAACTAGATCTCATAGCACCTCCAATCGTTAGGCGTTTTTAGACCGAAATCCGGCGTTATACAGGGTCGTATGGATCATGGATATAACTTTTGGTCTAGAAACACCCAGTTTTCCACTCGCGTTCTCAGGCCAAGTTTCCGGTTTTAGCCAAATTTCAATCAAACTCGACGAAATTTAGACGAATATAGGCGATTTTATTAATATTTGGGAGAGTTCATAGATATTACATCAAATTCGGACAAACAGGCGAATTTTGACTTTATTAGGCTAAAAAACTAAAAAACTTTAGAAATACTACTAGATCTACCTGATACTGATGTCGATGCCGATGCCGCCGCCGCTCACATGCCGAAGTTATGGTAGAAGACCGTGTACGGCGTCCCTCGTCTCACCGTCGTCGTCGCTCGGCGGCAGCGGGGACGCGAGCTGCACTGGTCGGCGTCGCCATCCACCACGGCTGGGACGAGTGACCGGCGTCGTAGTCGTCAACGAGGACGATGAGCAGCGCACCCTGGTGGGCGAGCTCCCAGCGAGCTCTGCGGGCGGCCTCGCACTCGGCCTCCTCCTGATGGCGCCGGACACGGTTGGCCTCCTCGTCCTCCCAGTTGGCCCAGGACAAGGCGCAGGCGTTGGGGTCGTGCATGGGTGGCATGTCGTTCAGAGACCGCTCCATCGCGATCTTGATGGCGAAGGAGTCCTTGTCGAAAGGGACCGCCCAGTCCGCCGACTCTGGCTTCGGCCTGTGCAGGAGAAGCCGGCCGGTCGGTGGCGTCGGCGCGCATCCTTGTTGATGACGAGGCTGCGTGAGCGCGTCCTTGGCTGCAAGCGGAGCGGAGACTCCACCTCCTGCTTTACCGGCTGGAGTGGCGGCGCGACCACTATGCCGGTGCGAGGTGACTGCGCCAACGCCGACCCAGACAATCACGAAGCCGAGGCCGAGGAAGAGGTACTGACGCCCCCATCCTCCTCAGCAGCCAGTTCGACGCCAGGCGGCGCCGGGCGCCCAACGATGGCGATCGAGGGGGGAAGCCGAGCTTGGGGTGGTCGCCTGCGGTGATTGATACGTCCAAAACGTATTTACTTTCCCGAACACTTTTGTTATTGTTTCTCCTCTAAACTTGTGTGATTTGGATATAACTAACACGGACTGACGTTGTTTTCAGCAGAATTACCTTGGTGTCTAGTTTTTTATGCAGAAAATCAACTATTAGGAAAAATCCCGGAAAATATGCCAAAAATCATATTTCACCAGAAGATCAACGGAGCCAGAGTACGAGACGGAGTGGAGGCCTGGGGGCCCCACACCCCTGCCATGCCCAGCCCACGCCTGGGGGGGTGCGGCCACCCCAGGCACCCCCTCGGTCTCCCTCTTCGCCTATAAGTTACCTCTTGACCTAAAAACCGAGGGGGGTTCGTTGTTTTTCCAGAAAGAGTTCCGTTGCGCCGCCACCACCAGAAGCCGCGATTCGGATCCAGAAACTCCGTTATGGCACCCTACCAGGACGGGGAATTTGGGGAGGATCATCGTCATCGTCATCACCAACGCCTCTCCGTCAACCATCAATATTTCCCTCATCCATGAGTGAGTAATCCCTCGTTGTAGGCTATGGGGATGGTAGGGATTGGATGAGTTCTATCATGTAATCGAATAAGATTGTTAGGGCATAGTGCCTAGTATCTCTATTAGTGCTATTTGACTTTGTTGCAACTTGTTGTGCTTAATGCTTGTCACTAGGGCCCGAGTTCTATGATCTCAGATCTGAATTTATTATTGAATCATTATGATAGTATTGTTTGTGATCTTATCTGCAAGTTGTGTACATATATCATTGTCCGGATCCAAAGGCCCCGAAGTGACAGAAATTGGAACAACCGGAGGGGATGGCTGTGGTGTGAGGATCACATGTGTTCACGAAGTGTTAATACTTTGCTCCGGTTCTCTATTAAAAGGAGCACCTTAATTGCCAGTAGTTCTCTAGAGGCCCCGCTGCCACGGGTGGCAGGACAAAAGATGTTATGCATGTTCTCATTGCGAGCACGCATGACTATATATGGAGCACATGCCTATGATTGTTTAGTACTTGGATGCTTATTCTTATTTATCTGCAATGCCCTAGATATTGAAGTTACATGTTTAGACTCGTCCATGCAACGTCCGTCCATCCATCCCTATGCCTACCGCACTCATATCCTACTGTTTGCTACTACTGTTATTATTGCTCCTGTTTTACTGCTGTTGTTGCTTTGCTGTTGCTACTATAAACTGTTGCTACTGGTAAATTTCTGTGAGCAAGAACTATTTTCAGGTGCAGCTAAATTGACAACTCAGTTGTTAAGGCTTGCAAGTATTCTTTGACTTCCCTTGTGTCGAATCAATAAATTGGGTAATACTACCTATGAAGACTGTTGCGATCCCCTATACTTGTGGGTCATCAGTGATGTGTTCGAGGACGGCGGCGAGTGTCCGTCCTAGAGCACTCCACGCACCACCGACGACGTGCGGCAGCGCTGTGCCGATTCGGCGATGATACGTCCAAAACGTATCTACTTTTCCGAACACTTTTGCTATTGTTTCTCCTCTAAACGTGTGTGATTTGGATACAACTAACACGGACTGACGCTGTTTTCAGCAGAATCACCTTGGTGTCTAGTTTTTGTGCAGAAAATCAACTATCAGGAAAAATCCCGAAAATTATGCCAAAAATTCTATTTCACAAGAAGATCCATGGATCCAGGGTACGAGACAGAGTGGAGGCTTAAGGGCCTACACCCCCTGCCGCGTGGGTGGGCCCACCCCACGCCTGGGGGTGCGGCCGCCTCAGGCACCCCCTTGGCCTCCCTCTTCGCCTATAAGACGCATCTTGACCTAAAAACTGAGGGGGGTTCGACGTTTTTCCAGAAAGAGTTCCGCTGCGCCGCCACCACCAAAAACCGTGATTCGGAACCAGAAACTCCATTCTGGCACCCTACCGGGACAAGGAGGTTGGAAAGGATCATCGCCATTGTCATCACTATACCTGGGCATGTTCCGGTCCGGGCCGGGCTCGGGCCCGGCCTGACAAAGCCCGCCCGTGCAAACCCCAGGCCCGAGCCCGGCCCGGCTGTCGGGCCTAAAAATTGAGCCCAAGCCCGGCCCGTGTACACATTTTTCTTCGGGCCGTCGGGCCACGGGCCGGGCTTCTCCCTATTTTTCACTTTTCTCTGGCCCAAGCCCGGCCCGTGCATCCTTCAGGACGCAATTGTGAAGCCCAGGCCCGGCCCACGGGCCTTAAAAGCCGGGTCGGGCCGGGTCGGGCCGACCGGGCCGGGCTGCCCATGCCCAGGTATAGTCATCACGAACGCCTCTCCATCAACCATCCATGTTTCTCTCATCCATGAGTGAGTAATCCCCCGCTGTAGGCTATGGGGATGGTAGGGATTGGATGAGTTCTATCATGTAATCGAATAAGATTGTTAGGGTATGGTGCCTAGTATCTCTATTAGTGCTATTTGACTTTGTTGCAACTTGTTGTGCTTAATGCTTGTCACTAGGGCCCGAGTGCCATGATCTCAGATCTGAACTTATTATTGAATCATTATGATAGTATTATTTGTGATCTTATATGCAAGTTGTGTACACATATCATTGTTCGGATCCAAAGGCCCCGAAGTGACAGAAGTTGGGACAACCGGAGGGGATGGCTATGATGTGAGGATCACATGTGTTCACGGAGTGTTAATGCTTTGCTTCGGTGCTCTATTAAAAGGAGCACCTTAATTGCCAGTAGTTTCCTTGAGTCCCCACTGCAACGGGCTGGCAGGACAAACAATGTTGTGCAAGTTCTCATTGCGAGCACGGATGACTATATATGGAGCACATGCCTATGATTGTTTAGTACTTGGATGCTTATTCTTATTTATCTGCAATTGCCCTAGATCTTGAAGTTACATGTTTAGACTCATCCATGCAACGCCCCCCATCCATCCCTATGCCTACTGCGCTCATATCCTACTGTTTGCTACTACTGTTACTATTGCTCCTGTTTTACTGCTGCTGTTACTTTGCTATTGCTAATACAAACTGTTGCTACTGATAACCTTCTGTGAGCAAGAACTATTTTCAGGTGCAGCTGAATTGACAACTCAGTTGTTAAGGCTTGCAAGTATTCCTTTGGCCCCCCTTATGTCGAATCAATAAATTGGGTAATACTACCCTCGAAGACTATTGCGATCCCCTATACTTGTGGGTAATCAAGACTATTTTCTAGCGCTGTTGCCTGGGAGCATAGCTTTATTTGTAAGTTCACTTGGATCTATTATTGTTCACTGCTACTCCTTTCATCATGGGGAAGTCTCGTGATGGTAAGTTTCCTATTTTACCATCCACTACAATAAGAGGTACAGTCCTAAACACCTCTGCTGCTCTTGATTCACCATCTGTTATAAGTAAGCTTGTTACACCACCACATACTCATGTTACACACACTGCTACTACTGCTGAATCTAAAACTTCTTCTGATATGCATGATGTTACTTCTACTATGCTTGATGCGAGTGGTTCATTAGGTCCTTTCCTAGATGCTACTATGGCTAGTTTAGGAAATACTGAAACTCCTAGTGAAGACACTATTACACCTGTTAGCTCACCTGAGTCTAGAGATAGAGATAATATTAATGATGGTCACATTAAGTTTACTGATGAATTTATTGAAGAGTGCCAAAACACACATGGTGCTAGTGCTATTAAGAGTCTCCTTGAGAGACGTACCATTATTCCTAAAATGTCCTCTGATCCTAAGTTTGCCACCTCTCCCATAGATATTAAAGATAAAGACTATGATTTCTCTCTTGATTTATCCTATTTAGACATTGTTGAGAAAGAACCTTTTTGTGGGACTGAAAATGAGAGTGTTGTGGATCATATGAATGAGCTTTCCACTATAAGTGCTTTATTCTCTGATGATTTTAAGATGCGAAAGTACTTTGTTACAAAGATCTTATCTTTTTCACTAAAAGGAGAAGCCAAAGCTTGGTTTAATAGATTACCTCTTGGTTCCATTGATAGCCCTAATTGCTTGATTGCTTCTTTCTTCCAGAAATATTTTCCTCCTAGTGCTAGACATGCTGCTTTGCAGAAACTTTTTGATTTTAAACAGGGGAGGAAGAGAAATTGCCTGAGTCATGGACAAGGTTCTGTGCCTTGATTCATGCACATCCTAGATGTCCATTAACTAAAAATGAGCTTCTTGATATTTATTATAATGGACTAACTGATGATTCTAGGACATACCTAGATAGCTTTGCTGATTGTATTTTCAGGAAAATAAACTCCTACAGATGCTGAAGAATTAATGGCTAGAATAAGCAAGAATTATGATGATTGGACTTCAACTGAGCTAAATACACCTAAGCCTATTACTCCTGAAACAGTTGTGCCTGAAGCAGATCCAACACCAACACCAAAGAAGAGGGGAATGATTGCATTAAATGATGAAGTGATGAAAGAAGCTAAGAAATGTCTTAAGGAGAAAGGTATTAGAGCTGAAGATGTGAAGAATCTACCTCCTATTGAAGAATTATGTAAGCCAATTCCCCACTCATCTACTATTGAGGTACACTCTCTCCACTTTGATGAAGGTGATATTCCTTATGGTAAGCATCCTGATCAATGCTTAGAGGAACTTGACACATTTATTGTTCAATAAGGTAATTTTAATAAACAAGTTCCGAATCATTTATTAGAAAACTCTAGAGCTATTAATGAGTTAAAAGATATTGTGGAAAGAACTGCTAATGATATTAAAATGCTTTGTAAACACTTTCAAATGGTTCAAACCCAAATTGATCAACTTGCTAAGGTACAAAAGGATATGCTAGTTAATGCCTCAGGAGATAAACATGCTTATGGAAATAGAACTAGGAGTGGTATAGCTTCTGAAGATCCTTTATATCCTGAAGGACACCCTAAAAGAATTGAGAAGGATTCTCAACAAGGTGAAAGTAGTGGTAGTCCTCGTAAGAGAAAGAAAAAGAAACATAAAGTGGTTAGGGAACCACTTGAACCTGCTATAGATCCTAATAGTATATATGTCTCTGATGCGGAAACTGAGAGTGGTAATGATAAAAATGATGCTCTTGATAAGGAGGAAGTTGAGGAAGAACCTGAGAAGCACACTAAGAACACTAGGTACACTAAGGAAGATTTTATTGCTAAAAAACATGGTCGTGAGAGAGAACCTTGGGTGCAGAAACCTATGCCTTTTCCAAATAAGAAACACAAGTCAAAGGAGGAAGAACACTACAACAAGTTTTGTGAGTGGATGAAACCTTTATTTTTGCAAATTCCTTTGACTGATGCTATTAAGTTGCCTCCTTATTCAAAGCATGTGAAGGATATTGTCTCTAATAAAAGGAAGATTCCTAATGAGGAAATTTCTACTTTGCTTGCTAATTATTCCTTCAATGGTAAGGTTCCAAAGAAACTTGGTGATCCAGATATACCAATTATTCCTTGATCTATTAAGAATAATTATGTTAGAACTGTTGTGATTTGGGAGCTGGAGTTAGTGTTATGCCTTTTCCTCTCTACAAGAGACTCCAGCTAGAAAAGTTGATACCGACTGATATATCTTTGCAAATGGCTGATAAGTCAACTACTATTCATGTTGGTATATGTGAAGATGTTCCTGTTTAAGTAGCTCATAATTGCTTGGTCTTAACTGATTTTGTTGTGCTTGAAATGCATTAAGATGATAATATGTCTATTATTCTAGGGAGACCTTTTCTTAATACTGCAGGTGCTGTCATCAATTGTAATCAAGAAAAAGTAACTTTTAATATTAATGACAAAGAGCATATTGTCTATTTCCCCAAGAAGGTTGCTAAGAGCTATTGCCTGAATTCCATTGAAAATATTGAGAGAATTAAGGTTGGAGAAATAATATTGTCCCATTCCACAAGAAAGTTTTGAAACTATTATGAGTGGGACCATTGCTATCAAGTTTGAGGTAACATAATCACTTTGTGGAATGCAAAGTTTTGTTTCATATAAGATTGTTTTGGTAACAAGACCTGATCAACCTTGTTAACAAAAGGATTTTAATGAAAAAAATAATGTTTTCACAGTGGTTATACTTGCTCACTTTTACTTTTCTCCTTCCTAGTCGTTGCTTTTTCTCTTGTTAGCTTTAGATTTGCTAGTTGTTTGCTTGTTAGAGTGTCTTAGAACTTCTGTAGTTTTGGTTTTGGTTTGCTTTTGCTTCTTCTAAAAAAAATCTTTTCTGCGAGAAAATCAATTTTTATACTCTAAAAATTGGCCAAAAATAAAGTTTCTCGAAAAATTGCAGAAAATTCATAATAATTTTTTCTCAAAAAAAGGGGCAGAGGGACATCTGGTGAAAGTGCAATGGACGTCGCCTAGAGGGGGGTGAATAGGCTTTTAAAATTATTTCGGTTTAGGCTCAAGTAAATGCGGAATAAAACTAACGTTTAATTTATTGAGCACAAAACCTAGCCACTAAGTTCACCTAAGTGCACCAACAACCTATGCTAAGCAATACAAGCAACAAGGTGATAGCTGAAGGGAATATGCCCGAGAGGCAATAATAAAGTGGTTATTATCGTATTCCTTGTTTATGATAAATGTTTATTTTGCATGCTATAATTGTATTAATACGGAAACGTTAATACATGTGTGTTTAATAAACAAACAGAAAGTTCCTAGTTATGCCTCTCTCATAAAACTAGCTCGTTGATTAACAAGATGATCAAGTTTTCCTGATCATGGACATTGGATGTTGTTAATAACGAGGTCACAACATTAGTGTAATGATGTGATGAACATTCATCCGAAGTATAGCATTACGATCAAAGTCATTGAGTTTATATTGCTATAACAACTTACGAAGTGATCCTAATCCTTAGACCATGAGATCATATCAATCACTAACACCGGAAGAGTTTCTTGATAACATCAAACGTCACACTGTAACAGGGTGATTATCAAGATGGGTTCAGAACTATTAAAGTGTTATGTTGAGGCCCATGGATCGAGAGTGGAATTTGTTCATCCCGATGATGGATAGATATGCTCTGGGCCCTCTCGGTGATATCACATTGATTAGCTTGCAAGCAAGTGATTTGATCACTAGAATGTTATATCACGGGAACAAGAAAAGATTGCATGTCAGTAACGAGATCAAACTAGGTCTGGAGATACCGATGATCGAATCTCGAACATGTAATATATCGCGAAACAAAGGGATTAAGATACTAGTGTAAAAGGTTCTGACGATCACAAGAAAGTCATCGTTGAATGTGTGGGAGCTAGTATGGGTCTCTAGATCCCGCTTCTGATTATTGATCCGAGAGGGGTCTCGATCATGTCCGCATTATTCACGAACCATAGGGTGACACACTTAAGAGACACCGACATCCATTTGGAGCAAAAGTTTCATGCCGGAAAGAATAAACAAGCGCAGGAATTTATTTCACTAGATACCAAAACGGGTTTTCGGGTGAAATTGTAGAAAGTGTTTCTGCATGTGAAATGAAATACTAGCAAGGGGTTATATGTGAATGTTTGTCATTAAAGTAATTGACAAAATTCTGAATAAATAAAAGGAGTTTTATTTAATGAGGGTTTGCATTAAATTTGGTGGAAATTTAATGGGAATTTGAGTGGATTTTTGAGTGGAGGAAATTGAAAGGCTTTTGTGTGAGTGGAGTGTCCACCCACATGAATGAAAGGAGGGGAGGGGGAAGCCCCATGGCTGGGCGCATGGCCCCTTGGGTGCCCCCCTCTCCCTATAAAAGGATCCCCCTCCCTCTCTCTCACTTACACCTCCTCATGAAGGATCTCTCTCCCCCTCTAGAATTTATCCTCCATGGTCTCGGACTAGCGAGATACATGTTCCCGATGGCTATTCGGCAAGAAAGAGTTGTGCTTCCGCTGCATCGCTGGAGCGAGGAGGCGGAGGTTGCTCGGTACCTCGGACGTGTGTGCGAGCACGCATGCGCTGCTGATTTGCGGCGCTAGGACTTCCTCTCGATCTTGAGATCGACAAGAGATTGTCTACATCAACCACAAGTCGAACTCGTTAAGCTTTGTCGGTCTTCAAGGGTACGTTCTCTACGGATATACATCCGCCCGTTGTTTGTATCTAGTAGATAGATCTTGGTACATAGTTCCATCGTAGGAAACTTTTTGTTTTCTATGCTACGAACCCTACAGTGGTATCAGAGCCGGATCTATGCGTAGATGTTTTGCACGGATAGTACACATATGTATATGTGGGCGATGATGGTCATTTTATTGCTTCTTAGTTGTACTTTGGATATTGGTGGCATAGTGGGATGAAGCGGCCCGGACAAACTTTACATGTCCTCGCACATGAGACCTGTTCCACGCTTGACATGCAACTAGTTTTGCATAAGTGGCTAGCGGGTGTCTGTCTCTCCTACTATAGTCAATATCTAATTTGCAACGAGTTGTCAACAATTTGATTATCCTCGTTGTGGTTCATGTTCGTAGGTAAGAACGGTTCTATCTTCAAAAGCCCTAAGCCACATAAAACTTGCAATGGATAAATTAGAGGCGTCTAGTTTAGATTGTTGCTGGGATAGTGTCATGATATGGTGATGTTGTAAGTAGAAGTATAAGATGATACTCTTACAACATACATAGCGTGTAAGTTCCATAGACCTTGGCCTTACACATAAAGGTATGATAGTGATCATACCACGGTGCACATGATAGAGATCATATGCGGGAACCATATCATTTCACTAATAAACATGTGATGTTTGATAACATCTTATATTGCTTGTTTGGCGTTTTATTAGCATAATAAGATGATCCCTCATTTAGATATCAAGATAAAAATGTGTTCTTCCTTAAGTATGCACCGACAATGTTTCGTCGCTTCAAGACATCACGTGATGATCGGGTGTACTTGAATACACGAGCATATCTCGGGTGTAAGACAGTTACACACGCGAATACTAAGGTTCTTACTTGGCGAGCCTAGCATGTATAGACATGGCCTCGGAACACGGACCGAAAGGTTAAGCATGAGTCATATGTTTTGATATGATGACCATATGGATGCTCGCCTTTGAAGCTACACCGACTCACGTGATGATCGGACTTGGTGTAGTGGATTTCGTTCATGTAATCGCCAAAAAGGCACGAGGGATGTCGTTTTTGAGTAGGAGTTCATTTCTAATTTGGATTAGTAGAACTCAATTTATCATAAATGGAATCAAAGTGAATTTGCATATTTTGTTGTATTCATTGGCATTCGTTCACCACCTTATGCTTAGTTGTAATTGAGATAATAGAACTATATAATTATGGATATATACTTTACGAACTGGTATCATATTGTGTTGAGTGTCAATCAAAGTTTAAAGTCCTATTGCAAACTTTCAGCAAACTCTGTTTACTCCGTGAAATTTAATAATTAGTATTAAATCAAGAGTAACAATTGTAGTGTTAGTATCTTAAGTATCATGTTGCCTCCATGATTCTTATTGTTTTAATATCAAGTTTATCTAGGAGCTGAAAGAATTGTTTCAGAAACCATCATGTGTGATAGATATAACGATATCTGAAACAATGTTTTGGTTGCAATATGATAGAGTATAATATATGTTCTCATATTGGATGAGAATTTGCAAAGGTTGGATATGCTAGACATCCTAATCATCCAAAAAGGGTTTTGGAAAGTAGCGTTATACTCACGATTCGTCTTTATAAGCTAAATTAGCTTGATCATGAAAGTCGTCATGATAAGGATGAATAGAAGATGTATGTAAAGTGTTTACTACACTAAAAGATTACTAAAGAATGGATTTTAAAAGAATGCCTATCATTTTGATGATGGTGATCTACTTCAAAGTGCAAGTCCAAAGGTATTATTATTTGAATATACACGCTTTGGACTATGTGTCATGTATATGGCGCCACTTTGATGTTGATATATTCTTTTAAAAAGGAAAAGGAAATACTGAAAGAGAATCTATAAAATATATTTAGCAGAAAAGAAAAGATTGGAAATATCCAATTTAGGTATATAGATGATATACATGTTATGGTTGTATTCTTTGCTTGTTAAACAATGTGGTTCTTGGGTATTGGATACTGAATTGGTTGGTATGAAATTTCATACAGAACGACGCAATTCATGAACTACAATGGCCTAAGTAACTAGTAAGAGAATATGTGATGATGTTCATTGAAAACAAACAAACCGTTGTTTGTATTTCTTGTTGACATCAAAGCTTGACTTCAAGATTTGTTTTAATAATTGTTATTTAAATCAGGTATTATGAGAACAAAGGTTGTTCAAATAATTATTGTATTCCATATAAGATGGATGATTTACAAATCTAGTTGAAGAAATCACATCCATAAAGCTAATGCTAAAATGTCGCAAGATAAATGATTCAAAGATCACTTACGAAGTGACATTGCCGTTTAAATTATATTGGAAAGAAAACATGAAGAAACTCCATATGCATGGATTTTTGGAGTCTTTGATTTGATCAAGTGACACTTGTGAGACTTTCCTCGGGATAATTAAAACTTCGTTCAAAGGCCAAAGAAGACCGAACGACTAAAATATTGGAATTTATACATATCGATGTATGTAGTCCATTATGTGTAGTCGTAAGCGATGGATTTCAACTTCATATGCTTTCTCTAGAAATTTGAGTGAATATTCACTTAATGAGAAAGATGTATGAAATATTTGAAAATGTTCAAAGACTTTCAAGATGAAGTGTAAAATCATTGTAACAAGAAAATAAATGATTTATGACTTTATCATAAAGGGATTTATTTGAGTTGCAAGTGTAACAAGAAAATAAATGAATTATGATTTTATCATAAAGGGATTTATTTGAGTTGCAAGTTTAGCAAAACACCTAGATTTACATCTCCCGAAACACCATTGGAGTATGGAGTGTTTGGGATTTGTAATGAAACCTTGTTTAACATGGTTGGATCAAAGGTATTATTTATAAAACTGCCATTATGTTTTAAAAGATTAAAAGCTTTAGAGACTACCGCTTTTACACTGAAAAGAGCTCCATCTTGATCCGTTGAAATGACACCATGGAAGTTATGGTTTGGGGTAAAAACCCAAATTGTCATTTCTTAAATTTTGGTATGCTAAGCATAAGTAAGATGTTTACAACCAAAGTCGGATGAGCATGTCTTTGTAGGTTATTTCGAATAACCATTGGATATTCCTCCATAACACCGAGGACAAAAGGGTTTGTCGCTTGAAATGTGAAGTTTCTTGAAAAAGGATTTTTTCGCAAAAGTTAAGTAGGAGGACAATAGAACTTTGATAAGGTTAACGAACCTTAGCTAAATGTGCTGAGTTGCGCAGCGCCAGAAATCGTTCTGGAGGCTTCCATAATGCTCATAGCTTATGTGCCTCAAAGGTTGTGGTCACGGAGATCTAAGTTCTTATTGAACCAAGTCGGTCGGATAAACAATCAAATGCTGAGATTTGAGAGTAAATCATTATTGTTTGACAATGATGAACCGACTACATGCAAAGAAGCGATGATGGGCCCTGACTCCGTCAAATGGCTTGAAGCCATAAAACCCGTGATAGTTCCATACACGAAAAATCAAGTTTTGAACTTGGAAGACCCTCCGGAAAGGTGTAAAAAAACCTATCGGTCGTATATGGATCTATAAAGAAACAGACATGGATGTTTCATATCTATGAAATAGTCGACATGTCGGTAAAGTTTTTACGACAATGTTCAAGGATTTGACCGTGACAAGATTTGATCTTTCATAGCGATATTTAGTCTGGACGGATTAAAGTAGCAACCACTACATATAATTTGGTATATGGTAGATGAATAAACAAAACAAAATTCTTCTAATAGAACGGTTACCTAGGACGTGTACATGACACGGTCCAAAGGGTTTTGTTAAATTCAAAGGATGCTAAAAGAGTATGCAAACTTCAATGGTTGAAGTAAGCATCGCGGAGTTGGAATCTTCGCCATGATGAAAAAGGAGTTTTCATCACGAGACGATGAAGATGCTTGCATTTGCAAGAAATTAAGTGGGAGCGCTAAGACATATTTTCTAATACATTATGTGGATGACATATTTTGATTAGAAATGATGTATCTTTTATTGACAAAGGTT
This sequence comes from Avena sativa, assembly GCA_916181665.1. Classification (NCBI taxonomy): domain Eukaryota; kingdom Viridiplantae; phylum Streptophyta; class Magnoliopsida; order Poales; family Poaceae; genus Avena; species Avena sativa. The sequence goes on from OV702299.1 coordinate 493,830,379, forward strand.
AAGAATTTCATTTTGATGAAATACTTAGGCAAAACCCGAATATTTAGCATGAATGTCTATAGTGGATAGACTGTGACGCTAATATGCCAAACGTACATATATGAGATATTGAAGGAGTTCAATATAGAAATGATAAGAAACGGTTCTTGTCGCATGGAAAGGAATTAAATCAAGATTCAAGTGTATCGACACTTGATAAGTGAAACAAGATTCAAGTGCTTTGACACTTGATGAGTGAAATCACAAGGATGTTTTGATCAATCATACCATGATATGTACACATCCAGATATGTCCTATGCTCTAAGTGTTATGAGCATATACCAGAATGAATCATAAAATGATCATTGGACGATAGTGAGGATATTCTTATGATCTTTTGGAATAACTAAGAATATATTTGTGTAGAGGTGACAAACAATTACAAATAGTTCATTGTAAAGTGTTACATTGATACTAGTTTTGTCACAAGATACAAATTAAATTTATCTCAATTTAAACTATGGGTGGCACAATGTAATGGAAAGGAGATTCCATGATGGATTTGGATTAAATCCATAGTTAAGACATTGTGACGAATACTACAACGTATATGACTGCTATAGTAGCAGCAAATGAGGGAATTTGGGTCAAGTAGTTTGTTATCAAATTAAGGTGTGGTTTGCAACGGGCTAACACTAAAGATATATTGTACGACAATAGTATCAAAATGATTTAACCCCAAGGAACTAAAGGTCTCACCGAAAGACCAAATTTATACAATGCCATCTCATTGGAGAATGAGTGATGCGTGAAGACGCAAAGACATGCAAATACACACAGACCTGAAAGCGTCAGATCCGTAGATTATGTTAACCACTTGCAATTGCGTATATGGAACACCAGAAAGCCATAGGTGTTCAATACACAAAGTTCTCAAACTAGATTATTGTCTCTAGTGCAAGTGGGAGACTGAAGGGAATATGCCCGAGAGGCAATAATAAAGTGGTTATTATCATATTCCTTGTTTATGATAAATGTTTATTTTGCATGCTATAATTGTATTAATATAGAAACATTAATACATGTGTGTTTAATAAACAAACAGAAAGTTCCTAGTTATGCCTCTCTCATAAAACTAGCTCGTTGATTAACAAGATGATCAAGGTTTCCTGATCATGGACAATGGATGTTGTTAATAACGAGGTCACAACATTAGTGTAATGATGTGATGAACATTCATCCGAAGTATAGCATTACGATCAAAGTCATTGAGTTTATATTGCTATAACAACTTACGAAGTGATCCTAATCCTTAGACCATGAGATCATATCAATCACTAACACCGGAAGAGTTTCTTGATAACATCAAACATCACACCATAACAGGGTGATTATAAAGATGGGTTCAGAACTACTAAAGTGTTATGTTGAGGCCCATGGATCGAGAGTGGAATTTTTTCATCCCGATGACGGATAGATATGCTCTGGGCCCTCTCGGTGATATCACATTGATTAGCTTGCAAGCAAGTGATTTGATCACTAGAATGTTATATCACGGGAACAAGAAAAGATTGCATGTCAGTAACGAGATCAAACTAGGTATGGAGATACCGATGATCGAATCTCGGACATGTAATATATCCCGAAACAAAGGGATTAAGATACTAGCATAAAAGGTTTCGACAATCACAAGAAAGTCATCGTTCAATGTGTGGGAGTCGGTATGGGTCTCCAGATCCCGCTTCTGATTATTGATCCGAGAGGGGTCTTGATCATGTCCGCATTATTCACGAACCGTAGGGTGACACACTTAAGAGACACCGACATCCATTTGGAGCAAAAGTTTCATGCCAGAAAGAATAAACAAGCGCGGGAATTTATTTCACTAGATACCGAAACGGGTTTTCGGGTGAAATTGCAGAAAGTGTTTCTGCATGTTAAATGAAATACTAGCAAGGGGTTATATGTGAATATTTGTCATTAAAGTAATTGACAAAATTCTAAATAAATAAAAGGAGTTTTATTTAATGAAAGTTTGCATTAAATTTGGTGGAAATTTAATGGGAATTTGAGTGGGTTTTTGAGTGGAGGAAATCGAAAGGCTTTTGTGTGAGTGGAGTGTCCACCCACATGAATGAAAGGAGGGGAGGGGGCAGCCCCATGGCTGGGCGCTTGGCCCCTTGGGTTCCCCACCTCTCCCTATAAAAGGAGCCCCTCCCTCTCTCTCTCACTTACACCTCCTCGTGAAGGATCTCTCTCCCCCTCTAGAATTTATCCCCCATGGTCTCGGACTAGCGAGATACATGTTCCCGGTGGCTATTCGGCAAGAAAGAGTTGTGCTTCCGCTGCATCGCTGGAGCGAGGAGGCGGAGGTTGCTCGGTACCTCGGGCGTGTGTGCGAGCACGGATGCGCTGCTGATTTGCGGCGCTAGGACTTCCTCTCAATCTTGAGATCGGCAAGAGATCGTCTACATCAACCACGAGTCGAACTCGTTAAGCTTTGTCGGTCTTCAAGGGTATGTTCTCTACGGATATACATCCGCCCGTTGTTTGTATCTAGTAGATAGATCTTGGTAAATAGTTACATTGTAGGAAAATTTTTGTTTTCTATGCTGCGAACCCTACAATAGCAAGATATAAGTACTTCAAGCACGATGGCTATCACAATGTAAAGTGCATAAGTAAAGGGCTCGGTTGAGAGATAACCGATGGCGTGGAGACGAAGATTTGTTTCCCGAAGTTCACTTCCAAAGAAGCTACGTCTCCGTTGGAGAGGTGCGATGGCGCAATGCTCTCCGAACGCCACAAATGGCTCACCTCGAGGTGTGGTGGCTCGATGCTCAACCAACGCCACACAAAGCCTCACCCCGGATGCGGAAGCACGCAACTCATCGACTCCACAAAAGGCTCACCCTATTCTCCCGAGTGCGCACCACAAAAGGCGGGTACTCGCTCCACTATGGGACGCTCGAGGGCGGTCACCGAACCCGTACAAGATTGGGGCTAACTCCACAACTCAATTGGAGGCTACCAACAACAAAGCCACAAAAGGATACAATGCCACAAAGTCCAACAATGCCACAAAAGGCCAACAACGCCACAAAAGGCTACAAGACCACAAAAGGTCAACAATCCAACCACACAACCATCTAGGGTTCCAAGGAACCCAAGAGAAACAAGCCCACAATCTTGAACTCGCGGAATCTCCGAGGAGAACTCAAACCTATGCACCAAATGCAAGGGCAAGTCCCTCTCTCCCAAATTCCAACAAAGCTACAAAAGCTATTGTGGGAATAAGGGAGGAAGAACACAAGAGGAGAACACAAAACTCTCCAAGATCTAAATCCCAATGATTCCTTCACAAAGAAGGGATTTAGCTTGGAGGGATTGTAGATATAGATCTCCTCTCTCAAATCCCTCAAAAAGATGCAAGAATCATATGAAGGGAAAGGGGTGAGGGAAAGCTTCTTCAAGGTCAACAATGGAGGAGAGAAAGCCAAGAACCAAGAAAAGAGTTGTTACCCACGAAGGGGAAGAGGATCCCCTTTTAAAGGGCTCCCCGATCTACTCGTTATTTGCACTCACGACTCCTGGCCGGAACTTCCGGTGGGGAGGCCGGAAGTTCCGGTGGCACACAGTCAACGGTCAAAAACGCGGAGCGAGAAACTAAAAACGCGAGTCCTGGTCGGAACTTCCGCCGGTTCACCGGAACTTCCGGTGGGAGCGAAACTTCCGGTGGAAGTTCCGATAGAAGTTCTGTCAAATAGACACAACCAAAACAGAAGGTTGCTGAATCGTGAGCAGAAAAAGAGCCAGAAATTCAACCAGAACTTTCAGCGGCAACTAGGCCTGAGCGGAACTTCCGGTCCCTGGCCGGAACTTCCGGTGGGAGTGGAACTTCCGGTGGAAATTCCGACTGAAGTTCTGTCAAAAAGCACATCCAAAACGGAAGGTTACTGAACATGAGCGGAAGAAGACCCGGACCTTCCACCGGAACTTACGGCGACAAAAATGCCCTAGCGGAACTTCCGATGGCAAGCCGGAACTTCTGGTCAGTGAAATTCTAGAAACCGGAAAACCAGAAACGCAATAACTTTTGCATCCGAACTCCAAACGGGATGAAACCAATTTTGTTGGAAATATAATGACGAATAGAATCCAACAAAGATATGCAAGTGAAATCCCAAGGTGTGGATCCAGAAAACTCGCAAGATCAAAAACTGCAAAAAGATATGCAAGTGAAATCCTTAGATGATGAACTAGATCTTGTTATGATGATGACCACAAGCTCTAGATCCTCCCATGGACAAGAACCAAATAACAACCAAGAAAGATGATGCTATGAATGCAAAGGTTTGAGCTCTCTCCGAACGATGCAAACGAGACACCCGCTTGAGAGCCCCTCTTGATAGAACGGCTATCTATCCTAAACCCGGTCTCCCAACTAACAACACGAGACCGGCAAAAGAAAAGCCCTATCAAGAACATGGGCTTACAGCTCCCATGCGACGTCTTTACGTGGAATTGGAAGGAAAGCGACATCGTTGCAAAGAATAGCTCGCATGCGACACTTCTGAAGCGGCAAATAGCTCCCGTGCGACACTTCTACTTAACCCCACGAGACCGTCAACGAATTCGAATCAGTTGAGCATAGTAGGACCCACAGCCTCTCCACGTCACGGCGGAACTCACCTGATGTCCACCTCATATCGTGGGACCCACCCTGTGGTTGAAGAGAGACATTGGCCCCGATCCGTCCCTGCACCCGAGCACTCCCGCCACCGTTCCGGCATCTCATCCCCTTCCGTTTTCTTTTCCGACGAGCAAGTGCGGCAACGCCGGCGAGGGATGTCGAGATCTGCTTCATCCCACTGCTCATGGCCTCGGTATGGTGCGGTGCCGATGAGGAGGTGCCCCGATTGCCCCCGTACCGCGCCCCTGAAGCGGCTTGTCACATCCACCGACAAGAACGGCAACATTGGCCGGGAATTTGTGAAGTGTGAGAGCAATCCCGAGACGGGAAAGGTGAGATCTGAGTGTTCCGAGCGCCAATTTCTCGCTTTTCTTTCGAAATTTCATGCATTTCATCGAATTTGGGATTTAGGGTTCATCTCTGCGATTTCAGGAACTGCCAAAATGTGGGCATTTTGAGTGGCTTGATGAGTACATCGAGCGAATTGGGGTGGAGGTAGCATCCCGGGAGCTCGAAAACCCGTCCGTGGTGGAGCAATTGGGATGTGGCAACCCCATTTCCGCTGGTACTACGGTGGATGCGGAAGTGAAGGCCGAGCTGAAGAAGATGAACAAGTAGCTAAGGCAAATCATCGAATTGAAGAAGCTGGACAATCTGATGGCCGGTTTTTTTATTTTTGTGTAATTTCTCTCAGATTAGTTTATCTCCTGATCGTTAGTCATTAGATAGCGCAGTCAGTGTCCGAGTGATGCTTTGTAATGGATGTAATGGTCTATGTCTTTGGCTTGAATAAAATGCAACACAAATTCGGGCTAATTTTGAGCTGCTCTGTTTTTGAAATCAGTGTTCCTTCAGTTTCGTCAGTTTCGTATGTAAATATGTAAATGTCTTGTTTGAAAATGAACCATGTGTTGTTTGAAAATAATTAACCATCATTACGTTAACTTATTCTTCCTTTTGAGCTTTTCTAATTTCACTCATTTTATAAATATTGCACGAGTATTATATGAGAACTTGTTTTTGTGTCTTTTGTTTTATGCACTTGTTGTTTTGGGTGTTTTGACAAATGACAATACAATAAAACACAGATTACAATAAAACAAGGGGATAGATAATATTGGGATAACATTCATTATATTAGATAGCCCGATCGATAACATTGGGATAACATTATAATAAAAAGAAAAAAGTACAGTAATATAGAAGGGAATAGGCGCCCCGCCTAAACCCTGGGCTTGCTCCTAAACCCTAACCCTAGCTACCCTACTCCATCGGTGGTGGAGGCGGTGCCGGTGCCGCCGCCCTCCGAGCCGCCGCGGCATTCCAGTCCGCTAGCCTCTCCTGCTGCTCCTGCCGCCGCTGCTCCTCCTGGAAGGACCAGAGATTGGCCTCCCGTCGTTCCTCATCCTCCCGTCGGCGCGCTTGGCCTGCTTCTCCTCCCACCTGGCGTAAGCAGCCTCCTGCTTCTCCACCGCCTTCCAGTATGCTTCGGAGGGGCCGTCGTCGGGGAGGTTGCCGCCGCCGGGGACTGGGTTGTGGACGAAGGGGCCCTCCGCCCAGGGGCAGGGCGGGGCTTTGCGTCGCCCCCCTTTTTGCCACGCTTGGGGCGCGTGGACGCCTCCTGCTCCCAGACCTGCTTGTGGTCCGGGTGGTTGTCCTCATTGCTCACTTCGCTCTCGGAAGGGAAGCGGAGGGGGGAGTTCGCCATGGTCGAGTGTTTTGGGGGCTAGGAGGAGGCAAAGGGACGGGCTCGAGAGGTTGAAGATAAGAGGGGCAAGATGAGATGAGGAGGCAAAGGTGTTTTTGTTGGAGATATGCCCTAGAGGCAATAATAAATATAGTTATTATTATATCTTTGTGTTTATGATAAATGTTTATATTCATGCTATAATAGTATTAACAAGGAAACATTAATACTTGTGTGAATTGTAAACTTAAATTGAAGTCCCTAGTATAGCCTCTATACTTCACTAGCTTGTTGGTTGATTAAATGATTATGGTTTCCATATCATGAACATTGAGATGTTATCAACAACAAGATCATATCGTTAGGAGAATGATATGGTGGACATACTCCTATTGATAAGCGTAGCATAAAGATCAAGTCATTTCAATAGTTCAATTGCTATATGCTTTCTGATACATAGTAACCTAATTCCTTCGACCATGAGATCATGCATATCACCTTTACCGGATGGATGCTTTAATGACATCAAACACCACACCGTAACTGGGTGGCTATAAAGGTGGCATTAAGTGTTCGGAAAGTATTGGTTGAAACACATGGATCAAGAGTGGGATTTGTCCATCCACATGACGGATAGATATACTCTGGGCCCTCTCGGTGGAATGTCATCCAATTAGCTTGCAAGCATGTGACTTGGTCACAAGGGATCACATATCACGGGAACGAGAAAAGAGTACTTATCAGTAACGAGGTTGAACTAGGTATACAGAGATACCGACGATCATAACCTCGGATAAGTAACATATCGTGAGACAAAGGGAAATTGGTATCGTATGTAAGTGGTTCATTCGATCGCAAAGTAATCGTAGAAATATGTGGGAGCCATATGAATTTCCAGATTCCTCTATTTGTTATTGTTCGGAGAAGTGTCTCGATCATGTCCGCATAATTCACGAACCGTAGGGAGACACACTTAAGGATTCGACGTTGTTTTGAGTAGTTATGGTGTTATGAGAAAGAGACCAAATGTTGTTCGGAGTCTCGGATGGGATCCGGGATATCACGAGGTGATCCGGAATGGTCCGGAGAATAAGATTCATATAAGGAAAGTCCCGTTTCGGAGTTCGGGAATGATTCCGGTGTTTTCATCGGGGATATTCTAGAAGGTTCCGGATTGTCCGGCACTCCGGGGGGGGAGGGGTACATGAATGTGTCATTACATATTGGAATGATTGCATCATGTACTAAGTGTTCTTGCTGTCCCAAATAAAGGATTAAATTGAATCCTAAAACAGAAAAGTCAAATGTCCAGTTTGAAAGTCAAACGGCTAAAACAAGAAACTGTGGGAAACAAGAAAGAGGAGTTGGGAACCGACTTGAGGGAGGAGTCTCCTCCCCAAGCCGGCGCACCACCCAAGGCCGACTTGGGGAGGGACTCCCCTCCCCTGGCCGCGCCTCCCCACCTATATAAGGAGGGGCAGGGCTCCCCTCCTAGACACACAAGTTCCTATCTTCTACCTCCGGTTTAGAGCCGTTTTGGTTTAGAGCTTCTAATTGCTTTAGCCTGCGGTTTAGAGCCTTCTAATTGGTTTAGAGCCTTCTAATTGGTGTGTCTAATTACTAGACCACTAATAGCCTCTCTCATAAGCTCCACCATACTCGCACCGGCTTAAGGCGAAGCCCTGCGGGATTTCCCCTCTACTTCCGGTACCACGCCGTTGTGCTGCCGGAATCGCGAGGAGAATACTACAACCTCCGCTGCCTGCTGGAACAAGGGAGAGGAAGGTCTTCGTCGAGTACCGAACGTGTGACCGACTGCGGGAGCGCTGCCGGAACGTGGCGCCGGAAGGATCGTCTACGCGATCTTGAGATCGGAAAGAGTACGACTACATCACCCACGAGAATCTGCTCTCGTTAACCGCTTTGGAATCTTCGAGGGTGAGTTCTTCTATCGACTCGTTGCTACAATCTAGTAGATAGATCTTGGCTTGTTTGTTTGTATGCGATAGAAAATTTTTGTTTTCCATGCTACGAACCCCTACAGTGGTATCAGAGCCGTGTCTATATGTAGATCTGTTGCACGAGTAGAACACAATGGTCATTGTGGGCGTTGATGCTTTTATTGTAGATTGCTTTTTGTGTACTTTGCATCTTGCGGTATGTTGGGATGAAGCGGCCCGGGCTAACCTTACATGACATCGTTCATGAGACTTGCTCCACGCTTGACATGCAACTTGTATTGCATAAGTGGCTTTGCGGGTGCCTGTTTCTCCTAGCATAGTTAAGATCCAATTTACAACGGGTAATCAACAATGCTAGTATCAATGTTGTGGTTCTTGTTCGTAAGTTAGAACGACACTTATTGAAAGCCCCAAACCACGTAAAATATGCAAAGAAAGTAGAGGCGTCTAACTTTGTTTTGCAGGGGTGTGCAGTGATGTGATATGGCCATGATTGTGATTATATTTGATGTATGCAATGTTCCTTATTGTAAGTTGGCAACCGGCAGGAGCCATATGGTTGTCTTTAATTTATGTTAAGACCCGCGTGTCTATTCAAAGTAGTTGTAATAGTTGAAGCCGGTGGACGACAACCATGGTGCAGCGTCATTGACCTTGATGCAATGCCGGTGATGATGGAGATCATGTTCGTGTTTGAAGATGGAGATCGGAAGCACAAAGAAGAAAGGCCATATCATATCACATATTATGAATTGCATGTGATGTTAATCCTTTATGCATCTTGTATTGCTTAGTAGACGACGGTAGCATTATAAGATGATCCCTCATGCACATGAATTTCAAATCATAAAGTGTTCGCCCTTAGCTAGCACCGTTGCTAAAGCTTGTTGTTTCGAAGCACCACGTGATGATCGGGTGTGTTAGATTCCGCAAATGTATACAACGTAAGCAAGCCAGATTTGCTTATGCGGTGGCTAAGGTTTGATCTTGACGAGCCTAGCATGTACAGACATGGTCTCAGGAACACGGATTACCGAAAGGTAAAGCATGAATCACATAGTAGATATGATGAACATGATGATTGTTCGCCATTGAAACTATATCAACTCTCGTGATGATCGGTGTTGATGTAGTGGATTTGGTTCGTGTGATCACTAAAACAATGTGAGGGATGTTGTTTTGAGTGGGAGTTCACCTAGTTTAATTTCATTAATTAATTTGAACTCAATTTGTCATAAACTTAGTCTAAACTATTGCAAATATGTTGTAGATCAATGGCAGCCCCTACCATCAATTTTAATGCGTTCCTAGAGAAAGAAAAGTTGAAAAACAATGGAAGCAACTTCGCGGATTGGTTCCGCAATTTGAGGATTGTCCTCACAGCTGGTAATTTGACCTATGTGCTGGATGCACCGCTGGGTGACCCACCTGCAGCTGATGCTCCCGATGAAGTAAAGAATGTTTACCTCGCTCGGAAGAATCAGTACTCCATAGTTCAGTGTGCTATCTTGTATGGTTTAGAATCGGAGCTTCAGAAAAGGTTTGAAGAGTCAGATCCATATGATATTGTCGAGGATCTCAAATTAATTTTTGAGACTCATGCGGCAATTGAAAGCTATGAGGCTTCTGAAAAGTTCTTTAACTGCAAGATGGAAGAAGGCAGCTCCGTCAGTGAGCATGTTCTTAAGATGTCTGGGCACGCAAACAAACTTCAAAGCTTGGGTATAGTGATTCCTAATGCTTTGGGGATTTACCATGTCCTCCAATCACTACCACCAAGTTACAGGAACTTTGTGATGAACTACAACATGCAGAACATGAACAAAGAGTTGCCAGAACTATTTGCTATGTTAAAATCTGCAGAAGTGGAGATCAAGAAAGAGCACCAAGTGTTGATGGTCAATAAGACCACCAAATTCAAGAAGGGCAAGTCTAAGCAAAAGGGACACTTCAAGAAGGGTGGTAAGAAAGTTACCACGCCGACGAAGAAAACCAAGGCTGGACCAAAGCCTGATACTGAGTGCTTTTACTGCAAGGGAGTAGGTCACTGGAAGCGGAATTGCCCAAAGTACTTGGCGGATTTGAAGAACGGCAACATCAAGAAGAAAGGTATATCTGATATACATGTTATTGATGTGTATCTCACTAGTATTCGTAGTAGTGCCTGGGTATTTGATACTGGTTCGGTTGCTCATATTTGTAACTCGAAACAGGTGCTGCAGAATAAACGGAAGCTAGCGAAGAACGAGGTGACGATGCGCGTGGGAAACGGATCAAAGGTTGATGTGATCGCGGTTGGCACGCTACCTCTTCATCTACCATCGGGATTAGTTTTATACTTAAATAATTGTTATTTAGTGCCTGCGTTGAGCATGAACATTATATCAGGATCTTGTTTATTGCGAGACGGTTACTTGTTTAAGTCAGAGAATAATGGTTGTTCGATTTATATGAGTAATATGTTTTATGCACATGCACCTTTGATAGATGGTCTATTCTTATTGAATCTCGATAGTGGAAATACACATATCAACAATATTGAAGCTAAACGTTTGAAATCAAGCGATAATTCGACCTATATGTGGCACTGTCGTCTTGGTCACATCGGAATGAAACGTATGAAGAAACTCCATTCCGATGGACTTCTTGAATCACTTGATTTTGAATCACTTGAAAGATGCGAAGCATGTCTGATGGGTAAAATGACTAAGACTCCATTTTCTGGTATGATGGAGCGAGCTACGGACTTATTGGAAATCATACATACCGATGTGTGTGGTCCAATGAGTGTAGCATCGCGCGGTGGTTATCGTTATGTTCTTACCTTCACGGATGACTTGAGTAGATATGGGTATATCTATTTCATGAAACATAAGTCCGAAACTTTCGAGAAGTTTAAGGAGTTTCAAAGTGAGGTAGAGAATCAACGTAACAAGAAGATTAAATTTCTACGTTCTGATCGTGGAGGTGAATATCTAAGTTACGAGTTTGGCGAGCATTTAAAGAAGTGCGGAATACTTTCACAATTGACACCGCCGGGAACACCACAGCGTAATGGTGTGTCCGAACGTCGTAATCGAACTCTCTTAGATATGGTTCGTTCTATGATGTCACTTACAGATTTACCGCTATCATTTTGGGGTTATGCATTAGAAACAGCCGCATTCACTTTAAATAGGGCACCGTCTAAATCCGTTGAAACGACACCGTATGAATTATGGTTTGGGAAGAAACCTAAATTGTCGTTCCTTAAAGTTTGGGGATGCGAAGCCTATGTAAAGAAGTTACAGCCGGACAAGCTTGAACCCAAAGCGGAAAAATGCGTCTTCATAGGATACCCGAAGGAAACTATTGGGTATACCTTCTATCATAGATCCGAAGGCAAAATCTTCGTTGCCAAGAATGGATCCTTTTTAGAGAAGGAATTTCTCTCGAAAGAAGTGACTGGAAGGAAAGTAGAACTCGACGAGGTTGTCGAACCTTCTCTCGAAATTGCGAGTAGCGCAGCACCGGAAGAAGTTCCTGTGGTGCCTGCACCAATAAGAGAGGAAGCTAATGATGGTGATCATGAAACTTCGGTTGAAGTTACTACAGAGCCTCGGAGGTCAACGAGAACTCGTACCACTCCAGATTGGTATGATTTCGTTATGAATGTCATGGTGGTGGACAACACCGATGACCCCGAGACATATGAGGAAGCGATGATGAGCCCCGATTCCAATAAATGGCAAGAAGCCATGAAATCCGAGATTGGATCCATGTACGAAAACCAAGTATGGACTTTGGTGGACCTACCGGATGGCCGGAAGGCTGTCGAGAACAAATGGATTTTCAAGAAGAAAACAGATGCTGATGGTAATGTTACTGTCTATAAAGCTCGACTTGTCGCAAAAGGGTTTCGACAAATTCAAGGAGTTGACTACGATGAGACTTTCTCACCGGTAGCGAAGCTAAAGTCTGTGAGGATTATGTTAGCAATCGCTGCATATTATGATTATGAGATATGGCAGTTGGATGTCAAAACGGCATTCCTCAATGGAGACATTGATGAAGAGTTGTATATGATGCAACCCAAAGGTTTTGTCGATCCTAAAGATGCTAACAAGGTATGCAAACTTCAACGGTCCATCTATGGGTTGAAGCAGGCATCCCGAAGTTGGAATCAACGTTTTGATAAGGAAATCAAAAGTTTTGGTTTTATACAAACTTATGGAGAAGCTTGTATTTACAAGAAAGTGAGTGGGAGCTCTGTAGCATTCTTAATGCTGTATGTGGATGACATATTGTTGATTGGGAATGATGTAGACCTTCTTAATAGTGTCAAGGAATATTTGAATAATAGTTTTTCAATGAAGGATCTTGGCGAAGCAGCTTACATATTAGGCATAAAGATTTATAGAGATAGATCGAAACGCCAAATATCATTGTCACAGAGTACATATTTGGACAAAGTTCTAAAGAAGTTTGGAATGGAAGAAAGCAAGAAAGGGTTCTTGCCCATGTTGCCCAATACGACCTTGAGTAAAACTCAAAGTCCAACATCGGCAGAAGATAGAGAAAGGATGAGTAAGACTCCCTATGCCTCAGCCATAGGATCTCTAATGTATGCCATGCTATGTACTAGACCCGACATTGCATATGCTGTTAGTTTAACTAGCAGATATCAAAGTGATCCAGGAGTGGATCATTGGACAGCGGTCAAAAACATCCTTAAGTACTTGAGAAGAACTAAGGATATGGTTCTTTCTTATGGAGGTGATGAACAGCTCGTTGTTAATGGTTACACCGATGCTAGTTGGAACACCGATCCAGATGATTCTAAATCACAATCTGGATACGTATTTATTTTGAATGGTGCAGCAGTTAGCTGGAGGAGTGCAAAGCAAAGCGTTGTGGCGAGATCTTCAACTGAATCGGAATACATGGCTGCTTCGGAGGCTTCACAAGAAGCAATATGGATGAAAGAGTTCATTACAGAGCTGGGTGTGGTTCCAAGTGCGCTGGACCCAATGTCTATCTACTGTGATAACATGGGCGCCATAGCCAATGCGCAAGAACCAAGGTCACACAAAAAGCTGAAGCATATCAAGCTGCGTTTTCACGCTATTCGAGAACATATCCAGAATGGGGATATAAAGATTTGCAAAGTACACACAGATCTGAATGTGGCGGATCCGTTGACTAAACCTCTCCCGAGGGCAAAACATGACCAACACCAAACTACCATGTAATCTAGATTAGATGACTCTAGTGCAAGTGGGAGACTGTTGGAGATATGCCCTAGAGGCAATAATAAATATAGTTATTATTATATCTTTGTGTTTATGATAAATGTTTATATTCATGCTATAATAGTATTAACAAGGAAACATTAATACTTGTGTGAATTGTAAACTTAAATTGAAGTCCCTAGTATAGCCTCTATACTTCACTAGCTTGTTGGTTGATTAAATGATTATGGTTTCCATATCATGAACATTGAGATGTTATCAACAACAAGATCATATCGTTAGGAGAATGATATGGTGGACATACTCCTATTGATAAGCGTAGCATAAAGATCAAGTCATTTCAATAGTTCAATTGCTATATGCTTTCTGATACATAGTAACCTAATTCCTTCGACCATGAGATCATGCATATCACCTTTACCGGATGGATGCTTTAATGACATCAAACACCACACCGTAACTGGGTGGCTATAAAGGTGGCATTAAGTGTTCGGAAAGTATTGGTTGAAACACATGGATCAAGAGTGGGATTTGTCCATCCACATGACGGATAGATATACTCTGGGCCCTCTCGGTGGAATGTCATCCAATTAGCTTGCAAGCATGTGACTTGGTCACAAGGGATCACATATCACGGGAACGAGAAAAGAGTACTTATCAGTAACGAGGTTGAACTAGGTATACAGAGATACCGACGATCATAACCTCGGATAAGTAACATATCGTGAGACAAAGGGAAATTGGTATCGTATGTAAGTGGTTCATTCGATCGCAAAGTAATCGTAGAAATATGTGGGAGCCATATGAATTTCCAGATTCCTCTATTGGTTATTGTTCGGAGAAGTGTCTCGATCATGTCCGCATAATTCACGAACCGTAGGGAGACACACTTAAGGATTCGACGTTGTTTTGAGTAGTTATGGTGTTATGAGAAAGAGACCAAATGTTGTTCGGAGTCTCGGATGGGATCCGGGATATCACGAGGTGATCCGGAATGGTCCGGAGAATAAGATTCATATAAGGAAAGTCCCGTTTCGGAGTTCGGGAATGATTCCGGTGTTTTCATCGGGGATATTCTAGAAGGTTCCGGATTGTCCGGCACTCCGGGGGGGGAGGGGTACATGAATGTGTCATTACATATTGGAATGATTGCATCATGTACTAAGTGTTCTTGCTGTCCCAAATAAAGGATTAAATTGAATCCTAAAACAGAAAAGTCAAATGTCCAGTTTGAAAGTCAAACGGCTAAAACAAGAAACTGTGGGAAACAAGAAAGAGGAGTTGGGAACCGACTTGAGGGAGGAGTCTCCTCCCCAAGCCGGCGCACCACCCAAGGCCGACTTGGGGAGGGACTCCCCTCCCCTGGCCGCGCCTCCCCACCTATATAAGGAGGGGCAGGGCTCCCCTCCTAGACACACAAGTTCCTATCTTCTACCTCCGGTTTAGAGCCGTTTTGGTTTAGAGCTTCTAATTGCTTTAGCCTGCGGTTTAGAGCCTTCTAATTGGTTTAGAGCCTTCTAATTGGTGTGTCTAATTACTAGACCACTAATAGCCTCTCTCATAAGCTCCACCATACTCGCACCGGCTTAAGGCGAAGCCCTGCGGGATTTCCCCTCTACTTCCGGTACCACGCCGTTGTGCTGCCGGAATCGCGAGGAGAATACTACAACCTCCGCTGCCTGCTGGAACAAGGGAGAGGAAGGTCTTCGTCGAGTACCGAACGTGTGACCGACTGCGGGAGCGCTGCCGGAACGTGGCGCCGGAAGGATCGTCTACGCGATCTTGAGATCGGAAAGAGTACGACTACATCACCCACGAGAATCTGCTCTCGTTAACCGCTTTGGAATCTTCGAGGGTGAGTTCTTCTATCGACTCGTTGCTACAATCTAGTAGATAGATCTTGGCTTGTTTGTTTGTATGCGATAGAAAATTTTTGTTTTCCATGCTACGAACCCCTACAGTTTTCCCTATTTATTGAGGGCGAGGCGTGAAGGGCGGCGTGGGAATCCAGCGTTGGCGCAACCACGTGCGCTGCGTTGCGTGTGGACAGCGGGCATAGCCGCGTGCGTGATCAATGCGAAAGAGAGAAAAAAATTCTAGGATGCGACGTGACCCTGCACCGTCGCCCCCGCCCCTGCATGCATGCATGCATTAATGCGTAAGAGAGAAAAAAACGTCCAAGGTAGTTGTTCATTGGCAGTGAAAAATAAAAGAGAAAATA
The DNA here is from genome assembly GCA_916181665.1 of Avena sativa. Classification (NCBI taxonomy): domain Eukaryota; kingdom Viridiplantae; phylum Streptophyta; class Magnoliopsida; order Poales; family Poaceae; genus Avena; species Avena sativa. The sequence continues at coordinate 493,846,152 of OV702299.1, forward strand.
GAATTTGGCCTTGATTTACTCGGTAATAAATGCAGGAATCTAGTACCAAGGTACTCGTTCATTTTTACACACCGCATGCAACAAACTCGTTCGTTTTTACACACGCAAGAAAAATCGGTGGGAGTAATCAGAGGGATGTCAATTGAAGGGGATAGAGGCAGTATGAAACTAAGTTTATAATATTTTAGATTTGATTTTTTTCTTATATACGTAGTCAAAGTTGATATTTTAGATTTATAAATATTGACTTTTTGTATGGTGCATGAACCGGATGGGAGTAAGTTTGACTGAAGAAAATTGTTCGACGTACACTTATTTAATGCGACGGAGGGAGTAAATATGTTGCAGCGTTGTTGCACGCAAAATAGCTAGACTGCGACGCGAGAGGCAGCTGCATAGCATGCATGCATGGTGCAGCCCGCCCCGCCTAGCGCCCTCGCATGCCACGCTCGGTCCAACGGTCCTTTTTTTCTTAGACTGGTCATAGTGACATGCATAATCCCTCTGTCCACAAATAAGTGTATGTTTGGCTTCAAAATTTGTCCACAAAAAGTGTACTTCTACCTTTCCAATGCACTTTAAAGTAGAAAAAATTGCTTCACGGAAATCAAGTCCAATAACATTTAGCAAATGGTCTCTTCAATTTATTTGTGGACGGAGGGAGTATGTGGGAGTAACTTAGATGTGGTATCATGCATATGTTAATAGTCTAAGTTACTACTCCATATTGCAAAATAACATAGATGTGGTATGCAAAGTCTCATTTATTACAATGAACTTGAGGGGAGTAAGTTTGACTGAAAAAAGTTGTTAGACTTACACTTATTTAATGCGACATAGGGAGTAAATACGCTGCAGCACTGTTGCACGCAAAATAACTAGACTGCGACGCTAGGGGCAGCTGCATGCATGGTGCAGCCCGCCCCGCCCAGCGCCCTTGCATGCCACGCTCGGTCCAACGGTCAATGGAGTGTGCCACGCTGTACCTTATCTGTTCATGGAAAAACGATGAAGCCAATCAGATTCCAGAATCATCCATCCCACGGATCACCAAGAGCTTGCCGCGAAATCCTTCTAAGAGACGCCAACCAATCAGGTTGCAGAACAAGCTCTTCCACGGATCGCCCAGAGTCACCCGCGGAATCCTTCCAGAAGACGCGATCGGACGGCCACAGTGTCGCGCTAGGGTTAGATCTACGTTCCTCATTCGGCCTTAGGGTTAACTGGGTTTAGGATGCAGTCAACGGGGTTTCACAAGTTTGATCAGACATTCAAATGTGCATAACTAATTCAAAAAAAATTAAAAAATACAAAACCTTCACATGGTGTCATGTTATGTGACATAGTTGTGAGCAAAAATATCAAACTTGGTCTATTGATCATATTTCAAAAAAACCTTCACAAAATTACCTATCTCCTCCGAGGTTTTCTGGCTTTCAGGTCAAATGACCAATGATATGGCTAGAATCAAGGCATAGTTTGTGATAATGTGCCCATATTGGGCATGCATGTCTATAATGGGATGACTAACAATGTTGTAGCACAAAGTTTTCCTTTTCGGCGCACAGAAAATCCATTTTCTATTTTCTGAGTGTCGAAAGAGGGGGGATTTGTGAAGCAACCACCAAATTGAAGTTTCAAAATGGTAACATCCTATTTTTAAAAAATACTAGACCACCTAGCATGTACAATTTCCCAACTTGAGTATATCAAACCTTTTATTCCATCCCCGGTGAAAAAGATAAATCCTGCCGAATCGGCTGGAAGTGGGTAAGATATGAACTACAGGTACATGATTTCATGCTGATGATTTTTTGTAAAAATCATTTTTAGGTTCACAACATGCTATTTCATCAGAGATCCAATGCTAGTTTTGTGAGCCTCAGCCCCTAGCTAAGAATATTTATGAAAACCCTTCAAGTTTGACCAGACATTCAAATGTGCATAACTAATTCAAAAAGAATAAAAAAAATACAAAACCTTCGCATGGTGTCATGTTATGTGACATTGTTCTGAGGAAAAATATCAAACTTGGTTTTAGAAATGGTCGAAAAAAAACTTGCTTAGAAATGGGCTGGTTTACCCTAGCTTTGGAGCCCATTTCTACCACATTTTGGGTGAGGGTGAGTTGTACTTCACAAAAGGGATCAGGGTGAGGATGAGTTGTATTGTACATATGAGAAAAACATTGGAAGCTCATACAAACATAGAAAAGTGACATAGCTACATTTGTTGAAATTCAAATTTACCATCATATTTGAATTTTGTCCAAATTATCAACAAGTGACAAATTATTATGATAACAAATGTTTACAATAATAACAACTGCCAAATTATTACAATAAAAAATGTTTACAACAAGTGCCAAAATCAAATTCTATTTCTTTTGGCTCTTCTTACCCCTCGTTTTCTTCTCCTTCACAAGTTTCACACCACACAACAGGTTTATGCTCTTCTTTTTCTTACCATTACCATCTGGCCTCCCCACAACACGTCCAAGAGTCTCCTTCACCTCCTGCACTTCCTCAACAACCTCATGATCATGATCCAGAGCCTCATCAACATGGTCACTTTGCACCAGAGCCTCAATAACATGGTCATTTTGCACCAGAGCCTCAACAACAGGCTCATTTTGCACCAGAGCCTCAACAACATGCTCATTTTGCACCAGAGCCTCAACAACAGGCTCATTTTGCACTAGAGCCTCAACAACAGGCTCATTTTCCCCCTCATTTTGCACCAGAGCTTCCAAATCAGAAACGGTGTGCCCTAAAGCCTCAACAATTTGCACATCATCCTCCAAAACAAGTTCAGATTGCACCTCAGCAGCACCAAACATGATCTGGTCAGTTCTCTTCTTTCTTTGGCCATTGATTCTTGACCTTTTCACTGGCCAGAATTCGTCAACAACAAGAGGTGGGCCTTTTTCTCCACGCTTCCTCCTGAAAACAACAAGTTAGCTGGGGGAGAAAAATCATCAACAAGAAATGGGATAGATTTTGGATGAACGTACTTTGGCTTTTCAGCAGTGTATCTGCACTTGGTAGAGCCAGCTCGATGTCCAAGTTCTTCACAGAGTTTGCATCTATTCTTGTTACCTTTTTGGGCCCTTTTTGGCTTGGCATCTTTCTTTCCCTTCTTACTGCTCCCACCTTTCTCAAACCAAGACTTGAATCTACTCTGCTTGGGCCTGCCAGCCTTTCTTTTCATCGAAGGAGGACACAAGGAGAACTGAATGTCCACTTCAGGCCACTGAGACTGATCTGTAAGTGCTGGAATTGGTGTTCCATATGCAGCCTTGAATTTTGCTACAGAATAATACTCATGCAAATATGGGTGCATATTTAGCTTGTGTTTGGAGGCCAAGAAAAGTATGGCATGCTCACAAGGCTTCCCAGTGTGTTGCCACTCAAGGCATGTGCATTCATGCAATTGAGTGTCAACAACATGCCTCTTGCCAGTCTTTGTATCTCTGACTTCAGCACCCCACAATGAGGATTTCTCAACACGCAAATGTGCAAGATTTCTGCTCATGTTGACCACCTGCTGCACAACATCGGGAAGCTTATATCCTTGAAGAACATCACCAAGACTTCTTCTCAATTCCCACAACGTCATGATCATGATCCTGATCTGGTCAACCATGTCATGGACAGACAAGTCTTTTAACTCCTTCACTTTGTTGTTGAAACTTTCTGCCAAATTATTGTTGATATGATCACATTTGATAGCAGTGTTAAAACCGGACCTGTACCATAAAAGAGAATGGTAGGTTTCCAACCATGTACAAAACTTGACCCTATCCTCCTCAGAGCATGCCGCCTTAATCTTCTCAAGGTGATATGAATGTGTCTGCCTGGTGTAAGATCTTGCTGCTGGACACATGCGTACAAAATCATCTCCTCTGAATTTTTTGATCAAATTCATCCATATATGGACGAAGCACTCCCTCTGCTCAGCATGAGGGAAAACAATCTTCACTGCATTTTCTAAACCTTTACATGCATCTGTGTGCACTGCCAATGGAGAGACTAGCCCTATGCATCTTTTCAACTACATCATGAACCATGTCCATGATGCCTCTGTCTAAGACTGAAACATGCCAATAGCTACAGGGAACATCCAATTGTGTCCATCTAAAGCATTGCATGCTGCTAGTTGACCATTCCACTTTCCAGTCAAGAAAGATGAGTCTATACTCAAATATGGACAGCACCCTGCTTTGAAGCCATCGATGCAAGGCTTTAAAGCCATGAAGAATTTAGAGATGAAGACTTTCCCATCAGCTGTTACCTCAGTATCTATCTCCACAACACTGCCAGGTGACCTCTTCTCTACTTCTGCTTTGAAGTTATAAAGCATTCAAAAGGTATTTTCCCAATCACCATATAGCTCTTTCATTGCCCTTTGCTTTGCCTTCCACACTGTAGTATAATTCAGCTTAATGGGGTACTGCTTTTCCAAGTCTATTTTTAGTCTCTTTGCAGTGCTGTTTGGTGTTGTGGCTAAAATGGGCTTGATCTTTTCTGCAACCCATAATTGTGATGTCATATTTGTAACTGATTGAGAACTTGTAATGCAAGTATGAGGTTTTGGAATTTGATTCACTCTTATTGTCCTTCCATCAGGTTGGCGTCTAGCAGATATATACCACTTGCAAGGCTTGGCACCACCATCATAACCTATGCATTTTGCATAGAACTTCTTTTTATCAGTCCACATAGTCTTGGTAGCAAACTCACGTTTGTCTGTATATGTCCTGAAACACATCCTAAATTCATCCATGCTTGGAAACAATCTCCCAACTTCAATAACTGGGTCCTCTTTGTCATAAACTGTTACTAGCTCATCATCATGTGCATCATCTACATGAACTGCAGCATTTTCCAACAACTCTAGATCTATATCTGCCTCTTCATCTCTTAAATGGTTGTCACCATCATTTGCAGCTTCATCCCTCTTCTTCTCCTTGTCTCTGTCATCTACAGGAATGCCAAAAAGCTTTGCCATTTCAATGTCATCTATTGGTGCAATGACCAAATCAGTCCGGTCATGTATCTCAACTGAATTCCAATCAACAGTTACAATCCTTTGTGCATTACCATCTGCAGCCTCCCCTTGTGCATTAGCATCATAATCCTCCACTGTTAACACTTCCAACTCAGTATGTATAGGCATTACTTGCCTTTGTGCAGCCCAATCATCCTCGACCATCTGAGCAGCCAGCTTCGAGGCCACATATCCAACCCTCGAATCAGGTTCCAGATCAATGAGTTGTGCTAAAAACAGAACAGTTTTGCTTGTCCAACCGTTTCTCTCATCGATTTCATCAACTATATGTTCACCTGTCTCAACCCTAACATAGTCACATTTGTAATCATCAAATCGTAACAAAGAAACTTCTTGCTCTGGCCCCCAAACCACACGATCCCCAATTTTTTCCACCATTTTCCTCACCGCCTCCTCTCCATGTTTATTAGCTCTTCGGGATCAACATGTTCTAATTCCACCTCCCATTTAACAACTGTGTCTCTCTCAATGATCTGCGTGCTGCCATCAACTAAAACAACCCTAGAGGGAAAGAAATTGATGCGAAATTCGAAGGTTTGGCGCGCAACATCGTCTCCCCTATTTTTGGTGGGCACTGTGAGCTAGCGGAAGTGAACAAAGAGCTCAACCTTAGAGAAATTAAGTGCAGAGATACGGGATATACCGATTAGAAGTCTGACGATGTTTAATCTCGTTAATGCCCATTGTTATGGACTTGGGTTTTGGAGAAGATGGGGATGCTGGAGATCGCGGAACGGTTAGCAAACAAGAAACACGGGACACGAGGTTTACCCAGGTTCAAGCCCCTAGAGGGAAAACCCTACTCCTGCTTGTCGGCTCTTGATTACGGCGGAACCGGTGATTACAGGGGTGCACAGATGCGATCTGGCGTGGAGGTGCGTATGCGGAAGTATGAGGGAGAGATCTAGGTCGTGCCCTCCTGGCCTTTATATAGACTTAGGCAGGTCCCAGGCACAGATCTAGTCGGTTACAGGTTCTAGGGTTTACCCCTTTGAATTTCCTATCTACTCTAGTCTTGCTCTCCAAGGATCCGAAGGCGTCATGGGCCTTGGCCACCCGAAAATCCTCATAGGCCGGCGTATATTTGCCGTGGGCCTTCCTTGGGCTGGACCAGGTATGCTGAGATCGTGTACCCGCGGGGTATAACCATGTCAGTAGCCCCCGAGTGTTCAGTCGAATCGTAGACTCGGCTGAGGACTCTTCAATCCTTCGGGTGCAACTCTGTCTTTCAAGAGAATGTGTAGGGATTATTGATGCGTGTTCCGGACTCTCCCGACGGATCAGGGTCACTTAACTGTCTTAGGACAAAACAACACGATCTTCTTCAGGTTTGAGTCCCTCGACTCGAACCCGGAACATATGCTGGCGTAATTCGACTCAGGCCGCGGAGGACTTACAGGAGTGGAATTCCAGAGAATTTAATTGATGTACCCAACGCGTCCGTCGGGATTTTTCATCGCGCCTGTTGGCACGGGTTTATACTAGCAGAGCGCGGTCATGTGCGTTACCAGGCCATCAGAGGATATCTGTAGGTCTTATCGTTGCGTCGCAGACACAGCATCCGAAGTTTATCACCGCGGAGGTGTTTTGGGTAGCCAAGGAGAATGCTACTCACTTAGCGTTTAGTTGGGGCAGAGTTGCCGAAAAGTTTTTGTATACTGATCCGAAGGATCACAATCGAAATTTTATAGGGTGCGCGACCAGCGCTCCCTATGGGAGTAGCCCCCGAGTGTCTGTTCGAGTCATAGACTCGAGCGGAGACTTTAATTCAGCCGTTGTTTAGTGTCAGGTCCGTAGGACATAAAAAATTTCGGATGCTTAAATCCATCCTCCCTATGGGAGTAGCCCCCGAGTCCGTAGTGGAGTCGTAGACTCAACGTAGGACTCGAAGAAATAGCTCAATGATGTAACATGCTCTTCATCTTTCGGGTGCGCGGCCAGCGCTCCTGATAGGAGTAGCCCCCGAGTAATTAGTCGAATCGTAGATTCGAGTGAGTACTCTTAGCTTTGAAGCCGAAGAAATTGCGACTGTTGCTAGTGTAGATTTTGATGACGTCAGTGCTGACGATCGATGACCTCAAGTGTTTGTTACGCCAGAGATGACTTGACGGAATGAACATGGGTCCCACTTTCTGACCTTGAATTGACCGGTCACGCGCGGCGTGGAGATAATTACGGCGTCTCCTCGATTTCCGCGTGTAGTGGACGGCGTGTTAGCGACGGTTCATTGCGATGCTGACACGTGTATGGTCAGATCCTGCCGTTGGCATTAGGTCTTCTCGATGGATGGTTGTCGTGCATTGTATTCGTCTTTATAATCATCGGGGAAAACTTTTGTTTGTTTTCACCGCAGCTATTCTCGTTTCACTGCTCCCTTATTCTTTGAGAGTTCTTGCTGCACGCTGGAATATTCTTTCACATTTCCTTCTTCCATCCTGCGCTCTCGTCGCCGGCGCCGCCGTGACGCGATGGGGAAGTGGAAGAAGTCTTCTTCTGCGGTTGGTACCAGTGCTGCTGGAGAGAAGAAGAGTGCCGCCGCTACCCATGTTACCAACGGTGGCTGGCGGCGATCGGAGACGCGGGAGAGTGGTCTCCGCAAGCTTCGTGAGCGGGGCTTGATTCCGCAGGATAGGGAGGCCATCAAACTCCCAGGCAACGAGGTAATCCCCCGTCCCCCCGCTGGGTTTCGGGTTATGTTCCTCGCCTTCGTCATTCGCGGATTTTCTTTCCCAGTCGACGACTTCCTTCGTTGACTGCTTTTTCTTTACGGTGTCCAATTGCATCATCTTTCCCCCAATTCTCTTCTTCACATTGCTTGTTTCATCACTTTCTGCGAGTGCTGGCTTGGTATCGAGCCGCACTTTGGCCTCTTCCAGAAACTCTATTCCGTGAAGAGGCAATCTAGTTCGGATGGTGTGTATCCCATTGGGGGTTGCATCATCTCCCTCAAACCCAATCTGCTTTTCTTTTCTTTTTCCATGTCCGAATCTGTCCAGTACTGGCGGAGGCCATGGTTTTATATTCGCGACTCCACAGTGGCTGGGCAGCATTTTGGTCTTGCTCCTTTCGACCCCTCCCAAATAATCGAGCCGAAGAGGTCCTGGAAAAACCAGATCTTGGATGGCGAGGTAGCGAAGATAGAGGCTCTCTATCGTCGAGTGGAGGATCTCCAGTTGATTCCGGAGAAGGAAGTGAACGGTGTGGATATTATCCGCACATTTCTTGAGCATCGGGTGCAGCCACTCCAGGCTAGGGTGCACCCGATGTTCCTTTATGCCGGGCGCCGTGATCCGACGAGGGTTTCAGCTGAGAAATTCTCCCAGGGACACTACAAGAAATGTGTCAACTTATGACGTTCTCATTTTGACGATGGCAAAAATCATCATAAATTTTATGACGATTTGTACCAGATCGTCGCTAGCCACTCCAGGAGGGCCAAACCCCTTCAAAATTATGACGATTGGCTAAGAATCGTCATAATTTTGTTAGTTAAAATCATCATAATGTGGTAGATCGAACCAACGATGTTATTTTAACTCGATTACGACGATCTAAAATCGTCATGACAGACTATATTATTTTTTCTATTCCGAGTGAAAAAAATAAGGTGCTCTGTGAACCAACCAATCAAAGCACACCAAACAGCCTCTCACGGATCAGATTATCGGCCTGATCTGGACCGTTCATTCCCAATCCAATGCCATGTGATTCACCCAAAGAAACACAACACACACCCCGCCGCGCCCACAGCCTCACAAACCCTAACCCCACCAACTCCAGACCGCCTCCCCTCGCGCTGCCCTTCCTTCCCACCCTCTCCAGCCGCCGATTCTCTTCTCTTGCCGATCCACCCTCTCCCAGCTTCGCCTCCCACTGGCGCAGCCTTGGAGAACCCTAGTTTGCTGCCCTCATGGAGAGGAGGAGTAGCGGGAAGGCGCAACCGTCATCGTGGAGGAGCAGCGGGAAGATGGCGCCGTCGTCATGGAGGAGGGCGAGCGCCACCGAACTCCGTCGTCGATGAATCGTTGGCTAGTCTTCGACCCGCCCCGATCTGCTCCCCCACGCCTCCTTCCTCAACACCGGCACGCCAGCAAGCCGGTGCTCCCCCATGCCTCCTTCCATAACCAGATTCATGCGTCGTCGCCTAATCCCCCTTCCTTCTCCTTACTCTGTCGCGGTGGCTCTTGCAGGTGGGTGTCGGTGACATCTTCGCCGTCGCTGGGGACATTAACGTCATGCTGCTCGACATCGAGGCCTTCACAGCGGCGACAACACGAGCACCACTCCCTCCTCTCTCTGCCGCCACCCCCACCCCATCACTTCCGATCCCATCTTGCATCGGCGGGCACTAGGCCCAAAACATCAAGGGAGGCCATCGGGCCAGCGTCTTCAACCGCCTCGAGGGGATCAATGACAAGGTAAACCCTCGGCCTTCTCCCTCTCGCCCCGATCTTGCTGCTGCCTCATATGCCTGTTTTGCCATGCGTCTAGGTGCCTTCTGTACCTGTTCCCGCTTGATCCGTTCCGTGATTTTGGTACCACATGTTTCCTGTAACAGCTAGAAGGGATTATTAAGTCATTTTCTCTGTCAATGTTCATTTGTTTCATATTTGGGAAACTTGGAAACTTGGAAACTTGGACAGTAGCTGTGATGACATAGATGCTTACCACCACTAGATGTTCTGATTTCTGTCGTGACTTAGATGCTTATGAGCAGAAGCATGTGTTCTGAATTTTATTTATGTACCCTGAAACTCATTGTATGCTAGACCTACCCTGAAACTCATTGCCTATTGCATGTACTTGTGTTTAGCATCCTTACACTAACCATATTTATGCTAGATGTACCTGTACTTTGATCTCGTGTTGTTCATGTGTGATAAATGAGATCTTGGAGCACTCATGTGTTGCCTTGGTAGCATCACTGTCTTGCCAAGATTTTTTGATAATCTCTGAAATGTTCTTTTATATCTAGTTTAGCTAAGACTAACTTGATTTTTCTGCATTTACTGATGCATGTACACACGAGGACGGTTTGGCTGTATCATCTGCACTTGCTAGTGATTACTGAACTGAGGCATTTGGGGATCAGAATTATTATACAAAAGCTCTATTGTTGCCAAATTGATGATGCTTGAGGTGGTATCAGTTTAGATGAAAATTCTGGTAGGCTCAACATGCATGTTCACTTGAGAAGATAAAATATTAGTAGTATGAACTAATTCAATTGGATGATAGTCCAACAGAAATAGGTCTATAGTATTAATCTGAGTTTCATATTTGTGTCGGGACTTGTATGTACTAGGATGTCGGTGCTTGGCTACTTGCATCAGATGATTCATTAGGTTTTTATCTTACCTTGGGCTCTTTTATATGTACCTCAAGAACCTTATTTCTTATTGCCAGGAGGGATGCACTTGGTACTTGCTTCACCTATCTTGTGACTGTGATTCATCATTCATGTTTTGCTTTCCTTCCTTGCCACCAACGATCATTGTCTAGGATAGCAGCAGCACCTAGCAGCGCTGGTGAGTACTGCTTCTTTGCATGGTGTTTTCTTCCTGCGTCTAGCTATTGTGTTAGTGTAGTAGGTATAATAAGTATTGGCTGTAAACAGAAAATGTTTCTTTCAGATAAATGACTGACTGTGTTTACAGGTTTTAAGCCTGGTAATCTTTACATTCAAGGAAGGAAGTCGGCAGGTTCCTCATCCATATGCACTGCCGCTGGTTGAAGAAGGTCGACAACCTACTGGACTTGTGGCTGCTCTCCTCCAACGCCACTCTACGCCAACCCGATACTGCTACTTCTTGTCCAAACCGGAGGCTTGGTCGTGATCTGGAGAGCAAGGCGAAGGAGGCCTTCATCGTTGACGAGATCGTGCTAGCTGCCAATCATCGTCATCTTCCTCACCTGGTGTGCGCCTCAGCGGTTCATGTTCATCAATGTCTTCCTCATTATGTCGCATGAGCACAAGGCAAGTGGACACGGGAAGTATTCTACTGGTATATCTAAATCCGTATATCACCTGAGATCTATTTGTGGTGAATATATCTTGCATAAATCCCCATTTTGAAATTGGCCAATCAACTTGAAGTGATGTTACAACTCAAACTAATGATTAAGTTTTGTCTTATGAATAAGTATTCTGATGTTACAACTCAAACTAATGAATAAGTATCCTGATGTTCATTATGTGCCTTATTGCCCATGACGATATTGAATCGTCATAGAGGTTATGACGATCCAAGATCGTCATAGACAGTTATGACGATTTCATCAAAATCGTCGTTATAGTTCATTTGCGACGCCCAGCTTTTGACGATCTCAAAATCGTCATAGAATCGTCATAAACAGACTACTATGACGATTCTGTGACGAAAATGGAGGGTCATATATAGCCATATTCCTTGTAGTGGGAGATCTCGACAGGGCCCTTTGTTCGCTGCTAAAGTTCAAGGCTGGAGAGGATATCCCGGGGAAGTCGCTGACTCCTCCGTTTTCTTCTTCACTTTCTGTTCCACAAGTGTAGATTCGTGCGTGTAGAGCTATTTTCAACTGCATTGTATTTCCATTTGTTTGCTAACAAATTTTCTTCTCTTGTGCAGAGCTTCAAAGTGCCAGGCATGTCGCCTCCATTACCCGAAGTATTTCCGGATGCTCCAGATAATGATGTGGTGGATTCCATGTCCGAGCTGCCGTCAGCGAGGTCTCCGGCTCAAGAGGACAACAAGTCGAGCAAGGACCACACTCACAAACGGTCACGGAGCTCCAGCGAGTCTTCGGATGCCTCGAATCCTCCGACTCCTCGGAACCCGCTGTGTCTTGAACGTCACAATGATGGGCATGGAGGCTCTTCCTCTCCGATTCCTGCCGTTCCCGTGCGGGCTGTAGCACCGCACCCTCCGGCGAAGCGGAATAAGGAAGAAAAGAAGGAAGAGAAGAAGGAAGAGAAGAAAGAGGAGAAGAAATTCCAGAGGACCCCTCCTGTCTTCAACCTGAGCGAGCTTGACTCGTAAGTTTCCTTTGTCCTGCACTACTTTTTCTTGCATGTTTATGTTGTACTTGTGCTAATTTGTCCTTGTGCAGGCACTCTTCCAATGACTCCTCCAGCGATGGTGCTCGGGAGATGATGGGGGAGTCGAAAGTCGCGTCTCCTCCTCCTCAGACGGTGGCTACCTCTGAAGGTGCTGCTCCAGGCCCTTCTCCACAGGAGGTTCAGGTGGTTGCGCCTCAGAAGGCTGCAAGTGGACCTTCAGAGTCGCCATCGGATCATGTGAGTAGTTCTGCCTCCTGCCACGGGGGAAGCCCCCGAGCATCTGTAAAAGAGTTTTGTTCTTTGTTCTTCCTTCGAGTCTCGGGGGGAGCCCCCGAGCGTTTTCGTGTGTGTAGTTTGCTTCTGCTCTTTCTGTTGGGCGTAGTCCACGAGTCCTTTTCCTGACTAATAGGTCTTTTTCCTGCAGCCTTTTGTGCAGGATGCCAAACGACTGGTGCAACAGCACCTGGCGCTGGAGGCCAGCCTCAAACAGCTTTAAGGTAGATTTATGCCTTTGGTCTTTGCCTCTTCTTGTATTCTTGTTATGTTATCCGACGTTTGTATTATGTGAATGCAGAGGAGCACAACACCTCCCTCCGTGAGATTGATACTCTCAAAAAGAGCCTCAGTCAAGCGGAGAAGAAGGCCAAGGTCGATGTGGATGCGAAAGAGCGCCTCGAGCTGGAGCTGGCTACTACGACCGAGGCTAAGGAGCGCCTGCAGCGGGAGGCCACGGACCGCGAGGAGCAGCTTGCCACCGCCACGGCCTCACGCGAGAGAGAGGTGGCCGGCAAGCTTATGGCGGCTGCCAAGGCTGTTTCGGGTGAGTGTCTTTACCGTCAACTTTTGGTTTCCTTGTCTTTCTATTGTGGTGCTGACGTTCATTCTTCTTCCTTGCTGTTTTAGATGCCGCAGGCATCGAGTTTGCTCGCGGTTCCCTGGAGCACGGGAGTGCTCTGGATGATGCTGCTGCGGCAGTCGAAGATCGCTGCGGCACCGTCATCAACTCGCTTGCCAAGGACAAGGAGGTCCTTGGGCGCTTCTACAAGGAGCTTGTCCCCAAGGGCGCGGCCCTTGATGATGTTGATGCTCTGGCGGAGGCGTTGTCAGCCGAAGCACCTGCGGCGTACAAGCGCCAGCAGAAGGGCATCGGTGCGTCCGTCGGGCTAGCAATGGCCTTGGTGGCTGGAGCGGAGCTGGACCTTCCCCAGGTTACTTCCCGGATGCCGACGACTGCTGATGGATCCGAGGTAGCCTTCGTTACCTATTCCGCGCGCTGTAAGCGTTATGGGCCGAAGCTGATTGATCTGCTGGCCGAGTACGCGCTACGGCAACAGGGGAAGCCAAGGCGAGGCAATCTGGCTTCGAGGCTACTCAGGGTGCCGCGTCTTAGGCGCTGTAGCTGTAGGATAGTTGTAGTCTCTTTTGTTGTAATTATTTTGATGAACAAAGCCTTGTGCCACGTAGTGGCTTTTGATGCACTTAATGAATTTGTTGAGTTATGTGCTCCTTCGTCTGTGTGTTCATGTCTTTGCCTGTCTGTTGATCTAGGGTCCTTCGGGTGCCGATCCCGTTGACACTCCGGCTGCAGCGCGGCTGCGGCCATCCTTGGATGATTCCTCGCAGCTTGCGTTTCTTTGAGACCATGTTCGTAGTATCGAGAAAGAGTTGCTTGGGGTGCGTGGCCATGCCGACGTTTGGAAGTCCAAGGCGGATCGCGGTGCTGCCAGAGAGGAGTACTTGATGGCGGAATTGCTTCGATTATCCGAGCAGCTTCAGTGTAAGTTTTTCGAGCTGTTGCCTATTTCTTCGGATGCGCCCGCTGGCATTGCATCTTACTTTTGTGGAAGCATTGCAGGTGCTAACCTTGCCCCTAGGGAGGAGAAGGAGCGTGTTGCTGTTTGGGTCAATTGCTTGACTCAGCAGGACATGGAAGCCGGCGGGTTCTTCTGGATGGATCGTGACCGTGCTATGGTCCTTGCGACGGTGCAAGATCGCGTTCACCAAGTATCGCGGGTGCTTCGTCAGGTGCAGGCTTCGCTCGCGTCGGTTCTGCATGTGATGTTTCCGCTGGATGCGGCACTAACAACCCTTTCAGGTCTTCTGTCGAAGTTTCGGAACGTGAATCGTGTCAAGGAGTTGGTGCGGCATCAGCTCATCGCAGGAGTGAAGGCTGCGTTGTCCCTTGTGAGGCTGCATCGCCCTGATGTAGATCTGTCCACTGTAGCGGCTGGGCCACCCCCTCGACCAGATGGTGGTGTGTGGGATATGCGTTCGCATTACGCGGCTGTAAGGCAGTATGCCGAAGAGATTGTAGATCTATTTGAGCAGCGTGCTCAGGCTGTTCTTCAGAATAGGTAGTGCCTGTAAAAGAGATAAATGTAAAATTTGTATATATTTGACTGGGCGTGTTTTGCCCTTTGTTTTAAAGGTTTGGTTGTTGTTTGAGCACGTAGTGCTTTGTTCGCATACGTGTCCTTTTCGTTAGCCTGACATGGTCAGCTACTCAGGTGTACACGTGTTATCCTCAGTCGACGAAATCGTGAGGTGGGGGAGCCCCCGAGTGCGTTTGTAGCATGGAGTTAAAGTGCGAATAGAAAAACGAAATTTTTGGGGCGAGACACTTAGCTTTATTTATATTGTAATGGAGGAGGTATATTGATCGGCTGAGTAGCCTTGGCTGAATAGCCTTATTGAAAGTAAAGGGGTAGGTATCTAGGGGTAGAATCGTCTTAGGTGTGCGATGTTCCATGGGTTGGAGTATGAGACTCCAGACTCCACGTGCTTGAGGCGATATGCGCCACCTGGGATGACTTCGGTGATGATGTAGGGGCCTTCCCATGGTGACTCGAATTTCTTCGGTCGCTCTTGCTTGAGTCGCAAGACGAGGTCTCCTTCGACGAAGGACCTTGGGCGCAACCGTCGGCTGTGGTAGTTGCGGAGACTCTGCTGGTACACCGCTGATCGAGCTGCTGCTATGTCTCGTGCTTCGTCGAGTGTGTCGATGGCGTCTTCGAGTGCAGCCGTGGATTCGGCTTCGCTATAAGCAACGACCCGGGGGGCCTGGTGGTGTACTTCGGCTGGTAGCACGGCTTCGGCTCCGTGCACCATGAAGAACGACGTGTAGCCGGTGGAGCTGTTTGGAGTGGTACGCAAGCTCCATAGGACGGATGGTAGCTCTTTCGTCCAGGCTCCGGCGAGTCGCTCGAGTGGGCTCATGAGGCGCTTCTTGATGCCAGCGCCGATTAGGCCGTTGGCCTTTTCCACCTGCCCGTTCGTTTGCGGGTGTGCCACAGAGGCGTATGTGATGTTGATTCCGAGGCGTATGTGATGCTGTTCAGGGGTTCCTCATTGATGACCATCACCTGGTGCTCCTGGAAGTAGTGGCTCAACCGACGAGCCGTCATGAACACGCCATAGGCGAGTTTTTGGTAGTGAGGGTACCTCTATTTTGTTGGCGTCAATACCTCGCTGAGGTAGTAAATTGGGCGTTGGACCCCATGGGACTTGCCTTCTTCAGGTCACTCGACCACTAGCACGGTGCTGACCACCTGGTGTGTGGCTGCTATGTACAGCAGCAGGGGCTCGCGCTCCTTTGGCGTGACCAAAACGGGCGAGGTGGAGAGCAGTCGCTTGAGATCTTCGAATGCGTCGTCTGCTTCGGGCGTCCACTCGAATTTATATGCCTTGCGTAGCAGCTGGTAGAATGGCAGGGCTTTCTCGCCCATGCGGCTGATGAACCTGCTGAATGCCACTATTCGCCCTGCGAGCTGCTGGACACCCTTGAGATTCTTCGGCTTCTCCATCGCCATGATGGCCCGGATTTTCTTTGGGTTCGCCTCGATCCCTCGCTTGGAGATGAAGTAGCCAAGGAGCTGTCCTGATGTGACGCCGAAGGCGCACTTTTCGGGATTGAGCTTGATCCTGTAGCAGTCGAGATTATCGAACGTCTCGCGGAGATCGTCGATGAGCGTTCTGGCCTCCCTGGTTTTGATGACTATGTCGTCAACATAGACTTGGACGTTGCGACCGATCTGGTCCTTCAGGCATGCCTGCATGCATCGCTAGTACGTGGCACCTGTGTTCTTTAGCCCGAAGGGCATTGTGTTGTAGCATAACACTCCGAACGGTGTGATAAACGCCGTTTTCTCTTGATCTTCGACCTTGAGTCGAATCTGGTTGTAGCCTGAGTAGGCGTCGAGGAAGGAGAGTTTCTCGCATCCTGTAGTCGAATCGATGATCTGGTCAATTCGAGGAAGAGGGAAATGGTCCTTTGGGCAGTGCTTGTTCAGCGACGTGAAGTCCACGCACATCCGCAGGATGTCCGTGTCCTTCTTTGGGACCATCACTGTATTTGCGAGCCACTCGCTTTCTTTGATCTCCCTGATGAAGTCTGCAACGAGTAGTCTGTTGATTTCCATCCCGATGGCTTCGGCCCATGGCTCGGACAGTCTCCGGATGGACTGCTTGATGGGCTTGGTGTCAGGAAATACGTTGAGTGCATGCTCGGCGAATTCCCTGGGAACTCCTGGCATGTCCGCATGACACCAGGCGAAGATTTCCCAGCGCTCACGGAGGAATTCGACGAGCGCGCTTTCCTATGCGGGGTTGAGGTTGTTGGCGATCAGCGCCGTCTTGGAGGCATCCGTCGGGTGGACCTGCACCTTCTTTGTGTTGACGGTCGAGTCAAAAGACATGTCAGGTGCGTTTTGTCGTGCGACTGGGGGTGCCCCATCGTCCGTCACCTCGTAGAGCCTTACGAGCTCATCCTGCATGCCGAATGACTGGGAGATTTTGTTGAAGTCCCTGTCGCAGTGGTCCGATCGGGTGAAGCTCCCGTGGACCGTGATGACGCCCCTGGGTCCTGGCATCTTGAGTAGCAGGTATGCGTAATGTGGGACAGCCAAGAACCTTGCGAATGCTACACGCCCGAGGATGGCGTGGTATTGTGATGGCCAGTCCACCACTTCGAATTCGAGCCGCTCGCATCGGAAGTTGGCCGGCTTGCCGAAGATGACGTCGAGCCATATTTTGCCCAGGGGGAATATGCCCTTTCCTGGGACGATGCCGTGGAACGTTGTGTCTGACTGTTCCAGGCTGCA
Source organism: Avena sativa (assembly GCA_916181665.1). NCBI lineage: Eukaryota > Viridiplantae > Streptophyta > Magnoliopsida > Poales > Poaceae > Avena > Avena sativa. The sequence goes on from OV702299.1 coordinate 493,863,360, forward strand.
CAGCGGGATCCGCATTGCTGCTAGAGTGCTTGCGAACATCAGGTTGATGCCGCTACCGCCGTCCATGAAGACGCGGCTCATCTCGAAACCTCCGATCTGCGCCTCCAGCACCAGGGCAGCATGACCTGGGCGAGGTATCTGGCAAGGATGATTCGAACGACTGAACGTGATGCAGGACTCCGATCCGCTGAGGTACTCAGGGATGGCGGGTGGAGTTGTCACGGCCAGGTTGATCTGACGGGTGATTTTCTTCTGCACCCTATTCGTGGGGAGCCCCTTCTAGATCATCAGTGCTCCTTTCGGCAGGGGATACCCGTGCCCAGCGTTGTTCTGTGCTGGTGCGACTGGTTGGTTCGGGCCTCCTATAGGTGGCGGTGGAGAAGCTCCATGCGCTATCTCACGTGGTGCGGGTGCGTTCCCGAATCCAGGAGGTGGAGCTTGCTGCCTCATCTGGACCATGCTTTCGCTGAGCTTCTAGAACTCGTGGCAGTCCTTGAGCATGTGGCTTGCCTTCTTCTTGCCATCCTGCTTGTCGATGTAGAAGTGGATGGTGCATGGACCCGAAAGTTTTTCGTATGTTGAGGGTCCGTTATCGCGATCGCGGCGCTGCCACGACTGTGCTGGGCGTCCTCCATCGCGGAAGTTGCCTCTGCGGTATCCGCCACTGTTGCGGTTGGCGTTGTTGCGGCGATCGGCGTAGCCGGCCGCGACCATGTCGGGTCCATCGCGATCGTCGTAGACGCGCGATCTCCTCTTGCTACGGCGCTCTCGTCGTCGGCCGTAGTCGTCCTCTTCCTCCGAGTGTGCCCGGTGGACGAAATCTTCGCCGTCAGCCCACCTGTTTGCGATGTCCATGAGGTGGTCGAGTGTCTTGGGTTTGACGCGCCCAAGTTCTTCCTTGAAGTCCTGGCGCTTGACGCCGTCCTTCAAGGCGTCGATGGACCTCTCTTTGGAGATGTGCGCTGCGGAGTTCTTGGTGTTGGACCAGTGCAGGCCCACAACTCCTCGATTGAGGCGGGCCTCTTGCTGGTGCCTTTGAAGTTTCGGATGAAGCTGTAAGCTAGCTCCTCCCAGCTTCGGATGGACCCTGAAGATAGGCTGCTAAGCCAGATCCGGGCTACGCCTGTCAGCTGCAGCTGAAGGCATTGCATGGCGGTTTCTTTGTTTCCGCCGTGCAGTTTGACGGATGACAGGTGGTTGCTGAGCCACGCCTTTGGGTATTGTGTGTCGTCGAACTTCGGAGTATCCGAAGGAAGTTTGAAATTTCACGGCATCCTTGTTCATCGAACAGATCTGCTGAAGCATCGGGCTCCGTAGAGTTCTCCTTCGTCTTCGTCCATCTCGGATTCAGACAAGCATGCGCGCTTGGCTCGCGCTTTGTCGATTTTGCGCTGTCTGAGCACGTCTCTGGCATCGTAATCGAGGTTGCGATGGCGCGAGCTCTTGTTACTTCGGGGAAGGTCATGGTCCTCTTCTTCGAATGAAGGAGTGGGGCTGTGGTCGAACCTGACCGGAGGTTTCTTCTTCGGCTCCGTAGGAGCTTCCTGATGGAGCGCTGCTCCGACGAGTCCAAGTCCGGTAAGCGCGGACTTGTGCATGGCTCTTTTCGGGTCCCCCTCCGGAGGTGGGTGGGACGCTAGATACGCGGTGGCTGCCATGATCACAGCCTGCGGCGTTTTCGGGATGACGTTGTCGTCGGCATCCATCTCCATGAAGGATGTGTGGAGGGTTCGGGTCACCTCACGGCGCTCCTTGGCATCCATGTTTTCCATCCGGGAGCGGTGCTTGTTGCCTTGGTTGCCGTTCGAGCTGGAGCCGATGCCCATGGCGGAGAGCGCAGCTCGTCGCGCGCTGGACTCTGAGGTTGCTTGCTTGCGTTTGTCAAGCACCTCTTGCATCTTAACCTGCTTCTTGTGCTCCTCGATGAGGAGTAAGTGGTATGCCATCAGCAGGTCCCGGGAGGTGTCTGCAGGCAGGACCGTGCTGCCTGCCACGGCGGCGCGTGCCTGGGCCCATCCTTCTTTGCTAAGGCGGATGACATGGCCGGTGTTATCCCCTTCGGGTGGGGGGGGGACTGGCTTCTTCTGTTCCCACCGCTCCTGTCCTGTGGGTTAGGTGGCGGGTTGGGCGCTTGCTGATCCACGTCGCTCTGGATGACTACGGCGCATTGGTAGCGCTCGTAGATTGGTCCGCTGCTGCCGCAGCTTTCGGATCCGGAACCGTAGGTCCCTTCATCCGATGGCGGATCGCACAGATCGGAGTTGCAGCTGCTGTTGTCATAGGATTCATCTGTTGATGATGATGTGCGTAGCACAGGGTGTGGGGCCCATGAAGCGGGCCTGATTGATGGTAGGGGCACCCACTCTGGGAGGCGAAGGGTGCCGGTTTGCCCCACCTGGAAGTAGAAGCTCCCGAACAGGATCTCGAGTCCGTCGCCTACGGGCTCGAAGTCCTTCATGGTGGCTGGTGAGTGGGCGGTGAAGTCGAAAGCGTCGAAGAGGAGGTGACTCTCCGTCGCCGCAGAGTTGTAGATCGCTCGGGTTGGGACCGTCACGATCGCACAATCAGCGTCCCCAGTTCCCACAGACGGCGCCAATTGACGATGTTTAATCTCGTCAATGCCCATTGTTAGGGACTTGGGTTTTGGAGAAGATGGGGATGCTGGAGATCGCGGAACGGTTAGCAAACAAGCAACACAGGACACGAGGTTTACCCAGGTTCAGGCCCCCGGAGGGAAAACCCTACTCCTGCTTGTCTGCTCTTGATTACGGCGGAACCGGTGATTACAGGGGTGCGCAGATGCGATCTGGCGTGGAGGTGCGTATGCGGAAGTATGAGGGAGAGATCTAGGTCGTGCCCTCCTAGCCTTTATATAGACTTAGGCAGGTCCCAGACACAGATCTAGTCGGTTACAGGTTCTAGGGTTTACCCCTTTGAATTTCCTATCTACTCTAGTCTTGCTCTCCAAGGATCCGAAGGCGTCATGGGCCTTGGCCACCCGAAAATCCTCATGGGTCGGCGTATATTTGCCGTGGGCCTTCCTTGGGCTGGACCAGGTATGCTGAGATCGTGTACCCGCGGGGTATAACCATGTCAAAGTCCCCTCTCCATGCTCCATATCGTTCCCCCTCGCCCCGTTCAGCACACCCTCGCCTCCACAATCTAGCATCAATGGGCACGCTCAGATCTCGAATTGAGAAGAATGGAAGAGGAATTAGCTTTCAAATGGCACTCACCACCTTCGCCGTCGAACGAAAGCGCCGCCGCCTAAATTAATTGTCGTGCCGCCGCCGCCGACACCAAGAACGATGGGTGAGGTCCGCCGCCGCCATCGGGGAACCTACAAACAGTGTGACGCGCGCTCTCGGTCGAAAGCGGTTGGTTTGACTGGCTTGACTGGCTGTCCCAACCAACCGGTTTGGCTTAACCCTAATCTTGGAACAAAGTTAAATGTATCCTTACGACCGTTTTAAGGCCCGTGTGGCCCTGGGATATTAGCTGCCTCACAACCGTCGCATGCGAGCTATTCTTTTCAACGATGTCGCTTTCCTTCCAATTCCACGTAAAGACGTCGCATAGGAGATATAAGCCCCAAGAACATACCTTTGCCTTGAGCATCCCACTTGAACTTGATGTATACCGTCTTGTTCTTCTATAGTGGGAACACCTTTCTTGGATGCTCTTGCTTGATGAAGATGAAGACTTGCAAATTGCTCCCCCATACTCCATGGGGAAACCTCTTCTTTGAACTTGTCTTCATCACTCCATGAGCACGAGGATGGCAAGCTTCAAGCATGAGATCTTCTAGAGATGGCGCATCTTGAGCACGCCCTTCTTTATCCCTTCTTGAGGTTGATCCATCTTGATGCAACTCGTTGCACATGCCTTGATCAACCTTCAAGCTCCTTCTTTCTTCAAGATTCCAAAGGGCACAAATCCCTTGGACATTTCTTCATCTTCCAACCTTGAGACCAACACATGGCCCAAGCGATGCCAATGGACAAACCTACAAGTGAAACTCAATTTACACATTAGTCCATAGAGATTGTCATTAATTACCAAAACCACACATGGGGGCATACATGCCCTTTCACCTGGAGTGGCCCAGGGGGACCCCCCAGGCCAGCACACCCCATGGTGGTGCGGCCAGCCCCAGGGGCGCGCCTGGCATGGGTGGGACCCACTTGAGGCCCTCCAAGTTGTCTCCTCCTAGCCATCTTCTTTCTCTCTATCCCGAAAAACACCGGAAAACTTTCTCAAGCTCGAGTTCTTGCTGTTCTTGCTCCCGATTTTCGATCTCCTTGCTCAGCCCATCTTTGCTGCTGATTTTTGAAGGGATTGCTCCTTAGTATGTGCCTCCTCCGCTTGTCTTAGATTTGTGATTGGTAGATTGTATCTTGAGTATTTTGCTGCTATAGGTGTCAGGTTGTGTGAGATTGCATGCTTGTTATATGCTTAGAGATTTCATTTTGATGCATGTGTAGCCCTATAGCAAGTTCCTATAGTAGTTTCTCATCATTTATCAACTTGCAAATCACTTGGTTTGATGTTTGTCTATTTTTTTTTAGAAAAAAGGGGGCATGGACAACCACACCTATGGTGAAAGATTTGAGAGTGATGCACCTAGAAGGACAAGGCCTTCAAGATCATCCTCCCGAGCTAGGCCCTCATATAATGAGGATCTCATTACACTGCGATTTGGCGACGAGGGAGATGAGGGGGATGCACACCCTTCTACCTTTCCTTGTCCAACCTTTTTGCGGGCTGCTGGGATTCTCAATGATTTCCTAACCTTGGTTCAGAGGGTTGGACTAATGAGTTATATGCAGGATGAGAGTGTGCAGTATGCTACGCTCACTAAAACCTTTGTGGAAAGTTTCTCTTTTTCTAACAGCCTGTTCAAACCAGATGTGTCTTTCAAAATCTATAACAAGCCTTACTCCATGACATTGAAGAAATTTTGTGAGATCCTGGGTATTGGTACGGCTGGGACGGTGAAGAAGATTCCAGCTCAACCCACTGATTTGTTGGAGCTCTACCATGGGATAACTAATGATGACCGCAGAGCCCAGCGGGGAAAGATAAGAAATATTCAACTCCCAGCTATCAGGTATTTTGCTTATTATCTTGCCACTAGTGTTCTTGGTAGGGAGAACACTAGCAATATTTCCAACTATCATTTGGCCTTCCTAGCCGTTGTACTCAACAATGAAACTAGGTACCATCTTGGTTCCCTCATTGCTCGCCGCTTAGCTGCTAAGGGACCCATTTATGGGGGTATTATTGCTACACGTGTTGTTGCTGCCTTAGACCTTGCTGTTGATCCAAATGATATAGTTTGGCTCCTCAGAGGCTTGATCTTGCTGCCATGAAAGCGCATCACTTTGTTACTGCTGGATCTACCCTTGAGAGCCTAGTTTATAGAATATTGTTTACTGACGGGGAAGAGAGAGAGAGAGAGAGAGAGATTCCTCTGCCCCAAACCACTTTGTTCTATATTTCGCAAGGACCTTGGTCACGCTCCAAGGAGGAGATGGACGAGCAGCCATGCATTTGTGGTTTCCACAGACACTATCAGGGGGACGCGCCCTCATACGACCCCTCTGTGCACTACACAGGGGAGTCCTCAAGCTCGTACCAGGACGAAGGGGCCTCCTCGTTGTTAACACCCGGATTTTTAATCATAGATGGCTGTTATGCCATACATCGCAATCCCAGGATTACCATTTTTGTGAGACGTAACAGATTGGATATCACAGTACATCATCCATTACAAACCATACATAAGGTCTTACACAAATAAGGATCTCATGATCCAGTTCTTAATACAATTCAAGTAGCATAATAACGTAATAATAACGATAGCATGGGCGAAGCTCCATCTTCATGGTCACAGGCAATGCTGATGATGGGAGATGATCCTAGTTGTCATAACCTTCATGCTGTCCATCTTCCTGATACTCCTCTTCATAGTCTAGCCACGGGAATTGCCAGGGACAAAGCCATGAGTACTCTTTAAGTACTCGCAAACTAAGACTAACAAGTGAAGTGGGTTTGAGTAGGATATACTAGGCTCTAGGGTTGTTTTGCAAAAAGCCAGATTTACCTCTACTAAGTTAAAAAGCAAAGAAAACTAATTGAAAGTTCTATAACACCTAAGTGGGAACTTGAATTTCATGTCACAACTCTATTGTGGTCAAGTCAAAGTCATAAATAATTTTGAAAACATCTGATGACGAAACAGTATGGCCACTTCAACTGTCCATAACCGCGGACGTGGCTATTCTAATAGTTTGGCACTCTGCAGAGATTGTACACTTTCACCACAACATTCGATACATCCATCACGAACAATCCTGAATTCACCATACTCAGTATGCGGATAATCAATCCTAACCTTTCAGTTACATGCCCTAGTATAGGCACCTCTCCTGTGAGTTTGGCCTCCCAACCATGACCAACTGTCATCTTGGGTACTGCACAGGTGGACAATCTTCACAAGGTAGCCTCAGCTCAGACCTTGGCCGCAAGGGAACCCATACTATGGTATATAAATTTCTAGTCAAGCCCTACCCAATTTTCGGGTATTGTGGTTGTACGGAAAAATTGGAATGGTATCGCATCCAGACAACCATCAGTTTTATAAAGGGCTAAGGCTCACGCCTTAACATTTTCATCATCAAAATCATCTGGTGTTCGAGAACACATGTCAAAACATTTCAGTAGAATGACTCATCATTCTAAGGTTTTCATAACCATTTTTACCAAGTATTCCCATCTAAAGTTGATCAAGTTTTATGCTTCGCACTAGCATCTACAAGTGGAGGTAAGCACTAATGAGGGGTGGTAAACAAGTGTATCTTATCTAAGTTAAATCTCATGCCTCAGGATGACATCAAGATTTATCTAACTTAGGCCAAGTTTTATGCTCTTTATGCTACCTTCAAATATCTTTCTAATATCTACAAGTCACCAACTAAACTCAAATAAAAGCTTTGATAAAGAAAATAAAGTACTATGCTTGCAAGTAAAACTAGGATTTGGGTATCATCAAAGGTATCTAACCAAGCATGCTTAATGCATTGCCTAGGTTATCTAACTTTCATAGTTGCAAGTGTTAGCTTGCTCAGATAGTAGCTTGCAAGTATTGTCTTGCCTTGTGCAGAGCAGTGGTTGAAGTTCTCCTCGGCTTCTTCCTCGTAGTATCCTCCTTCCTCCTCGTATCCTTGGTCGGTACTAGCGTCTATAAATAAATACAAGGTACACAATCACCAAACAATACTAAACTATTTCTATTTATCACACAAAGGTTCACACTAGTTGATCTAGCATCATCACTATTATCACAAAGATTAAAGCACTTGTCTTATTTATTTTATTTTAGAAAAGTAATTTCTACTCATTAAAAAAATAGTTAAGATTTACTATTCTCCAACTCAAACATGGGATCATATTTACACATGTTTCAGTACATGAGAATGTGATTTAAAGTGGTGTCACAATTTAATATGGTTTAACATTTTTATTTTAATTAATTAAAATGACTAGAATAGCCTATCAGGCATTCTTTTATTACTTGATCATTATTTCTGCAAGTAACCCTATATATTTTTATATATTCTGAAAGGTATGGTTAAATTTGATTTTTGAGAGTTGGAATCAACTTAAAAGCTTTTATGGTTGAATTTTGAAAAATGTTTGAATTCAGAAAAGCTTCTGCCTTGTTATATTTACCATGGGTGATCTATAAATCTAAATGGTTTGAATCCAACGGGCTTGGATTAAGCACTCCAGTACCTTTCTAACAAAATTGGTTTCATGTATTTTGTTTCAGTGAATCAAGCTGGGTTGAATTTTGAATCTAGGTACAGAACTGAGTTTGAAATTAAATGAATAAACCTAAGTTTGAATTGTTGGGTCACGCGGGATGTTTAACTGGGCAGTCCCAGTATGCAAAGCGCGCGCGGGGGCTGGTTAAGTGAGCGACCCCACTCGTCAGTGAGACATGGAGTGGCGAAGCGGTACGGGGCGATTAGGACCGTGCGATCTAACTCTAATCCAACGGCTACGGTTCATCGTCCACGTCGGGCAACGCCGGCCAAACAGAACCCTAGCGCGGCCAGTGGGGGTTGACGGGGTCTCACCGGGGCTCCGTCGATGGTCGGGGATGGGGGCGAACTACGAAGTCGACAACGGCGATCCTCCTGGTACCCGCAGCTTCTCCTAGGGCGGCTCCAATCGACGGCGCCTCTCCTCCTCTGTAGCGGCGAACTCCGGTGCAATTCTGGCCACCTGGTGCTCACCTTGCTCTGGGAGTGAGTGGGGGGTATCAGTGAGAGGTGGGGAGTGATATGGTGTGAAGGGTTTGAGCTGGGAAGGCCTCTATTTATAGTGCGACGAGGGGACCAAATGGCACGGGTGTAGCTCGTCGTGTTCGTCGGCATAGCATGCTAATGGCATGGGCGACGATAGGGGCGGTGCTATGCTCCCTGGCGAAGCTCAATGACATGTTCACGCGGCGTGGGGCGGTGCTGAACGGTCGAAACGTCACGGCGCTCTGGGCGGGTCCAACGACAAGTTTAATGGAGCACAACGTGCATGGTCTGCGCGGTGGCAAACGAGGTTGTCTGGCGGGGTGCTGGGGTGCTGGCGATCACGTATGCAAGCGGCGAGGGCGGCGCGCGTTCTGTGGGCTCGTGTTGCAGATGGCGCACTGGCGCGCTCTCGGCTCGCACACAGAGCAACTGGGCGCGGGCTTGGCGGGTGGTCTAGTGGCTGGTTGCACTCGGGGCTTGGACAGGGGGTGGCGGTGGACGGTGTTACGTGTCCTAGACAAGGTTGGCAAAGCTAGAGCTTCCTCTAGCTCGCTGGCGACATGGGGGTGACAATGGTGCTCTCGGCATGCTCACCATTAATGGCTATGCTTGCTCACAGTGAGGCTAAAGCTATTTAGATTAGTTTGATCATCTACTGAGAGTGTAGAGTGATCTAGAGAGGGGACAAGGTTGGATAAAATTACTCCTACTAATAGTGTTTGTTGTTTGTTTGTTTGCTGCAAACAAGGTGTTTGATGAAATGGCCGCAAGAAATTTAAATTTGAATTTTTTATTCAAACTTGGTGGGTTTGCTAGGCACATACTAGGGAGTCTCTGGCTAGTTGGATTGGTCAAGGGGCACTGATTTGGTTGGGTTTTTAAAAGGTGTTATCTTCACAAAGGTTAAAGATTCAATTTTGAATTGTGATTTTAATGAGGTTGCCAAATATTTCTGTAAGTTTGAAAGGTGGGCTTTGATTCACTTTTACTTGGTCTTGCAAGGGGTGAAAAGAATTGGAAAAGTTTCTGTTTGAAATCTTGGACTAGAAACACTCAAAGTGACCTAGTGAGCAAGATTGTCAAAAATGACCATTTGCTTTATTTGATTTGTTTTTGATTTTCTCTTGATTTGTTTCTGCTTGGAAATGTTTTAGATGATGTTATTTTCATCTTTAAACCATTCCTTGCTATTTAGGTTAATCACACTAGTCCATTCATCCATTCATACAATCATCACATACACACATGCATTCATTTGGTTTTTATTTAATCAAAGTTTTTGTTAACCCTAATTTTAGTGATTAGAGTTTGATAAGCATTGTTCAATATTTTTGGGATGTTACACTCGTCGTATTATGGAGGTGCACCTTCTTTGTCACCATGGAGTTGAGCCCCACTTAGGCCAAAAGCCTAAGCTTGGGGGGAGGTATACCGACATCACACTCATCTATATATCATGTTTTGTCGGTTCTTTGTATATCCATTGTTTCGCTTTCTTTTTGGTTTTTTTTTCTGCTTTCTCAAAAAACAAAAAGATCAAAACTATTTTTGTTGTTTCTCTGGTTTGTTTCTTTGTTTTTAGCTTTGGTTTGCCTTAAAGAAAAATCCAAAAAGTTTTTGCTTTGTTTGTTTTTGCTTTAAAAAAATCGAAAACACCAAAAATATTTGTTGTTCTTCTTTGGTTTTGTGAGTTCTTTGCAGGGTTCGTCCGTCCTCAGTGGATTTTGGTTTCATGTTATTATTCAAGTCACACAAGTGAACGGCAATAATGAAGATTAAGACAACTTGAGGTGTGGTAAGAGGTTGGTAACGAACTCTATTTGTTTTCATTTTTGTACATATACTCATCATTGTGAGCATGCTTAGTATATTCATGTAAGGTGTATATTATTCATGGATGCTTAGTAGTTCTTGCTTTCATGTGATTAGCTCTAGCTTGCTAATAGTTTGTAGCATGTCATATGAATGTTTGCTTGCATTGTTCTACTCATAACTTGGTATGATATTGTGGTATCCTCCTCTGAATGTTTCATGTGAATCGACTTGGCACGTGCTCGCGCATGCATATGACTAAACAATAGCCAATAAGCCTCGATGATTTATTTTGCCTCAGAGTTCTTGTATCACTTTCATGCCATAAATAGTCCTGTTTTGTTGCAAGCATGATTATGACAGTTATTGCTCTCTCGTTTGTCGCTCCCTCTCTATTGCTATCCTCCACTTGCACCGAGTATGAGCTCTACTTGTGCATCCAACTCCCCAAAACCAATTTTGCCAACAGTGTCCACCATACCTACCTATTAGCATCATTTGCTATTCAGTGCATATTCATTATGCCTTGTTTTCTTCCAAATAAAATGTTTGATTGTTTTAAGAAAGTTAGTTAGTAAAGCTCTCACGAACTTGATGGCACACTTTATTCCTTGCATTTAATAAACCTGAACCATTGTGACTACCCATGAAAGTTATATGCTTACAAATTATAGGCCATGAGTTAGCAGAACTGTGTTGTCACAGGGAACACTTTCAACACTTATAGATACATATCTAGTTGATATCATGCTCTTTTGTTTGTGGATGTTGTCGATGTGAAATAAAAGGGGAGCTTGTGAGTTCATGGAGTTATATATATGTGTTCGAGAAACGCCTGGGCCGCTAGCCTAAGCCATGCCTAATCATGGTGGAAACTTGCAGCATAACCATAATGAGCAATCTGTGAAGCATCCTCAATAAAAACCTATGCAAATAGCAAATAAAATTTTTGCTGAGATTCTCATTGTCTACTTGCCTTGTCATTTTTATTATGGGATAGCTCTTGTATCATGTGCAAGGGTAACCTCGTTGGCGGTTCTCTATGATATGCATGTATTTACGATGACAAGAACTTACAGGTAACTAAAGTTGAGTAGCATGAAGAGCAGCCCTCGTACTCAAGGGACATGAGATTTCCAGTTTATGGTCTGTCAAGCATATAACTCATATTGGACCTCACTTTCACCTTAACCATATAAAGATGCCTATCATAGGGGCAATGTGAGCTCAAAGCTAATGAGTACCTTACTTTCATCATTTGGAAGCCTTTTAAACCTTTCAAAATCTTTTAACTTCCTTGTTGAGTCACCACTTATTCTATGAGCACCAGCACCTTCTTGAGAACATAGTTGTCATTCTTGTGCTTGTTTCAAAACTTGGTTAATTATGTCATGACTTTGATGCTTGTATCTATGATATCTTTACATCTAGTCTTCACTTGAACTTCAGAGGTGCCTTGGCATTTATATTGTGCTCTACAAACAAAGGCAAGCGAGATACCACTCTATCATACCTTACTATGAGCATTGCAATGTTGCTTATGTTTATGTTTCATGCTACTTATTATTATTAAGTTGGTTTCTCTTCATAGCTTGCAATGACTATAGAGTAGACTTACTTGCATACTTCTTATTATGAATGGTTTAAGTATCTACTCCTGTGATGATAATATATACATCATATGAAGCAAATGTGTTCGTGAAAGTTCTTTTAACGCACTCAATTTTCAACTGAATTGCTTGAGGACAAGCAATAAGCTAAGCTTGGGGGGAATTGATACGTCCAAAACATATTGATGGCTGTACATGTGATTGATGTGGATCCTGTTGGGAACCCCGAGAGCAAGGTGTGAAGCAGCACAGCAGCAAGTTTCCCTCAGTAAGAAACCAAGGTTATCGAACCAGTAGGAGGAAGGAAACGTTGTTGGAGATATGCCCTAGAGGCAATAATAAAAGTGGTTATTATTATATCTTTGTGTTTATGATAAATGTTTACATTCATGCTATAATAGTATTAACTGGAAACATTAATACTTGTGTGATTTCTAAACTAAATTAGAGTCCCTAGTAAAGCCTCTTTATAATACTAGCCTGTTGGTTAATAGATGATCGTGGTTTCCCAATCATGAACATTGAGATGTTGTTAACAACAAGATCATATCATTAGGAGAATGGTATGATGGACATACTCCTATAGATAAGCGTAGCATAAAGATCAAGTCATTTTAATAGTTCAATTGCTATAAGCTTTCTGATACATAGTAACCTAATTCCTTCGACCATGAGATCATGCTAATCATCATCACCGAAAGTATGCTTTGATGACATCAAACAACACACCGTAACTGGGTGGCTATAAAGGTGCCATTAAGTGTTCGGAAAGTATGGGTTGAGGCACATGGATCAAGAGTGGGATTTGTCCATCCATATGACGGAGAGATATACTCTGGGCCCTCTCGGTGGAATGTCATCCAATTAGCTTGCAAGCATGTGACTGGCTCACAAGGGATCACATATCACGGGAACGAGAAAAGAGTACTTATCGGTAACATTGAACTAGGTATGCAGAGATACCGACGATCAAAACCTCGGATAAGTAAACTATCGTGAGACAAAGGAAAATTGGTATCGTATGTAAGTGGTTCATTCGATCGCAAAGTAATCGTATAAATATGTGGGAGCCATATGAATTTCTAGATTCCTCTATTGGTTATTGATCGGATAAGTGTCTCGGTCCTGCCCGCATAATTCACGAACCGTAGGGAGACACACTTAAGGATTTGATGTTGTTGTGTAGTTATGTAATGATGAGTAAGAGACCGAATGTTGTTCGGAGTCTCAGATGAAATCCGGGATATCACTAGGAGATCCGGAATGGTCCGGAGAATAAGATTCATATAAGGAAAGTCCTTTTTCGGAGTTCGGAAATGATTCCGGTGTTTTCACTAGGAATGTTCTAGAAGGGTCTGGAAGGTCCGGCACTCCGGAAGGGGAAGGGTACATGGATGTGTCATGACAATGTGGAATGGTTGCATCATGTACTAGGTCATTTGTCTGGGCAATATGAAGAGAGAAATCAAATCCAAGTTTGAAAGTCAAACGCCAATTTGAAAAGTCAAATCCGAAGTTTGCTTGGTGGAGGGAGAGTAGGAAACCTACCTAGGGTAGGAGTCCCACTCCCTCCACCCGCCGGCCAAGGAGGAGGAGTTGGAGGAGGACTCCCTCCTCTGAACCGCCTCCCTCCCACCTATATAAGGAGGGGTAGGGCGCCCCTACCCCTCACACCCAAAAACCCTAGCTACAAGGCGCCACCACCCTCCAAGTGCTGTCGCCGCCTAGGGCCTCCTCCAAGTTGCCGACTTGGGGCTTCCCCAAGCCCTAACCGCCGGCTACACCCCCCCTTGGTGCCTCTAATCCGTAGATCCCCAAGGCCCACTCTTACTCCACCATACTCGCTCCGGCTTAGGCGAAGCCCTGCGAGATCTTCCCTCTACTTCCGACACCACGCCGTCGTGCTGCCAGAATCACGAGGAGAGTGCTACAACCTTCACTGCCTGCTGGAACAAGGGAGAGGAAGGTCTTCATCGAGTACCGAACGTGTGACCGACTGCGGAAGTGCTGCCGGAACGCAGCGCTGGAAGGATCTTCTACGCGATCTTGAGATCGGCAAGTGTACGACTACATCACCCAAGAGAATCTGCTCTCGTTAACCGCTTTGGAACCTTCGAGGGTGAGTGCTTCTATCGACTCGTTGCTACAATCTAGTAGATAGATCTTGGCTTGTTTTTGTGCATGCGGTAGAATTTTTTTGTTTTCCATGCTACGAACCCCTACAGTGGTATCAGAGCCGTGTCTATATGTAGATCTGATGCACGAGTAGAACACAATGGTCATTGTGGGCGGTGGTGCTTTTATTATTAATTGCTTTTTGTGTACATTGCATTTTGTGGTATGATGGGATGAAGCGGCCCGGGCTAACCTTACATGACATCGTTCATGAGACTTGCTCCACGCTCAACATGCAACTTGTATTGCATAAGTGGCTTTGCGGGTGTCTGTCTCTCCCATCATAGTATAGATTCAATTTACAACGGGCACTTGATAGTTCAAGAATCAACGTTGTGGTTCTTGTTCGTAAGTTAGAACGACACTTATTGAAAGCCCCAAACCACGTAAAATATGCAAAGAAAATTAGAGGCGTCTAACTTTGTTTTGCAGGGGTGTGCTGTGATGTGATATGGCCATGATTGTGATTATACATGTTGTATGCAATGTTCCTTATTGTAAGTTGGCAACCGGCAGGAGCCATATGGTTGTCTTTTAATTCCGTTAAGACCTGCTTGTCTATTCAAAGTAGTTGTAATAGTTGAAGCTGGTGGACGACAACCATGAAACGGCGCCATTGACCTGGACGCCATGCCGGTGATGATGGAGATCATGTTCGTGCTTGAAGATGGAGATCGGAAGCACAAGAAGAAAGGCCATATCATATCACATATTATAAATTGCATGTGATGTTAATCCTTTTATGCATCTTGTATTGCTTAGTTCACGATGGTAGCATTATAAGATGATCCCTCAAGCACACAATTTCAAGTTTTAAAGTGTTCATCCTTAGTAAGCACCGTTGCTAAAGCTCGTTGTTTCGAAGCATCATGTGATGATCGGGTGTGTTAGATTCTGCGAGTGTATACAACGTGAGCAAGACAGATTTTCTCATGCGGAAGCTAAGGTTTGATCTTGACGAGCCTAGCATGTACAGACATGGTCTCGGAACATGGATCACCGAAAGGTAAAGCATGAGTCATATAGTAGATATGATGAACATGTTGATTGTCACTACTAGAGAAAAGCCTATGCGAGGCGCACCTAAAAGCCTATCCGAGGCGCATATCATATGCGCCTCTAGCTTCAAGCCTCGGGTATTTTCTATGCGAGGCGCATATGATATGCGCCTCCTATACTTCACATATGCGAGGCGCATATCGATATGCGCCTCGCATATGTGAATTATAGAAGGCGCATATCATATGCGCCTCGCATATGTTTTACAATGCGCCTCGTATATTTATAGTATATGCGCCTCCTATAGTATCCTATATGCGCCTCCGGTAATATTTTCGAAATTCAAGTTTTACAGACCACTATAAATAATAATATACAGATATTCAAATATACAATATAGTCCAGAATACAGTATAAAGAGCATAGAATTTTTCAGAAACTTGCAATTTGCCAAAGCATAATAGAACCAATATGAATACAATACATTACACATCAATCATGACATACAAGTTCATACATCAAGTGTTTGTGCCACAAGTTCACACCTCCGAGTACAAGTTCACAATCACATTACACCTTCGAGTACAAGTTCACAATCACATTACAACTCCAACGACGTAGCTCTACCTAGATGAAGTAGAACACATAACCTACCATGAAGAGCAACAAGGTGGTGATCACGAGGAAGTTCCTCCACTTCTTCCTTCCATGCCTCCTCCACTTCTCTTCCGCCACCTCTCTACTCTCATAGCCTTGGTAGTTGTTGCCCGAGAAGTTGTTCACTTGCTTCTGGCAGTCTTTCCACTCCTCGTACACACCTGGAACCCAACCGACGTACACGACATAACACCTCGGCATCTCCTACACATAATAAAGATGATATTACTTATGTCAGTGGAAAGCAATAGCTAGCAGTTCACAAGATAGAATCATGCATATATATATGGGTGCAACAAAATGTAAGAAATCACGTTCTAATCATCGGCATTTCGAAGAAAGACCAAAAAAAAGCAAACCAAGAATGACTTGGATTAGTGCCTCATACTTAGATTGGGCACGGAAATAACAATGCTCGCTGTTCGATCTCATGCGGCAAGTAGAGTATATGCCCAAATTACTAGTCTACTTGGCACACAAGATCGAACAGCGGCATAGTCATACACGTGACACTACAACACATTCTAATCATCGGCATTTCGAAGAAAGACAAAGAAAGCAAACCACAAGAAGTAGGGAAGCAATGACAAATGAAAAGCAACAAGCACTTAAAATAGTTTGTAACACAAATAACTAGCTACTGTCTCTCACAATCAAGTTCAACGGTTGACGAAACATATTCTAGAGGTTTTGCTCGGCAAGTTTAACATAGTGATAAGAGGTTACAACACGAGTTCAGAACTAACAGCTAGGTACCCAGGCAATGCAATCATGAAGTCTTCTTCGGCACTTGAGTCGTCTTTGGGGGGGCATTGATGAAGCCCGACCGAGTTTTCGCCATTTGCATGAACATCCTGCCATCACCCTGCTGCGCTAAGCATTCGTCTATCTCCCTGTTGGACGGTGTATAGCCGCCATAGAAGGTGCCTCCGGTTTTTATGACTCCCTGGTACACGATTGTCGCGATCTCCTCCTGGATGTTGAAGAAGTGTTGCCTGAGGTTGCGAGCCTGTATGCATGCAAGCTTTTCAGCCCACTTCACGAGGTCAGATGGCAGCGTTTTGGTCTCCATGTCATTGAAGAATGCCTTCATGTGGTAAATGGCGTAGAAGGCATCCTTCCCACTGCCAGGCGGCTACTTGACGCAGGCAAACTTCGTCGTGTGGCGGAACACGTGCACGCCGAACTTTACATGTGGCCTTGCCGGTTTGACGCCTCCCGCTGCGACGTAGCCGGTGAGAGCGCCATCAAGAATTTTCTTGATATTGGTGTAGTTTTTTTGGATCGCACTGTTTGAGTCGAGGTACAAGGCTGTTGAGTGTTTCAAATTCAAGCTTATGAGCACACAGCCTGTCTGATCATCCTCCGTGATGGGATGGTAGGGAAGGAGAATCACATCCTTGTCCGAGTATGTTTGCAGGAAGTTTGAGAGGTAGTCGGTCGCCAGATCTATGGCCTCAGCATCTTTCAGGACGGCGTCACGCATGAAGTAGGGATCCACTATCTGGATGCCTGGGATCTTGTCTCTGGTGATCTCCATGGCCATATTGAGGGAGAACAGCCGGACCAGGGTATTGTGCAGTCGAAACCCGTTCAACATGTCAAACAGGTCGGTATGCCGCACGTAGAAGATATCCCCGGGGGTATAGTGACGAAGCACGGCATATGAGAAGGCACCTTAGCCTTGAAAACGAGGTATGACTGATCGTTGTCGCGAATGCGGCACTGCTCAATTGTGAGACATCCATAATGAATACTACGCATATGCGAGCCTGCGACCTCGAGCATCAATTTACACATCATCGGTACACCTGCCACGTGCTGCTGATTCCTGGCTTGCCCCACAGCGCCGTCCTGGAAAAGAGGATTTGGATCCTGGCCCTGATCACCCTTAGGCTTCCTTTTGCGACCCTTCTTGCTCTTTACGGCTTCGGCCACTGTGTTCACCTCACCGACCGTCTTATGGAGGGTGTCGGGGCTGATCAAAGGAACTACTAGCCTTGGAGGCTCGGTGAAGGGGACAGGTGGCGGCGTCTCCTGACTAGTTGGGAAGAGACGCACCTTGCAAGGGGGTTTCGCTGGTGCTGGTTGGGTCTCGGCAACTTGATGTGTGCCTGATGGTCCCGGCTCATACAAATCAGAAAACCTTGTGTTAACAAACTGGTCACTGTAGTTCAGGTCAATTTCTTCATCATCATCAGGATTCTGTGCCATGTTGTCCAAGTCTCCCATCTCGAAGTCTTCATCATGTGCTGGTTGTGCTGCCTCTAGGGTGATGTTGAGCTGGTCCTCTGTCCCCAAACGGATCTGGCTCTTCGACCATAGGTACAAGTAGCCGAAGCCGCTACTGAGGACCGCTGCCGTGTCCTCATCATCCCATCCTTGAGGTTGAGAGGGAGGTTCCACTTGCTCGTAGCCCGGAAGCACCATACTGTATTTGACCTTCATCATGTCAGGTGGCATTGTGACATTGTGCATTTTGCGGTTCTCTGGTTGAACAATAGTACCCTGGGCAACATCCATCAACTGGCCGCCCACCCAGTGCATTAGAGTGCAAGGAGTGTCTCCCTGCGAAAGATCGACATGTAGGCCGAGCGTTAGAAAAACAGAGATCAAGTCATCGGTGTGGTTGAGCCTCCCAACTCTCGCTTTAATTAGTTAGTTACCTTGAGGGCGTCAAACTCGGCCAATGTCGAGGCACCGATGCCGACAGGGTTGACCATGCAAGTGGCGGAGTGGCTGCCTGATGGCATGGTGGTGCGGGCCGGCGCCTTTGCCGCAGTGGGAAAGTTAAGCTCCGGAGCTAGAGGAGTCTCCACCGCCACCGGCCCTGCTGGAGGAGTCACCAACGCCTCCGGCCGTGCCACATTGTCCGATTGGGCGCTGTTGAGGTTGGGAACCGGTGGCGGCCCCCGTTTACCACCCTTCTGCCACTTGTTGTACTTTTCCATGTAGACGGGAATGATGGTGTTGAGCTTCTCGTTCACTTGTGAATGGACTTGTGACTGGACTTGTGTCTGGACTTGTTCTTGGAACTTTGTCTCGGCAGCCGACACAGCCTTGTTCACAGCATCTTGGACTATATTTGGAAAGGCTTCCACCTGTTCCCTTAGGAGTTTTACCTCGGCGCTTTCGGCCTTCTTGCCCTTCCGCTCCGGGGTGCCATAGTACTCGGACCATGATATGCCGCCAAAGCCGACCACACAACCAGCCGACGGGGCCGCCAGGGGATCGACACTCTTGGTCCGGTTCAGCGCCCTATTAAAAGCGGTGTCCCACTTGGCGACAGGCGGTGGCGCTGACCCCTGGGATGAGGAGCTCCTACACTCCTCGTCCTGCGCACAAGGAACGCGAAGCATTTGATCAGAAAACTGGACTTCATTGATTAATCATGAATGCAATTAATCGACTTGCATGCAAACCACTTACATATTTTTGCATGAAGTCCTTCACCCTCGGAGCAAAGGGGCCGGCGGGCTCCGAAGAATAATCAGAACCCCCTTTCGGCGGGGCAAACCGGGCCCTGACGAAGTTCTTTGCCTGCTCCTCCTTTATGTCGTCAAAG
This sequence comes from Avena sativa, assembly GCA_916181665.1. Lineage (NCBI taxonomy): Eukaryota > Viridiplantae > Streptophyta > Magnoliopsida > Poales > Poaceae > Avena > Avena sativa. The sequence goes on from OV702299.1 coordinate 493,882,493, forward strand.
GGACGTGTCAACCCCTTTGCACGAGTGTCGGCGTCCTCCTTATCCCATTTGGGCCTCGCGGCTCTATAACCGCCGGAGCCGAGATGGTGGGTACCAATGTTTCGGGATCTCATATTCTTGCCTCCCTTCTCGGTCCTGGCCTTGCCCAAGGCGGAGTTACGTCTGGCCTTGAACACATTGTAGTCTTCTTCATTGACCAGAGGCTCCTTCTTGACGAGCTCTGGATAACTTAGCTTCTCCTCGAAAATCAGATTCTTCACCCGAGCCTTCCAATTTGACAAGGCCTTGGTCATCCTCCCGAGGGCATACTTGTTCACCGGATTCCCTTTGAGATTGTCATTATTATACTTGTTTTCCTCATCACCCGGGAACACGTATCTTGCGTGCAGCTTCCGGAAAAGCTGGATGAGGAAACCCTTGTTCTCTTCGGCCTTCAGGTTCTCCATGTTGATCGTGACGGTGTTCCGGAGGATTGCCGCGAGCTGGTTAGAGTAACCCCCAACAAATTCTTCTGTCTCCAAAGGCACACCTTTAGGGCTCACGCTTGTGATGATGGACCTTTTGAGGTCGACCACGATCGGGGTCCGATCCTTCCGAGACTTCTTTGATGCGCTACCACCGTCTGTAGTAGCTTCACCGCCGCCATCAGTGGTAGTGGCGTCGCCATCGGCGTCCCCCATCTCCTCATTGCCCGACGAGGTATCCTCGTCCTCCTCCATCTCGTCATCCCGCGGAACAAATTCCGGGGCCTCTAGGGATTCCATCTCCGCCTGCTGCTCCCAGAAGGGCTTCTGGCTAGAAGGGCCCGGATCCGACATTTCTAAACACACAAATAAATGAAACTAATAAGCACAAAAATTCACAGAAAATTTTGGCATGAACTTTGCTAATTTTCTATGTCTAGGAGTGCCAGAAATTTGCCAGAACGGAAATGAATCAACATTCCGGCGAAACATTGGCAACTCAAAAAGAAAAACCTGCACAAAAAGGATCAACTGCCATCATCACAGCCATTTTCTGCCAGCATACATACATATATCGGATCAGTGCCATACATACAGTATCCTGGTGCAGTTTAACATACATCATGGTCTGGCACAAAACTTGGAGAATTCTCATACAAGCCACAAAATGTCAGTAGGAAACACAGAACTTGGAGAATTCTCATACAAGCAGACTACAACACAGAACTTTTCTGGCCAGTAGGAAACATTAAGCAGACTACAACACAGAACTTGGAGAATTCTCATACAACAGCCACAAAATGTCAGTTTCTGGCATGAATATTGACAGTAGCACTGATTAGTTCAATTTAGCAGGGATCTTGTGTGGAATAACTAAATGAATATTGACAGTCGCACTGATTAGTTCACTGGCCAAAATAACAATACTTATGTTGTTGTTAAGCAGACTGATGTTAAGACAGACCTTGCATTGTGCAGATATAGCAAGTTACAGGAGTCTAAATTCAGTTAAGAGAGTTGCAACTTTAGTACCTCTATTTCATTTAAAACAGAAGCAAGATGTCAATAAGATCACAAGAACTAATGTAAATGACAGTGAGAACATATATTTCTAAAAGTACAGACAGGCATTTAGCTTCAGATGATGCTTAGACTGACAGGCATGTTAGCCTCCTACTCCAAATCAATGCTTAGACTGACAGGCATTTAGCTTCAGATGATGCTTAGAATGACAGTGAGAACTAATGTAGATGAGTGACATTTAGCTTCAGATGATGCTTAGACATAAGCTATGGAAACAAATTATTGACCACAAGTATAAAAATGATAAACCCAACCTTTTTGCTTGTCCTGATAATGGTATCTCTCCCTTTTGGAAAGGGGCTATGTGGGATGCTAGGGCTGCAAAAATGGGGTATCAATGGAAAGTTGGCAATGGACAGAAAACAAATTCTGGGAGGACCATTGGTTTGGTACCTGCAGTCTAGCTATTCAGTTTTGTGATCTATAGTAGTTCCCACTCATATTCCAGCTGTGTGGAAGATTAGTGTCCCCCCTAGGTTACATGTCTTCCTTTGGTTGCTTGCCAATAATAAGCTACTCACTAGAGATAACCTGAACAAAAGGCAAAAATTGTCTAATTTATCTTGTGTATTTTGCTCTGATGCAGAATCTTGTGTTCATTTATTTTTTGAGTGTGTTGTTGCCAAGGAGCTCTGGAGGAATGTCCACTGACAGGCTCCCAAGGGCAGACAGATAAGCTTTCAATTACAAGTAGATGGATATGTGATAAAACACAAAAACTGCTAACATAATTCACACGGCTGGCTTGTGGTGTTTGTGGAAATGCAGAAGCAATGTGTTTTAACAGATCATCTTGGCCTGGGATTCAGGTGTTGTTTCAGAAGATGGACTGAGAACTGAGGGCAAAACAAGGACCAAAACAAGGGCTAACTACCTGTAGGCCGTTTCCGATCATGCGGTTGATGGCTTTGCTGCCAGACAGAAGGAAGGGAGACCGGAGGGCTGGAGGAGGCCGGGCCGCTCCAAAGAACCACACCGGAGGGCGGAGGTGGACGCCGGCAGTGGCTAAGAAACCCTAGAAGGGGAGGAGAGGGGAAGAGGCGTGGGTGGGTGGGGGGCGGGGACTCACCGGAGAGAGGGATTGCCAAAGCCGGAGGAGCTACCCTCCTTCACGGGGCGGCGGCATCGGGCTCCTCCTTCACGGGGATGGCGGCGTCGAGCTCCTCCTCCACGGGGCGGCGGCGAGCTCCTCCTTCACGGGGACGGCGGCGTCGGGCTCCTCCTCCACGGGGCGGCGGCGAGCTCCTCCTTCATGGGGACGGCGGCGTCGGGCTCCTCCTCCACGGGGCGGCGTCGGGCTCCTCCTCCATGGCGGCGACGGCTTCGATCTATCTGAGATATGTGAAGTCGTGTACTAGCTGTAGTACTAGCTGTGTAACTTGATGTGTGCCGGTTATGCGAGGCGCATATCGCAAAGTGCGCCTCGTATAATATTACGCGAGGCGCATCTGGGCTAAATGCGCCTCGCATAATATGCAATCCTAGACAAATAGGGCAGTGTGCAGGTTTCTATCAACAAACACACAGCAGCCTAGTGGTCGTACATGCCTTGTCTTATTTCACTGCTGGCCACCCAGGTTCGAATCCTAAGGTTAACAATTTTTTGGAAAAAAAATTTAAAGGCCATTTTTCATGTAAAAGCATTGTCCAAATACAATATAAACTATAAAATATACTACAAATATTTTAAATATTCAAATATTGCTAAAACAACAAAAGTGAGTATTCTTAATGAATGTGTCTTGTCCATACGTAATATTCTCAATGCAATATTATTATAACACACATAATGAAAATTAAGAATGTTTTGATACATAATAGTAGGCCACACACACGACGGTTCTTGACAATGGTCGGAGCGCGCTAGCGTTTCTTGACAATGTTCATCTTCTTGCCCTTCTTTGTCGCGATTGCATAGGTTAGGTCCGGGACGTCTTCACTACTTCTCTTGAACAGAAGTCCTTTCTTAGGTAGGGTTGTGGTGTACGGTGTTTGGTTGCCATACCCGTCTTCTATCTTCGGGTCGCCGTTCTGGTCAAAGTCTTGCTCGTTGGCGACTCCGTCCATTCCGATAATGTTCCTTTTGCCTCTCCTGACGACAACCCGACTAGGCTTTGACGGGTCTTTGATGTACCAGGATTGGTCGACTTTGCTAGCCAAAACCCAAGGCTCATTTCTTGCGGGTGCGTTCGCGCTGGTGGTCTTTGACGGTATAACCATCGTGGTGAAATACCGGTCTTCTTTCTCGACGCTCTTGGCCCACCTGACACGGAACATCGGCACCTTATCCGTCACATAGTCGAGCTCCCAAATCTCCTCGATCCTTCCGTAGTATCTTTCCGAGATGTCGCCGGTGTAGAATATCCCTGTTACCCCTGAGTTCTGGTAATCGCAGTTATTGTCTTTTTCCTCTGTGTAGAACGTGTATCCGTTGATATCGTAAGCCTGATAGGTCATGAGGTTGTGCGAGGCGCCCTGTGACAATGAGAATATGAGTTTATCTTCCTCCGAGTACTCGCCCTGCGGTGGATTAGCTATGACCTTCTCCCTAAACCACCGCGTGAAACCGGAGTTGTGCTCCTTGATAACATCTTCCTCCCTCAGGACCTGGCGCCCCTGATCAGCGTAATTCTTCTTGATAAACTCTTTGTGCTCATGTATGTATGGATCAACCACCTGCAGGTGTTGCAGCGCGACCAGGTTTGCTCTTTCAAAGTCCTTGGTTCGGCCCTCCATGTCGACATGCTTTGCACGTCGACCCTCGCGGTGACCCCATCCAGCGAGCCTCCCGAGGTGCTTGTTGAATGGCATACCAAGAGGGGTCTCGGTTTGTAGAAAGTTCGAGCAGAAAGAGATGCACTCTTCGGCCAGGAAGCCGTTTGCTATGCTTCCATCTGGACGGGACTTGTTCTTAATGTATCCCTTGATGTGTCCATTGAGCCTTTCGAACGGCATCATGCTTCGCAAAAACGCAGGACCGAGCTGGACGATATCCTCCACGACATGGAGAAGCAGATGAAACATGATGTCGAAGAAAGCGGGGGGGAAATAGATCTCGAGCTCGCACATTATCACCACGATCTCGTCCTGTAGCCTCGTGAGCTGCTTAATGCCTATCGACTTCCGAGAGATGACGTCAAAAAAGTTGCAGAGGCCAAACAGTGTTTCACGGATGTGCTTGTCCATTATACCTCGGATCGCGACCGGGAGTACCTGCGTCATTAGCACGGCGACGTCGTGAGACTTCATCCCGCTGAAGCGCTGCTTCGCCTCGTCTAGCCATCTGCTTATCTTCCCCGCGTAGCCGTTCGGAAATTTGACTCTGAGGAGGCACTTCATAAACTGTATGGCTTCCTTCTTACTCAGAGTGAAGCATGAGGCCTTGAGCTTGACCTTTCCCTTCTTAACCTTTTTCCCCTTGCGACGACGGCTATTCTGTGTTTCTGTCTCCTCCACCTCGTCCTCCTCCTCATCATCGCTAGGTGGTGGTTGAAGTTCATCCCTGATGCCCATATGCTTCAAGTCGTTCCTTGCCTTCGGCCCATCTTTGGTCTTGTCGGTGTTAAGGAGGGTGTCAAGCAGAATCTCGCCCACGTTCTTCGTCATATGCATGAGATCAAGGCTATGAGGCACATGGAGCATCTTCCAGTATGGCAAGTCCCAAAAAACAGACCTCGCCTTCCATACCTTCAGCAACGGCTCTGGCTTCTTCTGGGTCTTTCCTGGCGCAGGGCACTCCTTCCAGTTATTCAACAGCTTGTAGATTTCCGCGCCACTCTTCTGGTGTGGGATTCCTCGGAGCTCGATCGTCCCATCGAACAGATGTCCTAGCTTTCTCCAGGCGTGATTCTTGGGAAGCCACCTCCGAGCCCCAAGGAACACGGTTTTCCCGGACCCGGGATCTTTCTGTAGCTGGCGGTACGTTGTATTATCCTTGCACCTAACGCACCCATAGAATCCTTGGACCACCTGCCCCGAGAAGTATCCATAACCGGGATAGTCTTGCACCGTCGTGATCACCGCCGCTCTCATGTCAAAGTACTCTTGTCTCGAGGCGTCCCATGTACGGGCTCCTTCTTCCCATAACGTGGCCAACTCCTCTTTCAACAACGTGAGATACAGATTGATGTCTGTACCAGGTTGTTTTGGCCCTTGAACGAGCATACTCATGGTTACGTACTTCTTCTTCATGCACAACCAGGGGGAGGTTGTAGATCCATACAAACACGGGCCAGGTGTTGTGTGTGCTGCTCTGGCTTCCAAACGGATTGAGTCCGTCGGTGCTCACGCCCAGCCTGAGGTTCCTTGACTCTTTCCCAAAATGTTGGTAATATTGTAGGTCCAACGCCTTCCACTGGCAAGCATACGAAGGGTGCCTCAACATTTCCTCCTTCTCCGGATCATCGTCTTCCGGCCTCTTTCTTTCCGCGTGCCAGCGCATGAGCTGTGCTTCCTTAGGGTCTGCGAAATACCGCTGCAAACGAGGAGTTAGAGGAAAGTACCACACCACCTTCCTAGGAGCTTTCTTGGTCCCTCTCTTGTATCGAGAGGTCTTGCACACCGGACACATGGTCTTCTCCGCGTCCTCGCCCCGTTAGATGATGCAATCATTTATGCAGACGTGGTATTTCACGTGCGGTAGATTGAGAGGGCACACGACTTTCTTCGCCTCAGCGATACTAGTCGGACATGTGTTCCCCTTCTTGGGAAGAATATCATGCCAGAATACAATGTTGTCGTCGAAACATTCGTCGGTCATTTTGTGTTTCGCCTTCATCTCCAGAGCCCTAAGCGTTACATTTAGACGGGTATCCCCGTCGTTGCATCCGTCAAACAATGGAGTGACTGCGTCTTTCTCCATTTGCTCCAGTTTAGCCTTCTCTCTACCGGCGGCTCTGGCGTTACTCGTCTCCTTGAGAAGCAGATCTTGGACATGAGGGTCTCGCAACCAGCTCGAATCATGGTCGGCACCACCTTGATCATCTTCGTGTCCATGCCCGACGCCACCTTGATCATCTTCGTGTCCATGTCCAGTGCCACCACCCTGATCTTCGTGATCGTGACTGGCGTCTTGATCTTCGTGATCATCACTGGCATCTTGATCTTCACCATTATCGACATCCTCATCATCATATTCTTCATCACGTATCCATCGAGTGTAGCCATCCATGAAACTACGTCGAAGCAGGTGCGACTCCAGCATTCCGGAATCATGCCTTATTAGATACATCAGCTTGCAGTCCCGACATGGACATCTTATCTCTGTCTTGTTTGCATGTTCCATGTCGGCCCTCACGCATGTCATCCACCTATCCACGCGGGCTTTGTTGATCAGTGGTCAGACCATGGCCGCCTGCGTGGTACAAAGAGCAAGAGAATAATTAGAGCATATATGGACGTGGATCGCCGGAAAAATTCGGCATGACCTCCCCTAAAAAGAGGACATCCGTGAGTGCCAGAAATTCGCCGGAAAAGAAATAAATCGACATTCCGGCAAAACATTGGCATCTCAAATGAAATCCCTGCACAAAAAGTAGCACCACAACACAATCATATAGTCGGTGTCTCCGACAACGCGCATACATGCAAGCAACGCCTTCACGCTTCCTCCAACAACGACTTGTGCAAGAGAGCCGGAGGAGAAGTAAATGGACATGTTGTAGATCTAGAGGAGCAAGAGACTTCACTTACATATGGGTGTCAACCAATGGATGTTGAGCAAGCTTCTATGGTGAATCAATGGGGGAAATGAGGTGGGGAGGAGGAGGGGGGCGACCAGATTTGTCTTGGTGGAGGAGGAAGAAGTGACACTAGTGAGTGGGGTGGTAGTTGCCTCCATGTGCAAAAAGCTGGAAAAAAGTGGTGCCAGGTTATGCGAGGCGCATATTGCACAATATGCACCTCCTATAATTCAAACTATAGGAGGCACATATAGCAATATGCGCCTCGCATATGCGGCCACCTACCACCGCCCGGGCCCGCAGGAGTTACTTGAGGCGCATATGACCATATGCGCCTCGCATATTATCAAATATAGGAGGCGCATATAGCCATATGCGCCTCGCATATTCGTGCACCTACCAACACGCGGGCCCACACAGATTATGCGAGGCGCATTCTATCCATATGCGCCTCGCCTATCTGATATATATAGGAGGCGCATATGACTAGAATGCGCCTCGCATAATATGGGGCTGCTAGATTCTGTCCGTACAGGGATTATAGGAGGCGCATTCTTATCATATGCGCCTCGCCTATTTTTATACTAGAGGCGCATGGAGAAGGAGTGTGCCTCGCCTATTTTATAGGAGGCGCATATGGTCTAAATGTGCCTCGCATAAGCATGTCTCATATAGCCTTTTCTCTAGTAGTGTGTTTGCCATTGAAGCTACATCAACTCTCGTGATGATCGGTTTTGATGTGGTGGATTTGGTTCGTGTGATCACTAAAACAATTTGAGGGATATTGTTTTGAGTGGGAGTTCACCTAGATTAGTTTAACTATTAATTAGAACTCAATTTGTCATAAACTTAGCCTAAACTATTGCAAATATGTTGTAGATCAATGGCGACCCCTACCAGCAATTTTAATGCGTTCCTAGAGAAAGAAAAGTTGAAAAACAATGGAAGAAACTTCGCGGATTGGTTCCGCAATTTGAGGATTGTCCTCAATGCTGGTAATTTGACCTATGTGTTGGATGCACCGCTGGGTGACCCGCCTGCAGCTACTGCTACCGATGAAGTTAAGAATGTTTACCTCACTCGGAAGAATCAATACTCCACAATTCAGTGTGCTATCTTGTATGGTTTGGAATCGGAGCTTCAGAAAAGTTTTGAGAACCATGACCCACATGATATTGTCCGTGAACTCAAAATGATATTTGAGGCTCACGCGGCAGTTGAGAGTTATGAGGCTTCTGAAAAGTTCTTTAACTGCAAGATGGAAGAGGGCAGCTCCGTCAGTGAGCACGTGCTTAAGATGTCTGGGCATGCAAATAAACTACAAAGTTTGGGTATAGTGATTCCTAATTCTTTGGGGATTCACCGTGTCCTCCAATTACTGCCACCAAGTTACAAGAACTTTGTGATTAACTACAATATGCAAACCATGGACAAGACGTTGCCAGAACTCTTCTCCATGTTGAAATCGGTAGAATTGGAGATTAAGAAAGAGCACCAAGTGTTGTTGGTCAAAAAGACCACCAAATTCAAGAAGCAAGGCAAGTCTAAGCGAAAGGGAAACTTCAAGAAGGGCGGTAAGAAAGTTGCCGCGCCGGCGAAGAAGACCAAGGCTGGGCCTAAGCCTGATACTGAGTGCTTTTACTGCAAGGGAGAAGGTCACTAGAAGCGGAATTTCCCAAAGTACTTGGCGGATTTGAAGAACGGCAAAATCAAGAAGAAAGGTATATCCGATATACATGTTATTGATGTGTATCTCACTAGTACTCGTAGTAGTGCCTAGGTATTTGATACTGGTTCGGTTGCTCATATTTGTAACTCGAAACAGGTACTACAGAATAGGCAGAAGCTAGCAAAGAACGAGGTAACGATGCGCGTTAGAAATGGATCAAAGGTTGATGTGATCGCGGTCAGCACGCTACCTCTTCATATACCATCGGGATTAGTTTTATACTTAAATAATTGTTATTTGGTGCCTGCGTTGAGCATGAACATTATATCTGGATCATGTTTATTGCGAGACGGTTGCTTGTTTAAGTCCGAGAATACTGGTTGTTCGATTTATATGAGTAATATGTTTTATGCACATGCACCTTTAATAGATGGTCTATTCTTATTGAATCTCGATTGTGGAAATACACACATTAATAACATTGAAGCTAAACGTTTGAAATTGAGCGATAACACGACCTATATGTGGCACTGTCGTCTTGGTCACATTGGAGTGAAGCGTATGAAGAAACTCCATTCCGATGGACTTCTTGAATCACTTGATTTTGAATCACTTGAAAGATGCGAAGCATGTCTGATGGGTAAAATGACTAAGACTCCATTTTCTGGTATGATGGAGCGAGCTACGGACTTATTGGAAATCATACATACCGATGTGTGTCGTCCAATGAGTGTAGCATCGCGCGGTGGTTATCGTTATGTTCTTACCTTCACGGATGACTTGAGTAGATATGGGTATATCTATTTCATGAAACATAAGTCCGAAACTTTCGAGAAGTTTAAGGAATTTGAAAGTGAGGTAGAGAATCAACGCAACAAGAAGATTAAATTTCTACGATCTGATCATGGAGGTGAATATCTAAGTTACGAGTTTGGCGAGCATTTGAAGAAATGCAGAATACTTTCACAATTGACACCGCCTGGAACACCACAGCGTAATGGTGTGTCCGAACGTCGTAATCAAACTCTCTTAGATATGGTTCGTTCTATGATGTCACTTACAGATTTACCGCTATTGTTTTGGGGTTATGCATTAGAAACAGGCGCATTCACTTTAAATAGGGCACCATCTAAATCCATTGAAACGACACCGTATGAATTATGGTTTGGGAAGAAACCTAAATTGTCGTTCCTTAAAGTTTGGGGTTGCAAAGCTTATGTAAAGAAGCTATAGCCGGACAAGCTTGAACCCAAAGCGGAAAAATGCGTCTTCATAGGATACCCGAAGGAAACTATTGGGTATACCTTCTATCATAGATCCGAGGGCAAAATCTTCGTTGCCAAGAATGGATCCTTTCTAGAGAAGGAGTTTCTCTCGAAAGAAGTGACTGGAAGGAAAGTAGAACTTGACGAGGTTGTTGAACCTTCTCTCGAACTTGCTAGTAGCGCAACACCGGAAGTAGTTCCTGTGGCGCCTGCACCAATAAGAGAGGAAGCTAATGATGTTGACCATGAAACTTCGGTTGAAGTTACTATGAAACCTCGCAGGTCAACGAGAACTCGTACCACTCCTGATTGGTATGATCCCGTTATGAGTGTCATGTTGGTGGATAACACCGATGACCCTGCGACATATGAGGAAGCGATGATGAGCCCAGATTCCAATAAATGGCAAGAAGCCATGAAATCCGAGATTGGATCCCTGTACGAAAACCAAGTATGGACTTTGGTGGACTTACCGGATGGCCGGAAGGCTGTCGAGAACAAATGGATTTTCAAGAAGAAAACAAATGTTGATGGTAATGTTACTATCTATAAAGCTCGACTTGTGGCAAAAGGGTTTCGACAAATTCAAGGAGTTGACTACGATGAGACTTTCTCACCGGTAGCGAAGCTAAAGTCTGTGAGGATTATGTTAGCAATCGCTGCATATTATGATTATGAGATATGGCAGATGGATGTCAAAACGGCGTTCCTCAATGGATACATTGATGAAGAGTTGTATATGATGCAACCTAAAGGTTTTGTCGATCCTAAAGATGCTAACAAGGTATGCAAACTTCAACGGTCCATATATGGATTGAAGCAAGCATCCCGAAGTTGGAATCAACATTTTGATAAGGTAATCAAAAGCTTTGGTTTTATACAAACTTATGGAGAAGCTTGTATTTACAAGAAAGTGAGTGGGAGCTCTGTAGCATTCTAAATACTATATGTAGATGACATATTGTTGATTGGGAATGATGTAGACCTTCTTAATAGTGTCAAGGATTATTTGAATAATAGTTTTTCAATGAAATATCTTGGCGAAGCAGCTTACATATTAGGCATAAAGATTTATAGAGATAGATCGAGACACCTAATATCATTGTCACAAAGTACATATTTGGACAAAGTTCTAAAGAGGTTTGGAATGGAAGATAGCAAGAAAGGGTTCTTGCCCATGTTGCCCAATAAGACCTTGAGTAAAACTCAAAGTCCAGCAATGGCAGAAGATAGAGAAAGGATGAGTAAGACTCCCTATGCCTCAGCCATAGGATCTCTTATGTATGCCATGCTATGAACTAGACCCAACATTGCATATGTTGTTAGTTTAACTAGCAGATATCAAAGTGATCCAGGAATGGATCATTGGACAGCGGTCAAAAACATCCTTAAGTACTTGAGAAGAACTAAGGATATGGTTCTTTCTTATGGAGGTGATGAACATCTCGTTGTTAATGGTTACACCGATGCTAGTTGGAACACTGATCTGGATGATTCTAAATCTCAATCTGGATACGTATTTACTTTGAAATAGTGCAGCAGTTAGCTGGAGGAGTGCAAAGCAAAGCGTTTTGGCGAGATCTTCAACTGAATCGGAATACATAGCTGCTTCGGAGGCTTCACAAGAGGCAATATGGATGAAGGAGTTCATTATAGAGCTCGGTGTGGTTCCAAGTGCGCTGGACCCAATGTCTATCTAGTGTGATAACATGGGCACCATAGCCAATGCGCAAGAACCAAGGTCACACAAGAAGCTGAAGCATATCAAGCTACGTTTTCACGCTATTCGAGAACATGTCCAAGATGGTGACATAAAGATTTGCAAAGTACACACAGATCTGAATGTGGCGGATTCGTTGACTAAACCTCTCCCGAGGGCAAAACATGACCAGCACCAAACCGCCATGGGTGTTCGGTATATTACCATGTAATCTAGATTAGTTGACTCTAGTGCAAGTGGGAGACTGTTGGAGATATGCCCTAGAGGCAATAATACAAGTGGTTATTATTATATCTTTGTGTTTATGATAAATGTTTACATTCATGCTATAACAGTATTAACGGTAAACATTAATACTTGTGTGATTTGTAAACTAAATTAGAGTCCCTAGTAAAGCCTTTTTATAATACTAGCTTGTTGGTTAATAGATGATCGTGGTTTCCCGATCATGAACATTGAGATGTTGTTAACAACAAGATCATATCATTAGGAGAATGGTATGATGGACATACTCCAATAGATAAGCGTAGCATAAATATCAAGTCATTTTAATAGTTCAATACTATAAGCTTTCTGATACATAGTAACCTAATTCCTTCGACCATGAGATCATGCTAATCATCATCACCGGAAGGATGCTTTGATGACATCAAACGCCACACCGTAACTGGGTGGCTATAAAGGTGGCATTGAGTGTTCGGAAAGTATGGGTTGAGGCACATGGATCAAGAGTGGGATATGTCCATCCATATGACGGATAGATATACTCTGGGCCCTCTCCGTGGAATGTCATCCAATTAGCTTGCAAGCATGTGATTGGCTCACAAGGGATCACATATCACGGGAACGAGAAAAGAGTACTTATCGGTAACAAGGTTGAACTAGGTATGCAGAGATACCGACGATCAAAACCTCGGATAAGTAAACTATCATGAGACAAAGGGAAATTGGTATCGTATGTAAGTGGTTCATTCGATCGCAAAGTAATCATAGAAATATGTGGGAGCCATATGAATTTCCAGATTCCTCTATTGGTTATTGATCAGATAAGTGTCTCGGTCATGTACGCATAATTCACGAACCGTAGGGAGACACACTTAAGGATTCGATGTTATTGTGTAGTTATGGAATGATGAGTAAGAGACTGAATGTTGTTCGGAGTCTCATATGGGATCCGGGATATCACGAGGAGATCCGGAATGGTGAGAATAAGATTCATATAAGCAAAGTCCTGTTTCGGAGTTCGGAAATGATTCCGGTGTTTTCACTAGGAATGTTCTAGAAGGGTCTGGAAGGTCCGGCACTCCGGAAGGGGAAGGGTACATGGATGTGTCATGAAAATGTGGAATGGTTGCATCATGTACTAGGTCATTTGGCTGGGCAATATGAAGAGAGAAATCAAATCCAAGTTTGAAAGTCAAATGCCAATTTGAAAAGTCAAATCCGAAGTTTGCTTGGTGGAGGGAGAGTAGGAAACCTACCTAGGGTAGGAGTCCCACTCCCTCCACCCGCCGGCCAAGGAGGAGGAGTTGGAGGAGGACTCCCTCCTCCCAACCGCCTCCCTCCCACCTATATAAGGAGGGGTAGGGCACCCCCTTAACCGCTTTGGAATCTTCGAGGGTGAGTGCTTCTATCGAGTCGTTGCTACAATCTAGTAGATAGATCTTGGCTTGTTTGTGTGCATGCGGTAGATTTTTTTGTTTTCCATGCTACGAACCCCTACAAACGTCACACAGGTGTTGCAAACAACACGGATACCTGCACAACACAAACTCAAGACTTTGCCCCAACGAATCATTGAGGTTGTCAAGCTCACCGGTTTGCTATAATAAAGGATTAAACGTATGGTGTGGAAGGTAATGGTTTGCAACAAGTAACCAAGTAATAGTGGAGGATGTATCAATGGTAAAGATTGGACCGGGGTCCATAGTTCACTAGAGGTGCTATCCTTAGATAAACAACATGGCATGAAGGGTAAACAAATTATGGCAGGGCAATTGACAGGAACTGAGCAAGGCATAACAATGCAATACAAGACAAAAAGATTCTATGAGATTCGATTGGGCAATACAACAAGACACATAGACCACCATCCACTACATCTATGACTAGAAGTTCACCTTTGGGTTATCATCTGAACCCCCTCCAGTATTAAGTTGCAAGCAACAGACAACTGCTTTAAGCAAAGTGTGTAAGGTAAACAATCCACTTGTTCCATGAACAAGAGACCGTTGTTTTCTCCCTAGTAGCAACAACACATCTACAACCGAAGAGATTTCTGTCACTTCCCTTGGAAACTAGAGGCATGAACCCACTATCAAGCATAAATACCCCCTCTTGGAGTCACTAGCAACTACTTGGCCAAGATAGCTACTAACAACGGAGAGCATGCAAGATCACAAACAACACAGACATGATAGAATCATAAAGACAAAACCATTAATTAATCTGACATAGTAATCTCAATATCCATCGGATCCCCGCAAACACAACATGCATGATTACAAATAGATTAGATCTTGATCACGAATGGAGCTCACAAGATCTATACATGAAAGCACAAGGAGGAGATACAACCATCTAACTACTACATGGACCCAATAGTCCAAGGTGGAACTACTCATGCATCATACCGGAGAAGAAGGCCTCTGGGATGATCTCCCCTCCGGTAGGGTGCCAGGAATAAATTCAGATCCCCCCGATCTAGGGACGATGGTGGCGGCGGCTACAGACGGTTTCGTGGAGTTTTGATCGGGTGTCTAGGGTTTCTGCATCGGGGGCTTCTTATAGGCGAAGAGGCAAGGCTGGGAGGCGACCAAGGGGGCCACACCCTGCCCAGGCGCGGGCCCACCCCTGGCCGCGCCTAGGGGGGTTTGGCCGCCCTGGCATGCCTCTTCGTCTCTCCTCTAGACTTCATGTCGCCCATGGTAAAATATTGACTTTGGCTTTTGTCCCATCCAATTCCGAGAATATTGATTTTCTGCCTTTCTAGAACCAAAAACAGAAGAAAACATGCAACTGGCACTGTGGCAACTTGTTAATAGGTTAGTTCCAGAAAAGATATAAAAACACCTCAAAGTGTAGACAAAGCAAAGCAAAGTAGATACTAAACAAGCATGGAACATCAAAAATTATAGATATGTTTCCAACGTATCAAGCATCCCCAAGCTTAACTCCTGCTCGTCCTCGAGTAGGTAAGTGATAAATAGAATAATTTTTGAGGTGACATGCACATCAAAACCAAGATCAAACCATTTGCAAGCATTGAAAGCTAGGATCAAAGAACTCTAAACATGTGCATGAAAGATGGAGTTCTAACAATAAGACAAAGTAACTATGCATGCAACATGAAATGCTACAAACAAAGATCATGAATAACATGCATTGAAAAACATTTATTTGCTTCACATACTGAAAACATAGCATAGTGGCAATCATCTTGTCCCTCATAGAGTAGCAAATAGATGCATAGGACACCTTAAAAGTTCACAAGGGTGACTAGAAACAAATAGCACAAGAACAAGTAATATCACAATATGCAGCAATCAATAAGTTTTGGGACACTACACATAAAACTAAGAATGTCAACTATGCTGTCTTAATGGTGCCTAAAGGTAGAAGGTGGAGACTCAATAGTAGTGGAAGAAAGGCCCTTCATAAGGGAAGCAGGGATTTCAAGTTTCAAAAAGAGCTTCCAAAAATTATGGTACTTGTTAGCTTTCATCCCTCATTGCCCCTATCATAAGCATCTTGAAGTGATTAAGGTTAAAATGAACAAACTATGGAGTATATTCTTGACAAAGTATAAGTTGGCAATCTCAAGTCCCTTGAATACAAGGGCCACACATCATGCTACTCAACTTCAGTCACCTGTAAGTTCTTGTCATTGTAAGTATTTGCATATCATAGAGAACCGCCAACGGGGTACCCCTTGCACATGATACATGAGCTATCCCATAATCAAAATGTCAAGGCAAGCAGACAATTAGCATCTCAGCGATCTTTTTATTTACTATGTTCATAACTTTTGATTGAGGATGTTTCATAGATAACTCACTATGGTGATGCTGCAAGTTTCCACCATGATTAGGCATGGATTAGGCTAGCGGCCCAGGCATTTCTCTAACACAAAATACAAAATCTATGGACTTACAAGTTCCCTCTTTATTTCACACCGATGGCATCCATAGACAAAAGAGCATGATATCAACTGAGTACAAAGTACAAGTGCAGTATTGAAAACGTTCCCCATGACAGCATGGTTCTACTAATTCCAACGTATAAGTGCAAGCATATACAACATAGGCGACACAATGGTTCAAGTTTATTAGGGGCAAAGAATATAAAGTGTGCCATCAAGTTTGTGAGGGCTTTAATCACTAAGTTTTCACATAACAAAATAGTTTTTAATTGGAAGATAGCTGAAAACAAGAATATACTTGGAATGGTGTAACACACCATGCATAGGAATTTATAGTGAAAACTTTGGAATAACTTGGTTTCTTGGGAGTTGGAGGCATGAGTATAACTTACTCATACAAGTGGAGGCTAGCAAAAGACTGGGAGCAACCAACTAAGAGAGCAATAATGGCCATAATCATGCAGAGCGACAAAACATTACTAATAAAAGCATAGAGTGGTACTACAAGTCAAGGACTAAATGATCATAGAGGCTATGGTGACTTGTTCATAGTCATAACATGGTGTGAGCATGTGCCAAGTCAACCTAAACAAACCTCGAAGGAGAATACCACAATACTATGCTTTTGCATGCTAAAACAACGCATAATTCTATCAAGGCACACTAAGCAATCCCAATTGTTTGGAACAAAACATGATACAGCAATAATCACTAAGCATAAGGTCAAAACAACACCTAGCATGTCAATGCAAGCTCCTCTTGTACTTTCAAGAAGGAACTTCCTACTCCTGTCCAACACCAAGCAAATTATTTGAAACAACGCGCGAGAACGGGGGTCCAAACTACTTTATTCAAGCAAACTAAACAACCTAAGCAAAGCAAACAAAAACTAAGACGCTCCAAGAACAACACAACTATGCATGAAACAATAAAAATCGAAGTGTCTAGACAGACATGAGCTTTTTATTGATGAAGAAGGGGATGCCTTGGGGATGCATTGGGCATCCCCAAGCTTTGACGCTTGTACTTCTTGGATATTTCTTGGGGTGACACCATGGTGGCATCCCCAAGCTTGAGCTTTTGTCTATTCTTCATCTTATTACATCATTCTTTCTCTACACCTGAAATTTTTCCTTCATACAAAACTTCACACAATCTTCATTGGCAACATTAGTTTATTCAAAGGATATTAGACCTTACGCAAAGCTTTGGAAAAACAAGACTTTTCACTAAAAAACAAGCTACTGTAGTAACTCCTTCAAAAAGCTCAATTCCCGAAAAGAGAACTCAAAAAGGAATCAATAAGAAGCAAATGCAAATAATGGCAGAAATTTGTCAAAACAGACCAGCAGGTAGAAACCAATTTTTTCGAAAATATTCTGTTGCTCACATAAAAAAGTGTTGAACTAATGAAAGTTATCTAACATACTGGGGGATTTATTCGTAAAATATCAGCTCAATCCGAGTTATAGAGACTCCTCACAAATTTTTATGGTGGAGGACATAAATCTGTTTCGGGACAACAACTCCCCAAATCTTACTTCCCTCTCATTAGAGGTCATTCTTGGCACAAAAAATCAAACAAAAAGGATAAGGAGAGGTCATTACTCAAGTAATAACTTCCAAGACTCAAGGAAACTCTTGGGTTATCTCCCAACAAGTACTTTTCTTTAACGCCTTTAAGTTAGGTACAAGAAGAAAGAAGAATCAAGTATTTTTCAAATGAGGCATTAATATCAATACTTGCAAAGTCTTCAACTATGAAAGGTATCTCATCCAAATTGGTTTTGGAGGATCCCTTCTCATCTCTCTTTGGTTTACTACTTTCATCAAAAATATTTTTAGGAGCAATCCAATCAAAATTCTTTTCAAAGGCTTCATGCATTCCAACAAGCTTAAAGGCTATGGGTATCTTAAATTCCTCTCTAGGAGTCTTATCAGAAGTACCCACAATATCTACACTTGAGCCTGGCATATTCAAAATCTCAAAGACCTTTTTGGCTTCCCTAGCAACATCATGGAATTCTTTTAGTAAAGTTTCAAGGATGAATTCTCTCTTTTCAACATTCTTTTCTTCTTTTAGTTTTAGGAACATGAATTGTATGAAGGGGTTAAGAATAACAAACCTAGCCTCCAACATATGAACTAAGAAGCTGCAGCAATCTCATAATTAGGAGCAAGCTCTATGTTGGGGATATGCTATATGGGTATCCTCATAGCATGTCTCTTATCCGACTAACCCGGGTGGCCCATAGTCGGTAGCGTGGCCTATGGCCTGCTGGGCGGCCCAGTTAGATGGATCCAGAAGGGAGGCCCATGCCGGATAAAGGAAGGCTCCGGTGGAGTCACCAGCGTACCCGGAGCCTTGGAGTGCAAGATACACAAGACTAGTAATAGACGGTGTAGAACTCTGTAACTTGTTCGGCTAGGACTTTTCCCTGTAATCCTAGGACCTGGCGACTATATAAGTCGGTCCTATGGGAGCCTTTAGGGCAAGACAATCTAAGACGATAACTTAGACTTTCTAGTCACCTCGCACAGCGAACCTATCTCTGTAACTCGGCGTATTGCCATTATAGTGATTTATTGCAGGAGTAGGATTCCGCCACCGTTGTCGGATCTGAACCTAGGTAAGCTGTGTTACCTCGTACCCGTCAACCGTCCGCCTTACCCCACGTCTATAAACACGCACTGTGAGGACCCCTCCATGGCGTACTCGTCGGCAATACCACGACAGTTGGCGCCCACCATGGGGCCAGAGGCGCTTCAGGCTCTTCAGCGGGCGAGGACCAAGATCTTCGCGGGAATCGGCGAAACCGTAGCCATCGGTCGCGTTCTATTCTCCGGCAACGTTCCGATTGCCCCCCCCGACGAGTTCTGGATCCCGGCGAAGACGAACCCTACGCGGTGCTCGATCGTTCCTATCGGATATATCCACCTCTTCATCGGCGAAACCGACTCGGGCACTAGTTCCCTGGGAGTCGGAGGAGCTCCAAGACCCGCACGGACCGCCTACGGGCATGATACGTTCACGGAAGGATCAACGTCGGATCTCTCCTCGGAGTTTGCCGACAAAGATCGAAAAAATTCAAGACCCACCCAAACCGCTCCTGTGCAGGATATAAAGGTGGAAGATCACTGCAAATCCGCCGGCTTCGACCGTGCGTCTGGACAACAGAGATCCAAGTTCGTCGGCGTGGTTACCATCTTCGATCTAGCGCGCTGCGTTCAGAGAGAAGGAGAAAACCCCCGTGATTACCTGGCCAGGTGGATCCGTATACGAGCCGATCTAGCCAACTACCCCAATGATGATGCCATCTATCACTTTGTGGAAGGACTGGACCATGGCATGCTTCTCCGACACTCTCTAAGGCGGTAACAGGCATCAGGACGCCTTACCTTCGAAGGCATGGTGAACACCGTCAACAACTACGCGGAGGCTGAAGCGGCAGCTCAGACAGCGCCTGCGCTCATTGATGGAGCACCTCCGACTCAACCACCACCGCCTCCAGCCGCCATCGTCGCAGCAGCGCCACCACCTCCAGTTATCATCGAGGCCGTTGCACCTCCACCGCCCGTCATCGAGGAAGCCCTGGCACCCTCCGACTCTATCATTGACGCGCTTTACGCCGATTTCAGTATAGATTCAGAGGAAATAGACTTCAGTCCAGACGAGCTAGACTCCGCTATGCAGGAGATGGAGGAGGAGTACTCGCGCGATGAACAAGCTCATAACACCGTCACGTCCCGAGGAGTGTTCGTCACCATTGGGACAACGATGGATGAAGACCAGCCCGGGCAAGCTCCGCCTACGACACTGGATAAGGGGAAAGGACCACTTATTACCGCCGACGATGTCCGCGCAAAAGTCATGCCTCCTCCGCCTAATCTAGTGCAATAGCCGCAGGAAATCGGCACCGGTCCGAGCAACAACAACACCGCAAACTTGCCACCTCCAGCATCCACGTCGGCAGCAGCCCATGTTACTCCTGCTGATAGAGTGATATATGGCAATCTCCTCATTGAGCCACTAACTGTTGATCATATCCGGAATGTGACTCAGCTTGACGATAAGCGCCAGCAGTTGCTGGAGGACGCACAAGCCATCGCGGAACAAGGCGCTAAACTAGATCAAGATCTGGTCAACGCGCAGAAATCCATAGAAAACGCTAGAGCAATGGAGGCTGAGTACAAGACTCTGCTACAGCAGCAGAAGGCTAAGAAAGCTCCGGCTCGCGTCATCAATGATCCTGGTGTGTGGCGCAACCTAGGATGGGCTCCCTCAAAGCCGGCACAGGCCAAGCCATACATTGACAGTGAAGGCAAACAGGTGATGCCCACCCCACTCCTTAACATCGTCGTCGCCAAGACCCTTCTGGAGCAGGATAGATCACCTGAGGTAGTACAACAGGTTTATGACCTAGTGGCCAAGGCGGTAAAGCAACAGGAAAAGGCCACCTCCCAGAGGTTCGAGTCTGACCCAGCGCTCTGCCGATCTAGCCAGTACAAATCGCCAAGGGACGGATCTCCCCAGGATGTCGGATCACGGACTGGTTCATCAGAACAAAGACGGAGGGATGCACGCAACAGGAAGGATACTATTCCCATATCTTCCGACCACGGAGAAAGAGCCCAACCTCGCCGTCCATCGCCACCGCTCTGATCCCCCCGACGTCAGGAAGACTACAAGACTCACCATCGCACAGATATGCCTCCGCCAAAGCAGTGCGGCATCATCATCCGCGACAACGCGGCGCATACCCGTCATGATGAAGAGCACCACCGAGGACATAAGAGTAGGTCACACCACGACCCTCCGCATCTGACAAGCAACCGCGGCAAGCATGGTGCATCGCAGGAGGGTAACAGCAAGAAGGCTAACCCACCTCCACCTCCACCTCCATCGCCGCCAAGCGGTCACCATGGCGGAAGGGGCCCGCGTCGGTCACGCAGCCCATCCCCTGTTGACAACACGAAAAAGAACCTGGAGCCATATGACGCACGTTCGCGGATCGATAAGATCCACGAGGCCCGGGAAGGACCATACCTGGGACCACATTGCTTTGGACCTACAATACGGTCCGCAACTTACCCCAAAGGTTTCCGGATCGACAAGACCATCAAGCCCTATGACGGCACCGCCAAGCCTGCCACATGGTTGCAGGACTACGGCAATGCGGTGGAGATTTCCGGAGGCAATCCCAACGTCGTCGTCAAGTACCTCCCGTTGATGTTGGCGGGCACGGCCCGTCAATGGATCAACGACTTGCCGAAAGAATCTATCTACAACTGGCTGGACATGCAAGAAGCGTTCACCAAAAACTTTGAGGGTACATACAAGTGTCCCTGCACTGTGGGCGATCTACAGCGGTGCGTGCAAGAGAAAGACGAGACATCTCGCGCCTACCTCTCCCGCTGGCTGGATATGAAAAAATCCTGCACATGAGTGCACGCCCAGACCGCCATGGCCGCCTTCATCGATGGGTTGGAAAGGGGTACGTTGCTTCGACATAAGCTAAAGCGCTTGCAGGACAATCATCAGCTTGACTTGAATCAGATGATTCAGTTAGCTAGTGAGTTCGCAGCTGCCGACGACGATGTTCGTGGCTC
The DNA here is from genome assembly GCA_916181665.1 of Avena sativa. Classification (NCBI taxonomy): domain Eukaryota; kingdom Viridiplantae; phylum Streptophyta; class Magnoliopsida; order Poales; family Poaceae; genus Avena; species Avena sativa. The sequence continues at coordinate 493,904,126 of OV702299.1, forward strand.
TTTGCTGGCAACAGCCATTCCAACCCAAGCTCGGAGGAACAGTAGTACAAAGCGGAAAACCGCTCCAGAAGAAAAGCAATCTACCGACATGGTCTCCATGACTTTTGCAGGACGAGGCGAAGGCGGACAACGTGGCCGAGGAAGGGGAGCAGGCCGCGGGCAGCAGCGAGGAAGTGAAACCAACTCGGTGCCGCTCCGCGTTCCCCAAACCTACGAAGAGTACCGCGATATGCCGTGCCTCGTACACCTCGACGCCAACGGCAAGGCCACCCATACCAATCGACACTGCAAATTCGTCAACGACCTCAAGGAAGACCCGGAGTCCGGCTATAAGCGAAGTCGGAAGAACAGACCGCGAGGCAAGGGCAAGGGGAAGAAGAAGGAGGAGGAGTCCAAGGATTCAAGTGACATGGACGAGGACGTTGACCCCAAGCACGCCGCCAAGGGCGAGGACAGGGCAAGAACCCCTTCGCAAAGAAGGCCCCAGTCTACCACACTTTCCTTGGCACCCCCACCGTCCGACAACAGAAGACCTCTCTAAGGATCCTGATGGCTACTCTCCCCCCCAGTCCCCTAATACCTACGCTGGTCGGAGGTTCCAATCACTTGGGACAGGACGGACCACCCAGACCTTGTGCCCACAGAGAACCAGTACGCCATGGTCATCAACCCATTGATTGACGGCGCGGAGTTCACCAAGTGCATGGTGGATAGTGGAAGCAGCATCAACATTATGTACCTGGATACACTGTAGAAGATGAACTTGACGGAGGCAAACCTAAGGCGGACCAACACCGTGTTCCATGGCGTAGTTCCTGGTCGGGAAGCTCGGTCCCTTGGGTGCATCACGCTTCAGGTAGCCTTTGGCGACGTTAATAATTACCGCCAAGAGCGCATGACCTTTGAGGTGGTCCCCTTCAAGAGCGTGTACCACGTCATATTCGGCCGCGACATATTCCACACGTTCATGGACAAGCCATGGTTCGTATACAACAAACTCAAGATACCCGGACCAAACGGAGTCATCACCGTATCCGGAAGCTTCACCAAGGCAAGGGACTGCGAGATCAATGAAGCAGCCGTTGCAGAAGCTGTCCTCTACAGCGAAGAATTCAAGGAGATCCAGAGCAAGGTCAATGACTCAGAGATGCCCACGTCGAAGAAGAAAATCTCCGACTCCGCTCCTGCGTTCAAGGCCGCCATCGAAACCAAGCCGGTAGAACTTCTGGTAGGCGATGCCTCCAAGACCGTCGCCATTGGGACGAACCTGGATCCCAAATAGGAAAGCGCGCTCGTCGAGTTCCTCCGTGAGAATAGGGACATCTTTGCCTGGCAACCTGCCGACATGAAAGGTGTACCTAGGGAACTTGCCGAGCACAGCTTAAACATTGATCCAAAATGCAAACCAGTGAAACAACCTCTACGACGCTTCAAAGATGAGAAGATACGCGCCATTGGCAAAGAGATAGCTAGGTTACTTAAGGCTGAGTTTATCCGAGAAGTCCTTCACACCCGATGGGTGGCCAATCCTGTACTTGTCCCCAAAAAGGGAACCGATGAATTAAGAATGTGCGTTGATTACACCGGCTTGAACAAACCATGTCCCAAAGATCCATTCGCTTTGCCTCGCATTGACCAAGTCATTGACTCGACGGCTGGCTCGGAACTTTTGTGTTTTCTCGATGCATACTCAGGATACCACCAGATCAAGATGAGGAAGTCAGACCAATTGCCCACTTTGTTCACTACCCCATACGGCACGTTTTGCTACGTCACAATGCCCTTTGGGCTGAAAAACGCAGGTGCTACTTACCAGCGGACAATGCAACGTTGCCTTCATGACCAAATTGGTCGGAACGTTCATGCTTATGTGGACGATATCGCGGTGATGTCTAAAAAATCAAACGACTTAATCTCCGACTTACAAGAAACCTTTGATAATCTCCGGAAATGTAGAAGACATATTGTTGATTGGAAATGATGTATCTTTTTATTAACACAGGATAAGAATTTCATCTCGATGAAAGACTTAGGCAAAACCCAAATATTTGGCATCAATAGACGCTAATATGGTTGTGCCGAAAGTACATAAATGATATATTGAATGAGTTCAATATAGAAACTACAAGAAAGGTTCTTGTCGCACAGAAAGGATTGAATGAGTTCAATATTGATGATATATTCAAGTATATTGACACTTGGTAAGTGAAACAAAGATTCAAGTATAGGTTGATACTTGATGTATGAAATCACAAAGAGTATTTATATCAATCATGCTGTGATATGTACAAATCCAGATATGTCCTATGCTCTAAATGATGTGAGCATATACTAGAATGATTCATAAGATGATCATTGGACAATAGTAAGGATATTCTTATGATCTTTTGGAAGAACTAAAGAATATATTGTTTTGTAGAAGTGACAAATAGATGGTTAGTTCATTGTAAAAGTACTACATTGATACTAGTTTTGTCACAAAGTACAAATTAAGTTTATCTCAATCTAAACTAAGGGTGGCACAATATGATGGAAAGTAAGTTCCATAATGGATTTGGATGAGTTCCAAAGTTAAGACACTGTGACAGATACTACAACAAAAGGCTGAGTATATGACTGCTATTATAGCAGCTAAAGAGGGCATTTGTGTCAAATAGTTTGTTATCAAACTAGGTGTGATTCACAGCGGGATAGTGCTATGAAGATATATTGTACGATAATATTATCAACATGTTTTAACCCCAAAGAACTAAAGGTCTCACCAAAGGACCAAGTTTATACAAAGCCATCTCATTAGAGAATGAGTGATGCGTAGAGACGCAAAGACATGCAATTACACACGGACCTGCAAGTGTCAGATCCGGAGATCAGTTGAACACTAGCAATCGTGTACATACGACACCAGAAAGCCATAGGTGTTGAATACACAAAGGTTTGAAACTAGACTATTGACTCTAGTGCAAGTGGGAGACTGTTGGAGATATGCCCAAGAGGCAATAATAAAGTGGTTATTATCATATCTTCATACTTATGATAAATGTTTACATACCATGCTATAATTGTATTAACTGGAAACATTAATACTTGTGTGATTTGTAAACATAAAAGAGTCCCTAGTAAAACCTCTTGTTAAACTAGCTTGTTGGTTAATATGTGATCATGGTTTCCTGATCATGACAATAGAGATGTTATTAACAACAGGGTCATATCATTAGGAGAATGATGTGATGGACATACTCCTATAGTCAAGCGTAGCATAAAGATCAAGTTATTTAATATAGTTCATTTGCTATAAGCTTTCTGATACATAGTAACCTAATTCCTTCGACCATGAGATCATGTTAATCACCATCACCGGAAGGATGCTTTGATGACATCAAACACCACACCGTAACTGGGTGGCTATAAAGGTGGAATTGAGTGTTCGGAAAGTATGGGTTGAGGCTCATGGATCAAGAGTGGGATTTTTCCATCCATATGACGGATAGATATACTCTGGGCCGTCTCGGTGGAATGTCATCCAATTAGCTTGCAAGCATGTGACTGGCTCACAAGGGATCACATATCACGGGACGAGAAAAGAGTACTTATCAGTAACGAGGTTGAACTAGGTATGCAGAGATACCGACGATCAAAACCTCGGATAAGTAAACTATCGTGAGACAAAGGGAAATTGGTATCGTATGTAAGTGGTTCATTCGATCGCAAAGTAATCGTAGAAATATGTGGGAGCCATATGAATTTCCAGATTCCTCTATTGGTTATTGTTCGGAGAAGTGTCTCGATCATGTCCGCATAATTCACGAACCGTAGGGAGACACACTTAAGGATTCTATGTTGTTGAGTAGTTATGGAATGATGAGTAAGAGACCGAATGTTGTTCGGAGTCTCGGATGGGATCCGGAATATCACGAGGAGATCCGGAATGTTCCGGAGAATAAGATTCATATAAGGAAAGTCCTATTTCAGAGTTGGGGAATGATTCCGGTGTTTTCATCGGGAATGTTCTAGAAGGGTCCGAAAGGTCCGGCACTCCAGAGGGGAAGGGTACATGAATGTGTCATAACAATGTGGAATGGTTGCATCATGTACTAGGTGTCATCGCTGAGCAAAATAAAGGGATAAATCAAATCCTAGTTTGAAAAGTCAAACGCCAATTTGAAAAAGTCAAACGGCAAGTTTGCTTGGTGGAGGGAGAGTAGGAAACCTACTTGGGGAGGAAGTCCCACTCCCTCCACCCGCCGGCCAAGGAGAAGGAGTTGGAGGAGGACTCCCTCCTCCTAGGCGCCTCCCTCCCACCTATAAAAGAAGGGGCAGGGGTGCCCCTCTTCCATACACCCAAAACCCTAGCTCCTGGCGCCTCCACCCAAGTACAGCCGCCGCCTAGGGATCCTCCAAGTCGGCGACTTGGGGTTTCCCAAACCCTAGCCGCCGGCCTAGACCCTCCCCTTGGTGCTTCTAAACACTAGATCGCCAAGGCTCTCTTGCTCCACCATACTCGCTCCGGCTTAAGGCGAAGCCCTGCGAGATCTCCCCTCTACTTCTGACACCACGCCGTCGTGCTGCCGGAATCACGAGGAGAGTGCTACAACCTCCACTGCCTGCTGGAACAAGGGAGAGGAAGGTCTTCATCGAGTACCGAACGTGTGGCCGACTGCGGAAGCACTGCCGGAACGCAGCGCCGGAAGGATCGTCTACGCGGTCTTGAGATCGGAAGTGTACGACTACATCACCCACGAGAATCTGCTCACGTTAACTGCTTTGGATCTTCGAGGGTTAGTATTATATCGACTCATTGCTACAATCTAGTAGATAGATCTTGGCTTGATCATAGATTATATCTTGATTGTGTGTTCATGCGGTAGAATTTTTTTGTTTTCCATGCTACGAACCCCTGCAGTCGGTTCATCAGCCGACTTGGAGAGAAGGCTTTGTCGCTGTACAAGTTGCTGAAGAAGGCGGACAAATTCACGTGGACGGACGAAGCAGATGCAGCATTGAAGCAGCTCAAGGAGACCCTTTCCTCAACGCCCATCCTTGCAGCACCTGAGCCTAGTGAGCCCCTGTTAATCTACATGGCGGCAACCAACCGGGTTATCAGCATCGTCGTCGTTGTAGAGCGGAAAGAACCAGGCTATGGGCACGGCGTTCAACGACCAGTTTACTATGTAAGCGAAGTCTTGACGGAGTCCAAGCAGCGTTACCCGCACTACCAAAAGATAGCTTATGGAGTATTCCTCGCTTCGCGGAAGCTGAGGCATTATTTTCAGGAGCACCCAATCACAGTAGTGAGCAAGACTCCACTGTCCGACATCATCAACAACAGCGACGCTACAGGAAGGGTCGCGAAGTGGGGCATTGAACTTGTCGCCTTCGAGATCACCTACAAGAGACGTGACGCTATCAAGTCACAAGCCTTGGCGGATTTCATCGCAGATTGGGCGGAGATGCCAGATGCTACTCCGTTGCCGGAGCCAGAGTACTGGGTGATGCACTTTGACGGATCAAAGCTGCTCAACGGCTCGGGGGCTGGTGTATTGCTACAGTCACCAAAAGGAGACAAGCTACACTACGTTCTGCAGATCCACTTCGAGGCTACAAACAACATGGCAGAGTACGAAGCAACTCATTCATGGACTACGTGTAGCCAAGGATATTGGCATCAAGCGCATAGTTTCCTGTGGAGATTCCGACTTGGTTGCCCAGCAGGTGGATGGCACCTGGAATGCGCGGAACCCTATGATGGCGGCATATCGCGACGAAGTGGATGAGATAGCCAAGAGCTTCTTAGGCTACGAAGTCAAGTATGTGCCTAGGGAGCAAAACGAGGCGGCTGGTCTACTGTCTAAGCTTGGATCAGGGCGCAAGCAAATTCCGCCAGGAGTTTTCCTAGAGCATCTGCGCACACCATCCGTGAAGGGAGCCGACGTCAATAACTCGGATAGAGCTGACTCTTTCGTCAACATGGTGACAAAGATCCCTCCGGCTTGGACAAAACCGTTCATGGAATATCTCAAACACGGAACTTTGCCCGACGATGAGGTCGAAAGATGGCAAATAGTACGGCGAACAAAGGGTTATACCATAATCAATGGGCAACTCTATAAAAGGAGCACCAATGGGGTATACCTAAAGTGTGTTTCCCAGCTAGAAGGAATGGAAATCCTCCGCGAAATCCATCTCGGAGATTGCGGGCATCACGCCGCTCCTCGATCGTTGGTCGCGAAAGCCTTCCGGCAAGGATTCTACTGGCTGACCGCGAAGGCGGACGCTGACAAGCTGGTTGAGATGTGCACAGGATGCCAGTATTATGCCCGACAACCACATGTCCCTGCTGAAGAATTGCGAACAATACCAATAACTTGGACGTTTGCAGTCTGAGGGCTTGACATGGTGGGGTCGTTACAGACGGCAACGTGTGGATTTACGCATCTGCTTGTAGCAGTTGACAAATTCACCAAATGGATAGAAGCTAAACCCATTAAAAAGCTTGATGGGGCAACTGCCCTTAGGTTTGTCTGAGATCTAGTGGTGAGATTTGGTCTCCCACATAGCATCATCACCGACAACGGAAGCAACTTGTCACTCGGAGAAGTGGAGGCCTATTGCTGGGACAAAGGCATCCGACTTGACCTTGCATCTGTGGCACACCCACAATCCAATGGTCAAGTTGAGCGAGCCAATGGATTAATTCTGCAGGGCATCAAGCCACGTCTTGAGGCACCGTTACATAGAGCAGCTGGAGCCTGGGCGGAAGAATTGCCATCTGTGTTATGGAGTTTACGAACTACACCCAACAGATCTACCGGCTACACCCCCTATTTCATGGTATATGGAGCAGAAGCCATCCTACCTTCCGACATCCTCCACGATGCACCAAGAGTTGCCGCCTACGACGAAGATGACGCTGAAGAATCCAGACGCCTAGATGTAGACCTTCTCGAGGAGGAGCGTGTTTTGGCATGCCCAAGATCCGCCATCTACCAGCAGAAGCTACGCAGCTACCATAGTCGCCGTGTTCGGCATCGCTCGTTTAAAGAGGGGGATCTGGTGCTCCGACTTAAGCAGAAGAAGTCACACAAATTATCCCCGCCATGGGAAGGACCGTTCATCATAAGCAAGGCGCTGCTCAATGGGTCTTATTACCTTGTCGACAATCGCGAACTCAAGGATAGACCCAACGAGGATCATAAGCGCAAGCGACGTGACCCGGATGATGACTACCCGGAGCTTGATCGGCCATGGAACATAGCACAGCTACGTTCTTTCTACACTTAGCATTTTTTATCTAATAGTGTACCTCTTATATGGTCAATGACATAAAGCTCTTTGGTTCACTCATTTTGCTGAGTCTTTTACCTCCTTTAGTGTTCATTTTTTGGATCATATAAACCTTTATGCACAAGCTTTGCGATTGCACTTGTGAAAATTTTGCCTACGGGCGTTAGCTTAAGTTTTCTGGTCTACACGTTCTTTGTTGTTTTTATGTGGATTCTGGAGTAGTGACTTTCAGCACTCATTGTCGGCGATTTTGTGCTTAGGTTATTGACGGGGCCATTAGGCATCACCACCTAAAGCGCATGGTTCCGACAACAAGTCTTCCGACTCACGAAAAGTCAAACATACGAACCAAAGTAATGGATAAGCCAGCACTTGCTTAAAAAATATATACATATTGGAACTTAATCTTTGAGTAGCAGGATACGATCACCATTGTTTTCCGCCTTAAAAGATTACATCAACATAGTTTTTCTGCGCACAATCTAGAGATGAATCAGAAATTACAAAGTGTTCGTTCATTCTTTCGGCGCAGGGGACTTGGAGGCCGCATCATCACCAGCCGGAGAATCACCCTCAACATCGGTGCTATGATGAGACTCGGAGTATTCTGGGTCGGTGTTGTCGAGAAAGTTCCTGGGCACGAAGACGTCCACATCCACCAACTCGGCAACCCTGGTATCATACCCCGCGAGTGATGACAAGATGGCGTCGTGATCAATCTCCTTGTCATCATCATCTACGTCGGGGATACCAGATGTCACCGTGTCGATGTCGGCACCTTCATAGTGTGCCTTCACCATAGACAACGCCATCCTTGCACCAGCCCGTGCACATGAAGCTTTCCAGCTTGCAATATGCTCGGGGGCTCAGCGCAGAATCTCCGAGTACTTCACCATGGAGTCCGAGGCCTTGATATAAATCTGAAGGGGCTTGGCGATCTCCTTGGCTTGGGCGATGGCGGTGTTGATGAAGTTGCCGGCAAGAATCATGCATTCCTTGTCCGAAGGAGGCGAGCGGGTTAAGCCCATGGGCGCTGAAAATTCCGACAACGACTACATGAGTTAAAAAATCCTAAGTATCCATACTACAGAACTACAAGGCGGAGGACACTTACTGAAGATGCTGGCCTTAGCCTGCCAGACGACGTCCGCCAAGGATTCCTTCTCTTGATTGAGGAGCTTGAACGCCTCGCTGTGGCGAAGGTTCTGCTCATCGACAGCTTGCTTCTGATCCTTTAGGATCGCAAGCTCCTCTTTCAAGTGATTGATCTCAGCGGAGGCGGAGTCTTGCAGGGCTTTCATAGAATGCTCGTGCATCTGCAGCATTTCTTCCCTCTCCTTCTTAAGGATTTTGTTCTCGCTGTCCAGTTGCTGGATGTGCTTGGACTGCTCGACAATATCCTTAGCCTTGACAACATGTTCTGCAAGACGGAGAAAACAAAGTACACACTGAGTACTCGGAGATTATGGGCACAAAAGTAAGACGGAAATGCGCAAAAAGAAAACAGACTCTTGTTTTTGATGATCTATTCCTTCAAGATGGCAGTTTTACCCTTTTCAGCTTCAAGGTCCGCGCGCATCTTCTGGTATTTCTCGTTGGCCATGCCCCTCCGCGCGTTCTCGTTCTGTGGAAATAAATACAAGGTTAAGATGTTGTTTAGTCTGCTTGGAGTTTCTAGTCGGAGATTTTCCGCCTAAAGGCTCGGGGGCTACAGCGAGAGTTTTTAACTTAGCAATATGCTTAGCTTTTCTTTAAGAATCTAGTCGGAACTAATTCAGTTACAACTAGAGGCTTGGGGGCTACAACACTTAAAAGTATGAACACTGTGTATGCTACTCTTAAAGCATCTAGTCGGAATAATTCATTCCATCTAAATGTTTGGGGGCTATAGTGCGAGTTCTATCTAACTTAGTTTCTCTTAGAGCATATAGATGCAAAACCCATGGTTTTTCGTCTACATCCTCGGGGGCTACAGTGGGATACTCATATAAAATACAAAAGGTAAAATAAAACTTACAAGTGCGATGATCTTGAGGTTTGTAGCACTCTCAGCCAGCAGCTTGCCAAAGGAAACGTTGTTTCCTCGCAAGATGTCTGCTTGTCGGAGCAGCTCCTCAATACCGCACGTCGGAGATGACGGCACTCCTCCAGGAACCATAGATGTGTTACCCGGCATGAGCGTCGGGAAGACTATCTTCGGAAATTAGAAGGGTTTCTGGGGAGTAGAGGCGTCGCCTTCGGCAGAAGTACCAACTCCCAGCATCGCCTTGCCGCTACCGATGGCATCCTTAGCCGGAGCTTCAGCCATTTGAAGAGCAGTGCTCTCCTGCGTCGCCTGCTCGCCGACAACAGCGAGCTCGGTAGAGGCGCCAGAATCCACTTCCATGGCGGAAGGGCCTGGTACCTCCTGAACTTGGGAGCTTGTCGGAGTAGAGGAGGGCTTGACGGCAGGAGTGGTAGGGGCGATGGCGGGAGAGAAGTCGCGATGGAGCATATCCTTAATATTTCTAGAAGCCCCAAGAGTCTTGGAGGACTTCTTGAGGCTGGTTGTGGCTTTCTTCCTGAAACGTGCAAAATGCATAAGTACAGGAATAAGACAGACAAATGAGACAATGTCGGAGAATAAGAAGCTTACACTAGGGGGGTGCTTTGGCAAACATTCCGGTAGCTTTCTTCTTCTCCGCCTCTAGGGCGGCAGTACTCTTTTTGGAGGCTCCACCCTCCGTCTTCTTCTTCTTACCTCCGTCAGCAGCGTCAGAGGTGGAGCTCTTCCGCTTTCGCGCCAACGGGATATCATCGTCGGACACGACCGTGACTTCCTTCATCTTTGGATCGTAGATTTGGGCATCCAGGTTGCCCTCATCTAGATCGCTAAGCTGTTAAGTGAGAAATCACCATACTAGACAAGATGATATTAGTAAGACGGAAAAACTGGAGCAATGTCATACACGGAAAATAAAATGTCTACCTTTGGGCACTTTCCATCTACGAACATGTCGTAGGTGAGGGTGAAGCCGCGCTTCTTATCCTTCACCTTGACGATGTCCTTAAGGCGGAACTTAACGGAGTCGCTCGAGAAGTTGTCCTCAGAGATTCGGAGGGAATCCCTTCGGTCACCGGTGTACTCGTGCATAAACTTCGTGCGGTGCTGCAGAGGTTGGATCCGCCTGATGAACCAGCACATGGCTAGGTCCAAGCCGGTCAGACCCGTCTCTACGAACCACTCGATCCGCCTTATGGCGCGGGAAGCGTTGAGGTCGGAGGGAAGGGAGGCATGAGATCGCCATGTGGAGACTTCGGCGGCGGCTCCATCCACGAAGTCCAGGTACGTTGCTTCTCGGCCCGACAAAGGAATGTCGGGGCCATAGAAGTACGTCCGCTGCCAGTTCTTGCATGATTCGTGGCCGACGATGTCGGGGAACCACCAGCCAGGACGGATCTTGAAGCTTATGGTGCCGCAGTTTCTCAGCTCCTCCCTACTATGTCCGACTTCACGCTTGACGGTGAAAAAGTATACAAATAGATCTAACCTAGGCCTAATCCCTAGGTAACCCTCACAAAGTGCCGCGAAGTTGCTAAGCACTAGGATGCTATTGGGGGAGAGGTTATGGGGTTGGACTTTGAAGTGGTTCAAGACGGACAAGAAGAAGTGGGAGATGGGCAGAGAAACTCCGCGTACCACTTATGCCTTGAGGTACACCTTCTCTCCGTCTTGGGGAGAAGGAGTCACCTCGCCGGCCGGCGCCGCCCGCCAGGCGAGCCCCTCCGTCGCAGGGAGGTAGCCCTCGGCGACCATCTCTTGGATGTCGTGGCCGGTGATGTCCGAGCCGCGCCAGTCGCCTTTGTGCGAGTCTGTTTCCTCGTCCAGAGGCTCCAGCGCCGCCTGTTTTTGGTCGCCGCCGGTGGTTTCAATCACCGCCGATGCGGGGATGACCAGCCCCTCTGGCGGCACGAAGATGGAGCTCGCCGGCTTCCTCGCGGCTTCGCTCGACGCCGCCATCGATGGGGAAGAGCTGCTACTAGCCATGGGGTGCTGGGAGGATGCGAGCTGCGCAGAAGGAGGCTAGGGTTTTCGAGGTTTTCGCGGAGAGATCGAGGAGGCGCACGGCTGGAGGAAGAAGATGATGACGCGAGAGAATGGGGTGAAAAAGTGGCATGTGTCTCACGGTTACTATTTATTCTACTCTGCGTCAAGATTCGTGCAGCTAATCGGACAGTTGTCGCGTAGACGACGTGTTCGTGAAACGTGCGCAGTAATTTCGCCACGTCTCCAACCGTCACCGCCAACGGTTCATATCGCTCGCGCGGGAAAATCGGATATGATTACGTTCTCTGCATGTGTGAGTTACGAGGCGTCGCTGACCTATAGCCTACGTCATCATAACTGACATGGTAGATGAGCCGTCTCATCGAAGATTCCGGCATGGACGGATTTAATCCGACTACAGAAGAGTACGATGGAAGATTCAGCATTTCTCCGGCTTACCATTTGAAGATGGAGAACACCTTTGCAGGGTTCTTTGGGAGGACTACAAGATGTTGCTTGCTGATTTGTCGACATCCATCTAGACGGAGCATTCCACATGAAGAGGCAAGACGGCGCAAGATCTTGGAGTTCTCCGGGGGCTATTGTTGGGGATATGCTATATGGGTATCCTCATAGCATGTCTCTTATCCGACTAACCCGGGTGGCCCATAGTCGGTAGCGTGGCCTATGGCCTGCTGGGCGGCCTAGTTAGATGGATCCAGAAGGGAGGCCCATGCCGGATAAAGGAAGGCTACGGTGGAGTCACCAGCGTACCCGGAGCCTTGGAGTGCAAGATACACAAGACTAGTAATAGACGGTGTAGAACTCTGTAACTTGTCCGGCTAGGACTTTTCCCTGTAATCCTAGGACCTGGCGACTATATAAGTCGGGCCTATGGGAGCCTTTAGGGCAAGACAATCTGAGACGATAACTTAGACTTCCTAGTCACCTCGCACAGCGAACTTATCTCTGTAACTCGGCGTATTGCCATTATAGTGATTTACAGCAGGAGTAGGATTCCGCCACCGTTGTGGGATCTGAACCTGGGTAAGCTGTGTTACCTCGTACCCGTCAACCATCCGCCTTACCCCACGTCTCTAAACACGCACTGTGAGGACCCCTCCATGGCGTACTCGTCGACAATACCACGACACTCTGCTATAGATTTATCCTCAATATCCTCATGCTTGCTAAGATGATTAAAGAATTCATCAATATTATCTTTCCCAATTATGGAGCCACTACCTATTGCAAGATCTTTCAGGGCGAACTTGGGGAACAACATGGTGGGCTAGATCAAGGTGGCAACTAGAGTAGGAACTATTTTTTTTGGAGTTTTTTGAAAACAAGAGGCAAACAAAACCAAGCAAAAGAAACTAAGCAAACTAAAAACAAAGTAAAGAGAAAGGATGTGGAGGACTCCCCTTGTGAAGACGTCCTTAGCCTCCCCGGCAACGGCGCCAGAAAAAGCTTGATGGTTGTACATGTGATTGATGTGGAGCCTGTTAGGAACCCCAAGAGCAAGGTGTGAAGTAGCACAATAGCAAGTTTCCCTCAGTAAGAAACCGAGGTTATCGAACCAGTAGGAGGAAAGAAACGTCACACAGGTTGTCAAGCTCACCGGTTTGCTGTAACAAAGGATTAAACGTATGGTGTGGAAGTTAATGGTTTGCAGCAAGTAAACAAGTAACATTGGAGGATGTATCAATGGTAAAGATTGGACCAGGGTCCATAGTTAACTAGAGGTGCTCTCCTTAGATAAACAATATGGCATAAAGGGTAAACAAATTACAGCAGGGCAATTGACAGGAACTGAGCAAGGCATAACAATGCAATACCAGACAAAAAGATCCTATGAGATTCGTTTGGGCAATACAACAAGATACATAAACCGCCATCCAACTGCATCTATGACTAGAAGTCCACCTTTGGGTTATCATCCGAACCCCCTCCAGTATTAAGTTGCAAGCAACAGACAACTGCTTTAAGCAAAGTGTGTAAGGTAAACAATCCACTTGTTCCATGAATAAGAGACCGTTGTTTTCTCCCTAGTAGTAACAGCACATCTACAACGAAGAGATTTTTGTCACTTCCCTTTGAAACTAAAGGCATGAACCCACTATCGGGCATAAATACCCCCTCTTGGAGTCACTAGCAACTACTTGGCCAAGGTAGCTACTAACAACGGAGAGCATGCAAGATCACAAACAACACAGACATGATAGAATCATAAAGACAAAACCATTAATCAATCTAACATAGTAATATCAATATCCATCGGATCCCGCAAACACAACATGCATGATTATAAATAGATTAGATCTTGATCATGAACGGAGCTCGCAAGATCTATACATGAAAGCACAAGGAGGAGATACAACCATCTAGCTACTACATGGACCCATAGTCCAAGGTGGAAATACTCACGCATCATACCGGAGAAGAAGGCCTCCGGGATGAACTCCCCTCCGGCAGGGTGCCGGGAAGAACTTCAGATCCCCTCGATCTAGGGACGATGGTGGCGGCTACAGACGGTTTCGTGGAGTTTTGATCGGGTGTCTAGGGTTTCTGCGTCGGGGGATTCTTATAGGCGAAGAGGCGAGGCTGGTAGGCGACCAGGGGGCACACCCTGCCTTGGCTCTCCGTCTCTCATCGCGACTTCGTGTCTCTCACGGTAAAATATTGACTTTGGCTTTTGTCCCGTCCAATTTCGAGAATATTGATTTTCTGCCTTTCTGGAACCAAAAACAGAAGAAACCAGGCAACTGGCACTGTGCAAACTTGTTAATAGGTTAGTTCCAGAAAAGATATAAAAACCCTCAAAGTATAGACAAAGCAAAGCAAAGTAGATACTAAACAAGCATGGAACATCAAAAATTATAGATACGTTTCCAACGTATCATATATCTACTTTCCCGAACACTTTTTTCTATTGTTTCTCCTTTAAACTTGCGTGATTTGGATACAACTAACACGGACTGACGCTGTTTTCAGCAGAATCACCTTGGTGTCTAGTTTTTGTGCAGAAAATCAACTATCAAGAAAAATCCTGGAAAATATGCCAAAAATCCTATTTCACCAGAAGATCCACGGAGCCAGAGTACGAGACAGACTTGAGGCCTGAGGGGCCCACACCCCCTGCCGCGTGGGTGGGCCCACCCCGCGCCTGGGGGGTGCGACCGCCTCAGGCACCCCCTCGGCCTTCTTCTTCGCATATAAGACGCCTCTTGACCTAAAAACCGAGGGGGGTTCGACGTTTTTCTAGAAAGAGTTCTGCTACGCCGCCACCACCAAAAACCGCTGGAACCAGAAACTCCGTTCTGGCACCCTGCCGGGACAGAGAATTTGGAAAGGATCATCGCCATCGTCATCACCAACGCCTCTCCATCAACCATCCATGTTTCCCTCATCCATGAGTGAGTAATCCCCCGCTGTAGGCTATGGGGATGGTAGGGATTAGATGAGTTCTATCATGTAATCGAATAAGATTGTTAGGGTATGATGCCTAGTATCTCTATTAGTGCTATTTGACTTTGTTGCAACTTGTTGTGCTTAATACTTGTCACTAGGGCCCAAGTGCCATGATCTCAGATCTGAACTTATTATTGAATCATTATGATAGTATTGTTTGTGATCTTATTTGCAAGTTGTGTACACATATTATTTTCTGGATCCAAAGGCCCCGAAGTAATATAAATTGGACAACCGGAGGGGATGGCTGTGATATGAGGATCACATGTATTCACGGAGTGTTAATGCTTTGCTCCGGTGCACTATTAAAAGGAGCACCTTAATTGCCAGTAGTTTCCTTAATGGCCCGCTGCAACAGGCTGACAGGACAAAAGATGTTGTGCAAGTTCTCATTGCGAGCACGTATGACTATATATGGAGCACATGCCTATAATTGTTTAGTACTTGGATGCTTATTCTTATTTATCTGCAATTGCCCTAGATCTTGAAGTTACATGTTTAGATTCGTTCATGCAACGCCCGTACATCCATCCTTATGCCTATCGCACTCATATCCTACTGTTTGCTACTACTGTTACTATTACTCCTGTTTTACTGCTGATGTTACTTTGCTATTACTACTACAAAACTGTTGCTACCGATAAACTTCTGTGAGTAAGAACTATTTTCAGGTGCAGCTGAATTGACAACTCAGTTGTTGAGGCTTGCAAGTATTCTTTGGCTCCCCTTGTGTCGAATCAATAAATTATGTAATACTATCCTCGAAGACTGTTGCGATCCCCTATACTTGTGGGTTATCAGGCGGCGGGCCGGTGCCGTCGTGCGCCTCCAGCTGCTAGCGCCGACGCTCGGCGAAGAAGTTCTCACAGTAAGCACGGTTACTGGGGTCTTCGGCGAGCTCCGGGTCCTCCATGGCTGCAATGGCGGCCTGGATCTCCTCCACCATCTCGGCGCCATCAGGCACCGGCGGCAGCGGCATGCCGTCGGCGCTGAGTTTCTAGTCCGACGGGCACCGGAAGTCTGGCGGCGCCATGTAGTCGGCGTCGTGCAGCAGCTGCGCCTCCCAGGGCTGTAGGGAGCGTCAGCCGAAGCCGTTCGCCGCCGCCGGATCGCCGGGGTACCTCTCCACCATAGCTCTCACCGAGGGCTTCTTCTCTTCGCCGAAGGAGGTGTGTGTGGTTGGGGAGTGGGAGCTGTGAGAGTGTGTGCTGTGAACCGACGAGGGACGCCGGAATTTACAGCCGAAAAAGAAAAGAACGGCGAAGGTGGGAGGGGTGTAGCGGCGTGGACGGAAAAAGAAAAAACGGCGAAAAGTCGGGCCGACGATGGCGCGCAGCTGGACGAAAAATTATCGTGAGAATGAAAAAATACGTGTGGGAACGCCGTTCTGGAACGAGCGGGTGGAGGCGCTCTTAGTCCAGCCGGCTGTTTTTTACGTGTCCTCTTGGGCTTGTAACATCATTATCTTCTTCCGTCATTTTTGTTGGGCTGATTTGAGCCACGAAGCCCATAATCTTACCTTGCCCAGCCCATTTCCACGCCCTGCTGTCTTCTGTTCACGCGAGGTGTGCCGCTTCTTGTTCCCCAATCTGAGAGACGGCGACCACCGTGGGGGAGAAAATGCGACATCGCCGTACATGTCCCTCAGGCCTCAGCTCAGCACATGCCCGCGTAGCTGAGGTCGGAGCCCCGCGTCTCCGGCGGCATATCCCGTGCAGGTAATGCTCCTCTCCAGTACAAGTGTGCGAAGAAGAGGAGTACAAGTGTACTACTATTTTGCTCTTGTATGAACTAACTAATTCATCCGAATCCCAACACCAGTTCACATCGACAGACGAAAGGCATGGTTTGTTAATTAGCCTTGCTATTAAGATACTCACTCCAATCCATATTAGTTGACTCAATTTGTCTAGATTTGGATGAATCTAGATACTATTTAGTATATAGGTTCATCCAAACTTTGACAAATCCAAATTAATTAATATGGATCGGAGGGAGTATCGTAGCTGGACCAGTCGGCATCACATGTGTCGTCCTGATCTGAATTTGTTCTTAATTAATTGTGAAATCTTGTCTTGTCTTCTTAATTACTCCATCTGCATCTGTACTTGGTCTCTCTTCTGGCCCCTCTTGCCAATCCTTTTTTTGGGAAACTCTTTTTTATTTGTATATGCTCTCTGTGTAGCTCGCGGCATCCACACAGATCTTCCACTTCCGGGTTAGTGCTTCAGCTCACTGTCCATTACTTCTGGGTTTTTTTTTGAGACAGATCTCTATGCAGATGAACTCTATCTTGAATGGCATTCAGATTTACATACACTTTTTACGAAATAGAACATTGCTATTTTGCATTGAATTTTTTTAAACATAAATAGTGTTGTCACTACCCCAAACGCTGAAATTCCTGACGGCTGTACAGTCCTGACTGCCCCCGGCTGTCCATTAGAAATGTTTGGGTTTCCTGACGTGGAAGCTGTTTTGACGCGAAAGGATGAAACTGTCGTGACGGTTGGTCCAAAAACCATCAGGAGATTAAGATCCATCAGGGCTGTACATACACTTTTTACGAAATAGAACATGCTATTTTGCATTGATTGTTTTTTAACATAAATAGTGTTGTGTTGAACAGGATTGTGTTCGTGAATTCATCCTCCTTGTGTCTCTTAGCTTTTCCATTTGAATTTGCTTTTGTGCCTATCTCTGTTGAATGCTTCTTCTTCCCACCCACGACCAGACAGGGGAGCATTGTGACCCCGCCATACGTGTGTCTCATGGCTAAGTGCGCTGCTGATGTCGGAGCCTCGCGGCCTTGCATGCGTTGGGCTCATGTGGCTGTCTTGCCGTGGCCATGACCATGAGCTTCTCCGACAGCATCCAGCGCAAAAAATGATGCCGCGCCATACATGTAGACTTCATCTAGCATCTACGTGGCTCCACCGACGGTACCTACTCACCGGATAAGCTATGGCGGCGGCGGCGCGCGCTTACTCCTCGGCGTTGTTGGCATCATTGTCGTAGTCATTGTTGGTGAAGTACGCGTCGGGTAAATCGGCTTCGAGGGCCTCGAGCCACGCCGGGTGCTTGCGTAGGGAGAGGCGACTAGCACGGCGAAGATCGCGCTTCTCCGCCCTGCGCGCGTCGCGACGACGCTTCCGGCGCTGCATGATGTCCATGAGCGCGGTGCACGGGGAGTTGAACTTGGCCTCCGTGACCAAGAGCTCCTCCTGCTCGTCGTCGGCAGCGGGCTCGCGGACGACCAGCGGGAACGCGCAGGTTTCGGCCATCAAGAGCTCATTGGTGTCATCCGTGGCAGGGTCGGCCGGCAGCGGCGGCGGCGCGCGAGTGCGCCCAAGGGCGCCGCGTCCGTGTCCCTGCTCGGTGAGGCGCTCGCGTCCCTCCTCTGATGGTAGCGCCAGATAAGATCGTAGGCCGAAGCAAGGCCGCGTGCGCCCAAATCGGCCCTCGATTGGGCGGCCATGGAAAGATGGTGAGTGGACACGGAGGTTGGCGGCGGCGATGTGTTTTTGGTGGCGGATATAGCCGTAATCTGAGACGTGGGCGGGCGGCGGCGAGGGTTTTTGTAAGGGGGGGAGGGAGGGGAAAATTGATGCGGTTTCCTGCATCCAGGGTCTCCCGCACCAATATATGCGGGACGGATGGTCCTCAACGTGGGAAATCGCAAAAAAAATTGCAGTATCTGCCAGTTTGGGGTATCTGAAAAGACCATTTTTAGACCTCGGTACCGTATATCAGCCCAAAAATTTGCGGGCCAACCGATATGCAATATCCGGTAAAGATGCTCCAAGTCAAATCCTGACGTATGTGGAGCTCTCTATATCATTGTTTTGACACTGATTTTTTTTCTTAACTTGCAACTAACCAAAGATTGTACTCCCTCCTATTCATACTTTAATATGCTTTAATACAAAATTTGTACTACTACCTCCTTCACGGTTTGCAGGGCGTCTAATCAAATTTGGGTTTTTCCAAAACTGCAACGTTAATAGGCGCATAAGAATTAATTGTTAATTAATGTGGCACCTTTTCTCCCAACTTCCTATGCATGCAACAGTCTCCCACCAATGCATGCGCCTTAACCGTTCACTAATAGGCCTAATTTTTAGCCAATACATCCACGCCTAGGTTTGTGTGATTTTTGTAGAGCGCCCTGCAAACCGTGAAGGAGGGAGTACTTATTTTGGATCTGAGGTAGTACCAATTGTTTTTTTCCTACTCAAATCCTAACCTATCCTGTCTGGACCTTTCAGCCATCGCATTGGCCCCCCTAATTAGAGGCTGTTAATAGTGTAGTCTATTTTGTTTTAATTTTGGGAGACAAAGTCTCTCTCTCCTCTCCTACTCACGCGTACTCCCATTAAATGTCTCTCATTGCTCATCTCTTCATTTGTATGCAACCCAACAGGGACGGTGAACATACAGCCTGATCTTCTCGCGCCTCTCTTCTACTTGGATGTTCTTTGAGCTGCTAGCTGCATCCACACGGCCAGTCCATACAGGTTAGCTCTTCAGCTCCTTGTTGACTTCTGAAGTTCTTATGGAGCTTTTGGTTGTATACTTTCTTTTGGGTGAGTTGTGCTTTGACACTTTCAGATCTAAAGATTAGATCACCAGACTTAGCTTCTTGTGTTGTGTATTGTTGGATTTTTTTTTTAATCTATAGCAGAACTGGCATGGAGGTCGGCACCAGTGCTAGCTTGGCTCCAGATCGTACACTTCCGTTTTTCTCACAACGCTCATGAACATACACACAGTATATGCCATCTTCTTTTGTTCAGAGACGCTGCATAGTTTAGTAGTATATGCCTACTCGCATATGTATATACATGAATTTGTATGATGTGCTCCAGGCTCCTCCAACCCTTATTCATGTGTCTTCATCCTCGCCACATCTTAGTCTACTTCGCATCATTATCTGTTATTATTCTCTGAAGTCGCTGGTTCCCGTCCAACTTTACCACTCTAAGCTACCATTGAGAGTGGTGTTACCCAGGATTGGGACAAGGAAGGGGCTAGCAGATGCCGGGCTTTTGGAATTGAACATTTTAGACTAAAACCCGCATATGTTTTCCATGTTTTCTTTCGGCTAGATTGGGTTGTTGGACAGGGGCTAATTAATCCCTCCCGACCATGCTGAACACCCCAACTTCATGGTTGATCTGGCAAGAATAATACCAACACTTGAGTACAAGTGTAGCCAAACAGATTAAGATCATCTCCGATCCTCATTGCTATTTGTCGTCTCAAGTTACGAGTTGTGTGTCTGCCTTCACATAGGATACAATTATCTGACTCCAAACCATTTTGTACCCTAACCACACAAATTACAACACCAAATCCACGTAAGCTACGATTGTACAATAATTTGGCACAAATTCCACAAAAGCTCTGTTTCCGCGTCGTGACAAGTTGGAGGTCCACTCAACAGGGTGTTAGGTTGTAAGAGCGACATGGACTTCAAACTGTGACCCGAGCCATCGCTACCTCGTCCCTTTCTTTCCAAGTCCAAGGCTCCAAACGATGTGACAATTCTCTTTCGACTGCAGACAAGTAGCACCGGACGTGTCTTCACATGTCAAGCAACTCTGTCATGTTGGTATCTTTCAATCATTTAGAACTTAAAACTAATATCTTCCAATCATGCAAACAGCTAAGAGGCCAAGTGTGAGGTATTGAAGCCTTTGTATTATTCCAATGAACGTCTGGTAAGTAGGAGTACTATACATGAACAGTTGACCTGGAAATAAATTAATGTTACGCCCGTCAGATGGACTTACCGTTTGTAGATTGGTAAATCAATCCAATTTATCTTGGCCTGCTACTTGCATTATTATAATTGAACGGTTTTGGTTAGAGGCAAAAAATTAAGCTATCATACTTTAATGTATAGAATTTAATCACGTGGTCTTGTTTGGATGCCTGCTCCCATGGCTAGTGGCATAGTTGGGTTTAAACTACTAGAGGAAACAAGCCATTTGATTAAACAAAATAAGAGTCTTGCATCTTCAATTCCTGGACCCATGCAACTAATAGTGTGCAATACTTCGTAGCTATGAGTTATCCAGAATTTGTCATATCCTCAAAAGCTAAGAACAAACAATGAAGTGATTGGCTTCCGTTAGCCGTGTGCTCCATTTCTAACAGTTGTGTTCATGAGTAGATTTGTATTATCTGATTAAATTCACTTTGGTCCTAGTTTTATTACCGTTATATTTGCTATTGGAATCCCTTGTGGATCTAGAAATCTTGATTGTGCTTGTGAATTTATTCGTTTTTGTCCTCAAGACTTCTGTTTAAATTTGATTCTTAGTCCTAAGTCTGTTGAAATTATATGCTTCAATCTTACAAACGTTTCTTTGCATCTCTTTAGAGCAGGGTTTGATCACTGAGCTCTTCCATCAGCATCTGCCGGTACTGTGCCTGTTCTCCCCCTCCCCCTCCTCTAACTTGACATTATCTAGATTTGTATTTGTAATGTAATTTCTCTCGTCTGAATTAAATCGCATCCCAACCTATGCAGTGGTTCCTATTTCGCGATTTTACACTGATTAATAACATGAGGGTTTACTGACATGAACCTAAAAATCATATTTTTAGTGTTCTCCATATTTTAGTGCTGCCCTACCATGGTTGCCCTGACTGGATCTGTCATCTTAATGTGACTTTTTAAGAGGAGGTTTTGTCTGTTTGATATTCTTAATTACATCCTAATTTTACTTAATCAACTGATCTTGCACGTATTTGATGTCCCTTCTTACCCCTCTCTTTATTCTGTGGAATCACAATCCTATAACTAGACCCAGCCTGATCTTGCTCTCTGTTGAATACTTCTGGAACAACGAACCTGCTTTCAGGTCTAAACTTTGTATTCGTTCTTGTGACTGAGCTGCATTTTGACACTTTCAGGTCCAAAACTAGATAAACATGAGTTTTTTTGTTGACCAAAACTAATGCACACAGCACACGGGTAGTTTGTTTTGAACCGTATGATGGAATAATTATGGAACAGCTACAGCTTTACTGTGCCAGTTTGTCTGATATTCTGGGCGTACTCTATTTGTACCTGCGCAGACCTATATTCCGGTTCCAACTATTTTTTAAACATTTGTTCAACATATTTATGTGAATTTTGTCCGCAGTTCAGCTATTTATAGTTTTATTATGTGTGTGTTTAGCCTTCAGAGAGGAAGATTTTATTGTCTCTATGAAAAGCATGGCCTGAATTTCTTTCGCCATTCCTTTCCAGTTTGTGGTCTCGATTTGAATTTTTCCACCATCATGGACTCTGGTCACATTTTTGGAGATCTGTACCGTGATTTGTTAGATCGAGGTATTCTCAGAGCGTACAGCTCTTTTAGTAACTACTACCTTTCTTCCACAATGTACGCCTTTTTAGCAAACAAACAGCTTGCTGAAAAGGCTTACATTTTGTGGAACGGAGAGAGTACGTACCAAAGTTCAGCTGGAGTCTGTGAGAAGGTGGGTATGACGTAGTTCGTAACGTATGTCCAATTCTTATTACCCCCACTTACACATATGAGAAAGAGGTATTTGACTTAAAACGCAGGGAGTTCTTCAGAGGGTGTAAAAAGCTCTAGAGACCACCTTCTCGTGACCATGGGTTCCCACAGGCTTAGATTATTGTAGACATGTTTTATTTTATTTCTTATTTGGTTGCTGGCCTAGGCCACCATGGATGGTTTGTACAGTTAGCGCTTTCTCTGCACTCGTTTTCCAATCGACAAAGACTGATATATATAATTTACATGTCTGTTCAGGTGTAGTAATACATACTCCCTCAGTTCACTAATGTAATACCTTCTAGATATTTCAAAATAGACTAGATTCGGACAAAAATGGATGAAAATAAACAATAAAACATATCTAGATATATACATTTCTAAAAATTGTAGAGGGTCTTATATTAGTGAACGAAGAGAGTAACTGATATGTAGGCACCTTTTAAAGCTATGCTCAATAGTGGTCCATCCACCCACATGCGAACACATTGATTATTAAATTTTGTGAATACCACATATACAAAGGGGACACCCACATGTACACCCTTTTACATATGTACTATATGTGTTTGCTTTTTTTTTCTCATATAGGTTCTGTATAGTCAGGTATGGAAAATACACATAGTGAATTGGAGAAGAAGCTACACGATTCAAATGCAACACCAATGCCCCTTCCACTACAATTTTTGAAAGACATCACATCAGGTTTTTCCACGGGGTCAGTACTGGGGGAAGGTGGGTATGGGGTAGTTTACAAGGTATGACCAGTTTTTCTTACTCCATATTTCAGGTCTTAACAACACTATTTAATCAAAGGTATCCATATGTACGTACCATGAAAAGATATGTAACTTGTAACACAGGGAGTTCTTCAGAGTGGGAAAATTATTGCTGTGAAGAAGCTTTTTGAATTACGTTTAAAAGAGGAGACTTTTCAGAATGAGGTCAGTTATCTTATGGGTATCAAGCACCAAAACGTAGTACAGTTTGTGGGTTATTGTGCCGAATCGAGATGGGAAGCAATAGAGATACCAAGTGGGAGTGGGAAGCATATTTTTGTTGAAATTCCAAAAAGGCTGCTCTGCTTCGAGTATGTTTCCAACAAAAGCCTCGACAGACATATTTCTGGTATGGTTACGGAACACACTACATTTTTTCTCCATTTCTCATTATGAACTTGATTTCATTTGAAATGGCTTAAAACAAAATTTCCCAACTATGCTTTCAAAAAAAAACTATTGGATTTAATTTGCTATTGGCCTAAGGATGAGGAGTCCATATCTTGGCATAATAGAAATTATTTATCGGGTGATCTCATGCACAAAAGTTGTTGCTATGATGTAAGCGAATACCTTGAATAAACTATGCTTCCTTTCTTTATGGGAACTATATAGACATCATTTTTATATGAAGAACAACTCAAATTATCAATTGAAGAGTAACCAATCTTAGGTGGTGCTGGTGTACACACACATGCCTACTGTAAACGCAAGCGCAGTCAGTTCCTTGTGTTCTTACCGTACCACAACTCCACAAATGTACATGTTGAATTGGTTTAGAGTTCTTTTCTTTACCGGTTTGTACAGATGAAACTTTGGGCCTTGAGTGGAATATGAGATACGAGATAATCAAGGGAATTTGCAACGGATTGCATTTCCTTCACGAGGAATGCCATATTGTTCATCTGGACCTAAAGCCTGAGAATATATTGATGGACTCTACCATGACGCCAAAAATCGGGGATTTTGGTTTATCAAGGATCTTTGGCGAGCAGCAGTCACGAATTGTCACTAATAATCGTGCGGGAACATGGTTAGCTACACGCCTCACACATCTTGAGTTTTTGTTTTCTTCGGCTACTTTTCATCTATTAGTTTATGCTTATAGTTCTTCTTACTTGTATATTATTTTTCAGTGGATATATGGCACCCGAATACTTAACCCGAGGTGTTGTCTCAAACAAGGCAGATATCTTCAGTCTGGGTGTCATAGTCATAGAGATAATTACGGGTCATAGGGACTATCCGTATTCGTATCAAGATAGTGCCGACAGTACTGCCACACATTTCCAACAGTTTATAGAGAAAGTAAGATGAATTAATCTAACATTTGCATATATATACCCAATCCTTCTAGCTTAATGTTATAAATTTCTGTAGGTGCTTGCAAGCTGGAGGAACAAATTTTTATCGACCCCAAACTATAAATCAATGGAAAGGTCTACCCAACAGCTAAGGCAATGCATTGCTATAGCCCTAGGGTGTGTGGACCCTGCCATGGAGAAAAGACCTACCGCAAAGGATATAATCGAAGTGCTTAATGGACTAGACAAGGTATGGTCACTTATCTGGTGCATATGTACTATCACAAGTCACCTTATAAATATCTATTGAAGGAATATAATATGCCTAACTGATATTACCTTCATCCCAAGGCTTAAAGCCTATTTTTTTTAATAAAGTCAAACTACTTCAAGTTTGACCAAGTTTTTAGAGAAAAATATTAATATTTATAATACATAATCTATATCTTTTTATATATCTTTTCATATATCATGAAACATATTTTCATATGGTATCTATATAATATAATAGTTCTTGATAGTTTTTTCTAAAAGTTTGGTCCAACTTTCCGTGGCCGGACTCTTCAAAAAAAAGCCTTAAGCCTTGGGATGAAGGGAGTATTATATAACTCCATACTATACGGAAATCCATTTTGACTCATAGGTGTCGATACACTCATTGTCCAAAAAACATATTTCAAATGGTCTAAAAATTTCAAAAAATATATCTGGCTGTACAACCGGACATTCTATCAGGTGCTCCAAAATAGTTTTTCATGAGACATTTTTTCTTTTTAACAGGCCACAAAAGGTGTGTTTTGTTTTCCTAAAAATTTGTATGAACATAGAATGTCCAGATGTAGACATGTAGACCCGAGAATTGTTTCCAAAACCTTTTTGACATTTTAAAATGCATTTAAAATATATTTTTCATAATGGCTACTATCGTGCTACTTTAGCATCATATAAAATAATTTACAATACACTGGTCCTATTAATTATATGTAAATCAAACTAGCTTATACTTCTTATCTTGTTCATTTATATGTAAACAAAGTCTAAGATTAATGAAATGTCAAGTGAACAAGGATAAATTAATTTTGAGATTCTAAATCTTATTAGCTTAACCAACTATGTACTTTGTTGTGTGTGTGTGTACACACCATGGTTCCATGGCACCACATGTGTATTCGCTTTGAAATCGTACATACTTGGGGGTATATGTAGACAAATCACGCATACTCTAGGTATAAATGCTTAGGACATATGTAGACATCGGGTACATAGACCTTATATATATATACCTTAGTATGTATAACTTGGGTATGCGTAACTTGAGTATGTATACCTTAGATATGTGTAACATAGATTTATACCCTCGGGTATGTACTCTCTCTCCTTGCCATAATATAGCGCATATACTTTTTTTAAAGTCAAACATCATAAAGTTTGACCAAGTTTATTGAGAAAAATATCTATATCTATAATACCTAATATATACCATATAAAAATATATATCATGATGAATCTAATGGTATTAAGTTGGTCTTCTAGATGTTTGTAACTTTTTCTACATACTTGGTCAAACTTGACATTGTTGGACTTTTTAAAATTCTTATATGCAACTATATTTTGGCAAGGAGGGAGTATAATTCAAAGCAAATCAACGGCTATTAGGTATGGTGCCCAACCTAAAGAGGTTACGTGGTAGAAAACAAAAAATTTACTACGATGGAACGCACCTAGCCAGGATCTATCTAGGAGTAAAGCTGTAATGGAGAAAGTTTTGGTGACATATCCTTTTAGACCGAAAGCGTTACGTTCCGTAAGGAACATGGATGAGGTAGTCAATACCGTAGCGCACCTCAAGGTTGCGAAGCTCCTTGCGCGACAACCTGGTGCCACTAATGGCTGCACCTCTGAGGTTTCGCACACATGCGGTGTACGATAACTACGATGACGACTTCCGGTTCCCTGATCCCTGCCGGGAGTGCGAAAATGGATCTCCGGCTGAAATTCCTGTAGCAAAGTCTTCCCTTTGCGCACACAACCCTAACTCAGGGCATAGTTGCAAGAGAGAAAGAGAGAGAGAGAGAGAGAGAGAGAGAGAGAGAGAGAGAGAGAGAGAGAGAGAGAAATTCTCCAAGGAAAATGCCTTGGAGAATATCTCAATTATTGTTGTGTGTAAATTCACACCCATTTGTCCCTCTTATATAGGGAAAAAGGGGACCCCATTCTCCCCAAGTCCCTAGGTGGGACTAAAGGAAAAAAAGGAGAAGAGGAGACAGTTGGCCGGGTAGGTTCCCCCCGCGCCAGCCCAGCTCCCGCGGCCCAGCAGGCTCGCGCGACTGCTGCTGGCCGGGTGGGCCTTGGCCGCGGCGGCCCGCCTGCGCCTGCTTGCATGCATATGCGTAGGCTGGTCTGGCCGGCGAGGCCTAGCTACAACGACGGCTGTGGTAGCCCTTTGGGGAGGCTTCCTCCTAGGCCTTTGGCCCTATAGAGGAAGTTGCCCCTTTAATATTTATTTAATATATTAATTCACAATTTATATATAAATGCATATTATAAAATCTCTATTAATCCGAAACACCTTTCGATTTCTTTCCTTCTCATAATAGACTCATCTATGAGGTATATTGAATGTAGGACTGCATATGCCCAGGAGCACTAAACCATTTTCCTATATATATGTATGTGACATAGATGGAGGCGAACAACGAGCTGCAGTCAGACGCACAGTGCAAAGACCAGTTGCTCGTCATGAACCCTAGTGTAAGTGAAGATGTCACACTCTAGAATCAGAGTGTCACTAGCGGCATATTAAACAAAGAAACTAATACTAGTAAAGTGCTGGGTATTGTGAAATTTCAGGATGTTTTGTTCCCTGCGCCTTTGTCGGAATCCAGCAGAGCAACTGGGATAGAAATTTTGGCAGCGAAGGCATCTTGTAACCCACAAGCAGCAAGTGATATAACCAATGAGGTCAGCTCAATAACTATGAAATATAACTTGCAAGGCTACGTCTACTTTTTTTGGAGGTTGCACAAAATGAACTTTTTGTGTATTTAAGAACGGGTGAATTTAAAAATTTATTTGTTTTCTAAATGCGTGCTATTTACACGTGGATAGAAATCATGTGACAACTGCCTGAAGTGATGCCGATGGATGATTTTGGGATGATCGACTTCTAATCAACCAAAATAATACTTTTTTTTTGTTTCAGCCCACTTTAATTTTGTTCCGGACCCACACTATTTTTTCCGTCTCTTTTCATCGGAATTGTTCCGCCATTTTTTTCACCGTTAGATCGAATCCTGTGGACGGCTATTAAAAATGTCAATCACTCTAAATCTTGTATTCTTTATATACTATATCTCCAAATCGCTAGATTGTGTATGTTGCATCTAAAGCAGGGACTCATAGTAGTTGCGAAGGTTGAGATGAGCAAGACAGATATCCCAATCGATTTTATTTAAGAGGCCATGGCGAAATGACACTGAATTTAATATTTTTCAATGAGCTATTGATAACCACTAATTTATTCTCGTTGCTTCTCTCCTTTTCATGCATTTACAGTCGGTTCAGCAAGCGACCCCCCCTTCCATTCAGGTATGGACTTATGTTCTCTCTCCCTTAGATCTTCTAAATTTTAGGTGGTTTCTAAAATGTTCACCAGATTTTTTTTCCCCGATCAGATCATACCCAAGGAGCATTGTGGGCAGCCCATGGGTTCGCTCGACGTAAGTCAGCTTAAGCCATGGTGAGTTCCTAGCATATATTAATACTCGCATTGCAATTGTAGAATTTGCATTCGTCCATTTTTTAGTTGCCTTGGAAAAAAAATCTCTTTGTAAATAGACAAAATTGCAAATTATGAAACCTTGAGTGCATAGCATATAAAATACTCTCTAGAACTCAAGTGGCACATAATTTCTAAAATATGTAAGTACCTAGTTTCTATCAATTAGATAAAGACTCAACTGTTGCGATTGTCAACTTCGTAAAAGTGGATCTCTCACATGACTTAGAATTAGATGTTCCCTATGGTATTTCAACATCTTTAATTGTTCAAGTCGATCCACTAAGTGCATGTGATTATCTAGCATTGAATTTACTTCTCATCACACAGGATTATAACGGGCCATGATGGTGGATACATTAATATATTCGATTATGAAACACGGGTAACTTATTGTATTGTTGCATTTCTTTGTAATATTTTTGGTTGTGTGCATCTCAGACGCAGAATCCACAAAACAGTTCTCTTCCATTATCTAAAAGTTTTTTCAAATGGGTGATATATTATTTAAAGTTAAGTATTACACCCGGCCTCTGCATAACCATTATGCACACAACCAACAAAAGTATAAAGAAAACAAGAAACAACTGCAGGCGAATTGGATGGATCTCTAAAAGAAAAAACAAGACACCCAAAACAGGACTAAGGCGGACCAATACATAGATCACGCTACCACCCATGTCGGAAAACATATCCCGCGGCGTATCCTCTAAGCGTGTACAGTTCTCCGTACCCAGTTTAGAGGCGACCACAACCGAAGCGTAGCCATGCACTGGTAGATAACCTGAGAAGACATTTTATCATTAAAAACATTGTCATTTTTACACAGCCATAGTGATCGGAGCGACTCGTCATACACCATTGATCCCTCTCTATGAAATCGATGGTTCCCGTAGCACGACGCATGGCGGTAGGCCATCGAGGCCTATCTCGAGGCCTGGACGATGACGATGGGGAGTACGAGGAGACCTCGAAGCCAGATGAGGAGTAGGTCGGGTACACCTTCCCCCTCCCGAGCTAGGCATGTTGGACTTGTCCTAGTACCATGGTGCAGCAACCCTATAGGTCATGTCTGTTTACCTAAAGCCTGAGCTGGTCGCCATGAAGGGCGAGCCGATGACGAAGCATGAGGAACTCTAGACCGCCATCGAAGCATCCCCACTGGAGGAGCTCCTGAAGTGGAACGGGCTCGGCGAGGCTCTCCATGAGTCCACTTGGTTGGCGGCAACTCAAGCGCTTGCTCATGCTCCACCACCGACCACTCTTGCTTCGTCGGCCGCCAACGCCTGGCCGCCGGCACTGATCTTCATCAAGATCAAGTATGACGACTAGGCCATCCTCCCCCACCAGCACTGACACTACCGCAACCTGGGCCACCCTACTAGTGTAGGTCGTTATTATTATTGCGTTTTTATTTTATGAGTTGAACTATGTTGAGTTTAATGCATATGTATAATTAATTTTATTTTCTATTCCTATATTGTTCAAAAAAATTAAGGAGGTGCCGCTGAGTGCACTATCCACTCCAAACAGACAGACCAAGCACATGTGTGATGTGACACCGGGTATTTCCAGGTCTTCACATATTTGTTGGTTTTAGGGGGATTCGATGGAGATGGTGAACAACACGAAGAACACAACGAAGGACACACACACATGGAGATAAATAGCGAAGCAAAAACGTAAAATCGATCCGGACAACAAACCCCTAAGGGTCAACCTTCGAAACTCGAAACACAAGACAAGAATCGCTCTAATTGAGACCGATTCCATCTTACCTGCTGGTACTCCGATCTAATAGAACCTTACCTGCTGGTACACCGATCCAATAGAACCCTAACAAGAAAAAATTAGCAACCAGAACACTATGGAAGATTGGTACTACCATAACCATGATAGTGAAGATTGACGCATGCATACTAGAATTCACAAGGAGAAAGAGTAGCTATGTGAAGAACCGGAATCATCGTCATAGGAGTTCCACACACATGGGGAAAGAAGCAGAACTTTCTCTAATTCATCATCTCAATCTAGGGTTTCTAGGATGAGGTGGGGGCATATATATTGGCCAGACAATAAAACTAGGATAGTTTAGGCATAAAACATAGTTTAGGGCGTTACATAGGCTAAGACCCAACAGGTTTCAGGCACGCGATGCAGTGAAGTCTGGATACTCTGAAGGGTTTCGCAGCATAGTAAATCAAAAAAATTCTACGGATGCGAACGGGAAAGCCAAGATCTAATCTAGGAGATGCAAACAACGAGAGAGATTAGATGAGATCTTCATACCCTTGAAGATTCGCACAGCGGAACGTTCGTCGGAACGTGGGTGATGTAGTCGTACTCGCTTCTCCTCCTCGCGATCCGCTCCGATCTAACACCGCAAGTGGCGATGCCTCCGAGAGATGCAGACGTGCAGCACCTCGACGTCTCCTCCTTCCTTCGTCCAGCAAGTATGGTGGAGAGACGGATTGGATCTACAACGCAACGGCGTGGTGCAAGTGGTGGAGAGTTTCTACAGCAGGGCTTCGCCTACACGCAGTCGGGAAGGAGAGAGAGAGGAGGGCAGCAGGGCGGCTAGGCTTGAGGGGAAGGTGTGTGGGGGGGGGGGGTGCGCCCCCAGCCCTCTTTATATAGAGGGGTGGGCGCCAACCCTAGCCCGTCCCCCAAGCCTAGGCCGGCGGCCAAGGAGGGAAGAGTGGGGGGCAAGTTTCCCCCCTCCTTCTAGAAGCTCCATTAGGGTTTCCCCTTGTTTGGCCGGCTGGGCCTATGGGGCCTTGTGCCCCTGGCCCAATGCGGCCAGGGCACTCCCTCATAGGCCCATGCCCCCTCCCGGCAGGTGGGGCCACGTTGGTCCCCCTCCGGAAGGTTCTAGAAGCTTCCGGTACAATACCGATTAACCCGAAACAATTCCGAACTCCAAAAACCGCATTGCCTTATATGAATCTTATTCTCCGGACCATTCCGGAACCCCTCGTGATGTCCCGGATCCCATCCGAGACTCCGAACAAAAACTCATAAACCAATTATCCAATCTATCCTAGCGTCGAGACACGTTAAGTGTGTGACCCTTCGGGTTCGAGAACATGCAGACATGATCTTCTATCAATAATCAACAGCGGGGTCTGAAAACCCATATTGACTCCCACACATTCATCGATGATCATATCGGATGAACCACGATGCCAGGATTCAATCAATCCCATATATATATTCCCTTCGTCTCGCGATATTTTACTTGCCCGAGATTTGATCGTCGGTACCGTCATACCTAGTTCAATCTCGTTCACAGCAAGTACTTTACTCGTTCCGTAATCCGATATCACTTTGTGATTAACTCCTTAACCACATGCTTGCAAGCGGTGATGATATCGATTACCGAGTGGGCCCGAAGTATATCTCTCCGACTTGGGAGGGACAAATCCCATCTCGATACATACAACCCAACAGGTACTTTCCGATCACCTGAGAGACACCTTTATGATCACCCTCTCATAGGATGACGTTTGATGACCTCAAAGCTTTCTTCCGATACCAGGGAGTTGTATTATCTCATGGTCTAAGGAATACAATATTTGACATAAGAAAAGCTTCGCAAAGATGAACACGATGACACGATCTAATACTTCGCTTAGTTTGGGTTTGTCCATCATATCATTCTCCCAATGATATGATCTCATTATTAATCGACAACTCATGTCTATGGTTAGGAAACCTTAACCATCATTAATCAATGAGCTAGTCCATAGAGGCATACTAGGGACACGGTGTTGTTCATAAACCACACAAGTATTAAAGTTTCCGCTTAATACAATTCTAGCATGGAATATAAACTTTATCATGAACAAGAATTATAATAATAACATCTTTATTATTGCCTCTAGGGCATAATTCCAACAGTCTCCCACTTGCACTAGAGCGAATAATCTAGTTTACATTTGGCAACAATCTCACACCCATGGCACTAAGGTGCTGATCATGTTTTACATGTGGAAGAGGTTTAGTCAATGGATCTGCGACATTTAGATCGGTATGTACTTTGTTAATCTTCAGATCTCCATCTGCTATATAATCTCGGATTATATGAAACTTGCGGTTGATATGCTTGGTCTTTGGATGATATCTTGGTTCCTTAGCGAGTGCTATGGCGTCAGTGTTGTCACACAATATCTCCAGTGGGTCCAATGCACTTGGAACCACGCCAAGCTCAGTGATGAAGTTCCTGATCCAAACTCCTTCACTTGACGCTTCTGCAGCAGCCATGTATTCCGCTTCTACTGTAGATCCCACGATCACGCTTTGCTTGGAGCTTCTCCAGCTCACAGCTCCTCCATTCAAAATATAAACGTATCCTGTCTGAGATTTAGAATCATCCTTATCGGTGTCGAAACTAGCGTCGACGTAACCCTTTACGACGAGCCGTTCATCACCTCCATAGACTAAGAACATTTCTTTAGTCCTATTTAGGTACTTTAGGATGTTCTTCACGGCTGTCCAGTGTTCCACTCCTGGATCACTTTGATATCTGCTTGTCAAACTAAGAGCATTGGACACATCCGGTCTAGTATACAGCATGACATACATGATAGAACCTATGGCCGAGGCATAAGGCACTTTGCTCATAGCTTCTCTATCATTTACCGTAG
Source organism: Avena sativa (assembly GCA_916181665.1). NCBI lineage: Eukaryota > Viridiplantae > Streptophyta > Magnoliopsida > Poales > Poaceae > Avena > Avena sativa. Next base: position 493,936,950 of record OV702299.1, read on the forward strand.
CTGGACACTGAGCCTTGCTCAATATCTTACCTGACAACATAGGCACTGGACCTTTATTTGCCTTATTCAGTCTGAACCTTTTCAGAACTTTGTCTAGGTATGTACTCTGGCTTAAAGCTATCAGGCGTCTTTGTCTATCTCTATAGATTTTGATGCCCAATATATAAGCAGCTTCACCTAGGTCTTTCATTGAAAAGCACTTGTTCAAATAACTCTTCACATCGTTAAGCATGTTAATGTCATTTCCAATAATCAATATGTCATCAACATATAGTACCAGAAATGTCACTGAGCTCCCACTCACTTTCTTGTAGATACAAGCTTCGTAGCAATTTAGAACAAATCCAAAGCTCTTGATCACTTGATCAAAACGAAGGTTCCAACTCTGAGATGCTTGCTTCAGTCAATAAATGGAACGCTGAAGTTTGCACACTTTATCAGCATCCTTAGGATCGACAAAACCTTCGGGTTGCATCATATACAACTCTTCATCAATGTTGCCATTGAGGAACGCAGTCTTGACATCCATCTGCCATATTTCATAATCATGAAACGCAGCAATTGCTAATAAAATCCGAATGGACTTAAACATCGCTACGGGAGAGAAAGTCTTATCGTAGTCAACACCTTGAACTTGTCGAAAACCTTTCGCGACAAGCCGTGCTTTATAGACGGTAACATTACCATCCGCGTCCGTTTTCTTCTTGAAGATCCATTTGCACTCAACGGCCTTTCGGTCGCTAGGAGGGTCCACCAAAGTCCATACTTGGTTTTCGCTCATGGATCCCAATTCGGATTTCATGGCTTCTAGCCATTTCTCAGAGTCTGGGCTCATCATCGCTTCCTCATAGTTCGTAGGTTCACTGTCTTCTACCAACAAGACAGTCAAGACAGGGTTGCCGTACCACTCAGGAGGGGCACGCGACCTTGTCGACCTGCGACGTTCAGTAGCAGCATCGTCCGAAGCTTCATGATCCTTGTCATTAGCTTCCTCTATTGTTGGTGCAGACAGCACTGGAACAATTTCAGGTGCTGCGCTACTCTCCAATTCAAGAGAAGGTTCAACAACCTCGTCTAGCTCTACTTTCCTCCCACTCACTTCTTTCGAGATAAACTCCTTCTCAAGAAAGGAACCGTTCTTTGCGACAAACACTTTGCCTTCGGTTCTGTGATAGAAGGTATACCCAATAGTTTCCTTAGGGTATCCTATGAAGACGCATTTCTCCGTTTTGGGTTCGAGCTTGTCCGGCATCAACTTCTTGACGTAGGCTTCGCATCCCCAAACTTTAAGGAACGACAACTTAGGTTTAGCACCAAACCACAGTTCATACGGTGTCGTCTCAACGGATTTAGATGGTGCCCTATTTAAAGTGAATGCAACGGTTTCTAATGCATAACCCCAAAATGATAACGGCAAATCAGTAAGAGACATCATTGATCGAACCATATCTAATAGAGTTCGATTCCGGCGTTCAGACACACCATTGCGCTGTGGTGTTCCGGGTGGCGTGAGTTGCGAAACGAATCCGCTTGCTTTAAGATGCGTGAGAAAATCATAACTCAAATATTCACCTCCACGATCGGATCATAGAAACTTAATCTTTCTGTTACGATGGTTTTCCACTTCATTCTGAAATTCCTTGAACTTTTCAAATGTTTCAGATTTATGTTTCATTAAATAGATATACCCATATCTACTTAAGTCATCGGTAAAAGTGAGAAAATAGCGATATCCACCGCGCGTCGAAACACTCATCGGTTCGCATACATCAGTATGTATATTCCAACAAGTCCGTTGCTCGCTCCATCATACCGGAGAACGGGGTTTTGATCATCTTGCCCATGAGGCATGGTTCGCATGTGTCAAATGATTCAAAATCAAGCGACTCCAAAAGTCCATCAGAATGGAGTTTCTTCATGCGCTTTACACCAATATGACCTAGACGACAGTGCCACAAATAAGTAGTATTATCACTATCTACTTTGCATCTCTTAGCCTCAATGTTATGTATGTGTGTTTCATCCCTTTCGAGATTTAGAAGAAATAAACCATTCATAACAGGTGCATGACCATAAAAGATGTTACTCATATAAATAGAACAACCATTATTCTCCGATTTAAATGAATAACCGTCTTGCAATAAACAAGATCCATGACCATAAAAGATGTTACTCATATAAATAGAACAACTATTATTCTCCGATTTAAATGAATAACCGTCTTGCAATAAACAAGATCCAGAAATAATGTTCATGCTCAACGCAGGCACATAATAACACTTATTAAGGTTTAAAACTAATCCCGAAGGTAAAACTAAGGAGAGCGTGTCGACGGCCATCACATCAACTCTTGATCCGTTGCCAACGCGCATCGTCACCTCATCCCTCGCAAGCCGCCGTCTATTCCGTAGCTCCTGTTTCGAGTTACAAATATTAGCAACTGAACCAGTATCAAATACCCAGACACTACAACGAGGGCTAGTAAGGAAAACATCAATAACATGTATATCAAATATACCTTTGATGGTGCCAGCCTTCTTGTCCGCTAAGTACTTCGGACAGTTGCGCTTCCAGTGACCCTTGTCCTTGCAATAGAAGCACTCAGTGTCCGGCTTGGGTCTAGACTTGAGCTTCTTCTCAGCAGGGGCAACGCGCTTGCCGCCGCCTTTCTTGAAGGGCTTCTTTGCACCCTTACCTTTCTTGAAGGTGGGGGGCTTGTTGACCATCAACACATGATTATCCTTTTTGATGTCCACCTCCGCAGCTTTCAGCTTTGCGAAGAGCTCGGTGATCGTATCAGTGGAACCAATTTGATTATGAGTCACTATAAAACTTTTGTAGCTAGGAGGGAGTGATTGCAGAACCCTGTCAATCTTGAGCTCCTCCGGAATCTTGCAGTCCAGTTGCTCAAGGCATTGAGTGTAGCCCGACATCTTTATGGCGTGCTCACTAATGGAACTCCCTTCCTCCATCTTGCAGTTAAAGAATTTCTTAGAGATATCATATCTCTCAGAATGGGCCTGAGTCTGAAACATGGTTTTCAGCTCCTCAAAAATCTCAAAGGGCCCGGGATAGTCTTCAAAACGATTTTGAAGGTCCGATTCCATAGCAAACAACATGGTGCTCTTAATCACACCATAATCATCTTTGCGCGACTGATAGACAGCTTTCTCATCAGCCGGCGCATGTACAGCAGGGGCGTCACCTAGCGCATTTTCAAGGACATAGTCCTTTTGACCGCCAGAGAGAATGATTCTCAGATTGCGGAACCAGTTGGTGAAGTTAGACCCATTGTTTCTAAGCTTTTCCTTCTCAGCAAAAACGTTGAAGTTGAAGTTGGACTTAGCTATTTGATCTAAGTATTTGCAAGTACAAATTAGACTATGTTCATGATAACTAGTTCAACTTTTAATCAAATTACTAGATGAACTCCCACTAAATTCAACATCCCTCAATTTGTTTAGTGAACATGATCCAAATTCACCACACCTAATCCGATCTTCACGAGAAGAGATGTGGCTTCAATGGTGGACAACGAAGTGTCGATCATATCATTCATATGACTCATGCCTAACCTTTCGGTTCATGTGTTCCGAGGCCATGGCTGTACATGCTAGGCTCGTCAAGTCAAACCCAAGTATTTCCGCGTGTGCAAAACTGGCTTGCACCCGTTGTATGTGAACGTAGAGTCTATAGCACCCGATCATCATGTGATGCTTGGACACGACGAACTTTCGCAATGGTGCATACATGGGGAGAACACAGTTTTATCTTGCTCTTTAAGTGAGGAATCATCTTATAATGCTACCGTCGCGATCTAAGCATAATAAGATACATAAAAAGGGATAAACATCACATGCATATAACTTTATGTGACATGGTATAGCCAATCTTCGCGCAATGATCTCCATCTTGTGCGTGCCGGCATGATCTCCATCACTCCACCATGATTGCCTCAACCACGAATAGCAACTACAACTATTGCTAACTACTTAGCGATAAAGTGAAACTATTACATGGCGTATAAGAAGTTGACACACAGGTCATACATAATTATAAAGACAACCATATGGCTCCTGCCGGTTGTGTAATCATCGACATGCAAGTCGTGAAACATTACAAAACATGATCATTGCATACAATACACACATCATATCTTGGGCCATACCATATCACAGAAAACACTCCCTGCAAAAACAAGTTAGACGCCTCTACTTTGTTGTTGCATGTTTTACGTGGCTTATGGGAGTAGCAAGCTAAGAACGATTCTTACCTACGGAAAGCCACAACGGTGATATTATGGTTGCCAAACTCCGGTGTTAATCTCATGACAACTATAGTGAGAGAAACTGGCATCCACCAGCCGCATGTGTGGAACAAGCCACACGTCAAGTGCGGAGCCGGTCTCGCGAACGACGTCGCGTAAGGTTGGCCTGGACCGCTTCAATCTCACTATCCCGCGTCATAAGAAGAACACAAACAAGAGGCTTGCAACAGAAAACATCAACGCCCGCAACAACCATGTTGCGTTCTACTCGTGAAACACATCTACGCATAGATCTAGCTCTGATACCACTGAAGGGTTTCGCAGCATAGTAAATCAAAAAATTTCTACGGATGCGAACGGGAAAGCCAAGATCTAATCTAGGAGATGCAAACAACGAGAGAGATTAGATGAGATCTTCATACCCTTGAAGATTCGCACAGCGGAACGTTCGTCGGAACGTGGGTGATGTAGTCGTACTCGCTTCTCCTCCTCGCGATCCGCTCCGATCTAACACCGCAAGTGGCGATGCCTCCGAGATATGCACACGTGCAGCACCTCGACATCTCCTCCTTCCTTCGTCCAGCAAGTATGGTGGAGAGACGGATTGGATCTACAACGCAACGGCGCGGTGCAAGTGGTGGAGAGTTTCTGCAGCAGGGCTTCGCCTACACGCAGTCGGGAGGGAGAGAGAGAGGAGGGCAGCAAGGCGGCTAGGCTTGAGGGGAAGGTGTGGGGGGGGGGGTGGTGCACCCCCAGCCCTCTTTATATAGAGGGGTGGGCGCCAACCCTAGCCCCTCCCCCAATCTTAGGCCGGCGTCCAAGGAGGGAAGAGTGGGGGGCAAGTTTCCCCCCTCCTTCTAGAAGCTCCATTAGGGTTTCCCCTTGTTTGGCCGGCTGGGCCCTATGGGGCCTTGTGCCCCCTGGCCCAATGCGGCCAGGGCACTCCCTCATAGGCCCATGCCCCCTCCCGGCAGGTGGGGCCACGTTGGTCCCCCTCCGGAAGGTTCTAGAAGCTTCCGGTACAATACCGATTAACCCGAAACAATTCCGAGCTCCAAAAACTGCATTGCCTTATATGAATCTTATTCTCCGGACCATTCCGGAACCTCTCGTGATGTCCCGGATCCCATCCGAGACTCCGAACAAAAACTCATAAACCAATTATCCAATCTATCCTAGCGTCGAGACACGTTAAGTGTGTGACCCTTCGGGTTCGAGAACATGCAGACATGATCTTCTATCAATAATCAACAGCGGGGTCTGGAAACCCATATTGACTCCCACACATTCATCGATGATCATATCGGATGAACCACGATGCCAGGATTCAATCAATCCCATATATATATTCCCTTCGTCTCGCGATATTTTACTTGCCCGAGATTTGATCGTCGGTACCGTCATACCTAGTTCAATCTCGTTCACAGCAAGTACTTTACTCGTTCCGTAATCCGATATCACTTTGTGATTAACTCCTTAACCACATGCTTGCAAGCGGTGATGATATCGATTACCAAGTGGGCCCGAAGTATATCTCTCCGACTTGGGAGGGACAAATCCCATCTCGATACATACAACCCAACAGGTACTTTCCGATCACCTGAGAGACACCTTTATGATCACCCTCTCATAGGATGACGTTTGATGACCTCAAAGCTTTCTTCCGATACCAGGGAGTTGTATTATCTCATGGTCTAAGGAATACAATATTTGACATAAGAAAAGCTTCGCAAAGATGAACACGATGACACGATCTAATTGCTCCGCTTAGTTTGGGTCTGTCCATCATATCATTCTCCCAATGATATGATCTCATTATTAATCGACAACTCATGTCTATGGTTAGGAAACCTTAACCATCATTAATCAATGAGCTAGTCCATAGAGGCATACTAGGGACACGGTGTTGTTCATAAACCACACAAGTATTAAAGTTTCCGCTTAATACAATTCTAGCATGGAATATAAACTTTATCATGAACAAGAATTATAATAATAACATCTTTATTATTGCCTCTAGGGCATAATTCCAACATACTCCGGTCTAGAGTTGTTGGGCCGAAGACTCTGGTCTAGTCTCCAGCCCTAGTTCTGAGGGAAAAATACTCTGGAGTTTTCGAGTCGAAGCAGTCCTCTTCTTTCCCCTATTCCACACTTCATGCTTGGTTGTCTTGCCTCCTCGGGCTTCCTTTGCATCTCCTCTTGGTATCGTGATCATGGGTGTAGACCTAGCAACATCATCGGTACTTGTCTCAAGTAGCATTCCATTCACATGGGGACTAAGGGGGGACAAGATATGGAAATGACTCACCTTGGGTGCATTTGTTAGAGAAGCATGAGTTGGAGCGCTTGGTTCAATGGGTGGCATGGTGATGACCATATGGCGGACTGCATCAATGGGCCTTCGGCCTATCAACACCCTCTCCCTCCGTGACACTTTATGTGTTTGAAAAATTGGGTTGCCGTTGGAGATGGCCTAATGTGCTATTATTGCAGACAATAGGTGAGTGAATGTGGCACTGCGCCGGCGCCATTTCCATGTGGCTGATGAGTGAAACTCCAACGCGGTGACATATTGGTATCCATCTGTCCGTTTATACCCGCTCGGACAAAGACCAACACCCAACGCGGGTACTTGGACTGTCCGTTTCGAGAATTTTTTCCCCATTTTTCATCTGAATTTGGGTCGAACCGGACATGTTGGCTTGTTCGTCCCGCCCATCCACGTCCGCCTCCAACCCCACATGCCAGCCTCTCTCCCACCTACCGCACTATTCTCTTGTCGCCGGGAGCCATGCGTGGGTCGCCAGGAAGAGGTTGCCGGCGCCGGCGCCTTGAAGGTCGGGTTGCACGCCCTCGCACTGCTGCTCTTGCACTTGGACAATATCGCATCGAATCACTGACATCTTCCCTCGGTGCGGCGCTGCCGAACTGCAGAGCAAAGGCGGGGCAGCAGCCAACCAAGCCCTCCCATGTTCCCTCCCTGCCAGATGACCACTTAGGCACGATCGAGCGGCAGCTGCAGCATCTCGTACGTGTTCCTCTCTGCCAGCTGCAGCTACAAATGACATGGACATATACTACAGACAGCTAGTGTCTAGACTACCGTACATGAGGCTCTTCTCTCGTTTGATATCACGTGCGTATGGCGTCCCCAAGACGTTAACATTGTTAGAGTTTGACGGCCCAAACAAGCCGATTGCAAGCCAAAGCATCCCGTTTTGAATTAATTACCATGGGAAAAAGAAATGTAAAGATCCATTACATGAAGATCCGTTTGTATTGGCAAATATATGGTGCTTCTGTTTGCATTGAACTAATGCATGGTTTATTTGTATTTACCTGCAGAAATCGATTGGTTCAGATGCTGGTGATGGCAATGCAGGCATGCTGTCTAACTTTTTTGTAAACATCATAAGTTTCTTTCATCATTATAAGTTTCTTTCATATTCTAATGAGATGATAAATCTCACTGCAGTTAGTATCATTAAATTTATCGAACGAAAGCAGTGGTTCATTGTTGGGTCGTTCAGTGGTTACATCAATGTGTATACCTACCAGCAAACGAAGGTGCAGAAAATCACGAGTTTTCGTGCTAAAGGAAGGCTCTTACCTGTTATCCACTCACTGGCTGTTCATCCAACCCTGCCGTATGTGTTGTCAGCATGTAATGGGCACATACAACTTTGGGACTGGGACAAGAATTGGCAGTGCATAAGAATTTTTGAGAGATCATCGTTTGTTGCAAACCAATATGAACTTGCTTTTAACCCAAACGACACCAACGAATTTGCTAGTGCTGACACTCAAGAAATAAAGGTGTGGTTTCTCTCTTGTTAATTCCTTCTACCTTAAATTTGGATGTTTATGAAGATACATTTTTATCACACTGGATCTTGATTCAATCCCTATAATTTGTGTTCAGATTTGGAGTCTTGGTTCAGTCAAACGTAACTATACTCTGCGTGGCCATTCGGAACTTATTAACTCCCTGAATTTCTTCACCACACATGATGATAACCAACTGTATTTGATTTCAGGCTCTCGTGACAACACTGCCAAGGTCTGCTATTTCATTCACAAAATACACTAATATGTATGCATTTATATTACTTGCTGACAATGAATTAATTGTTTTTTCAAATCAGATATGGGACTTGCAGAAAAGGGCCTGTGTCCATACTCTCGAAGATTTCATGTCACCGGTTATTTTTTCCAGTTCCTATCCTAGTCTTCCAGTTCTAATTACATGCACAAAAGATGGGGTGATTAACCTATGGAGTTCCACAGACTTTAGGTAAGCACTTCTCGAGGTGGTGGGGATACACAACGAATGGGGGAGGGGCATGCCTGCTCACGGCAGGCAGTAGAGCTGTAATAAACGAGAGGTGGACGGCAACAAGGACATATCCAATTATGAAAAATATGAGTGCATTGTCATAATATAAATCTATCATGCTATATAAATTTCTATTACCGGGCCTGCATGAGCAGGAGGCGACATGCCGGGGAGTTGAGGTTAGTGTGTCGGGTAGTAGTTCGAGAGAACATGACATACTCCCTCCATACCGTTTTATTAGGTGAACACAGAGTTCCAGAAATTTGATCAATAAAATATGAATCACATGTCACATAAATTATATCATTGGAAAAGTATTTTAAATATGAATCTAATGGTATAATTTTTGCGACATATATTCACATTTTATTGACCAATTTTATGGTCAGGCTTTTTTCTTGAACTCCATGTTATCCCAATAAATCGGTATGGAGGTAGTACTAGAAGTGATTGGCTTTATTAGCATTTGAGGTGGGATATTAGGTGGTGCTCCATTAACAAAGAAAGTAGGAGGGCTCCAAAAGTAAATTGTGAGCCAGTCAATTAGAACTACTCCATCTATCCTAAAATAGATGTCACAGATTCGTCTACGCACACTAAAAGGTGTCTAGATACATGCATATTTAGATATGTGCCATCTTTTTGGGACAAAGGGAGTAGATTGTTGGCTAACATTGGTTGGATCCCACTAGTTGATATTCAATTATTTTTACAATATAGGGTGCATTTTGATTATTTGAGTTAAGGGTTTGATAATAGTTAATGTGCTATAATATGGAGTTTATGTAAAATAAAATGTTATCATTAGATACGTATTAAAAGTATTTTCTTATGATTATAATTTAGTATCACGTAAACCACGAACTAATCATTGCCAAATTTTTGTGTTAATCATTGCCAAATGTTTGTGTTAATAAGAAATAAACATATGTCGTTTATTTTAGCAGGATGGAGTACTTCTTGTAGTGATAGGGATTTTTTCAGTTTAAAAAATACTTTCTCCGATCCATAATAAGTGTCGGGCAGTTAGTTCATTTTAGTCTAAATTTGAACTAAACCCCGACACTTATTATGAATCAGATGGAGTAATATTTTTGAAAAATCAGTAAGTAATTGCTTCATGTTTCCCAGGCTTATGAAAACTCTTAGCGTTGGCGGTCCAGGAGGTGCTTATGGTCTCGCATGTTTGACCGGATCAGGAAGGTAATCAATAGTTATCCTGTTAATGTCGGACTTTGACTGCATAAGAGCATTAGTTCTGTGCTTGCTCTGGCTGCACATATCAATTTTGGCATATATGATGTTTGTTCTCTCAGAACTAGCTCCATCCATTTCTTTTCGCCATTCAATTTTATTATTATCATTTCATATTATATTATATCAGACTTGTAAATGATATATATTCTTCATCTACCAGGCTTGTGATGGGAAATGAGTCGACACTATTCATGGTAGATATCCGTGATGAAGAACCATTTGCTAGCTAGGGCAGCAAATGAAATTTCATATGGTGCAGATCAGGAGATACAAAACATTTATCCAGCGGCGGGGCTTGCTAGAAAAAGATGGACGGGCCAGTAGGCTGAAAGAGGTTAAAATGGGTTGTTTGTGAGCTGAATTCACAAGTATAGAGGCAGAAAATCTTCTAGGATGGACGGGCTATAGCCCAGTTTTGCCCCAAGGAAGCTCTGCCACTGCATTTATCCAATAAGGCGTGCTTCGGTGTCCCCATCTCTACCCTAAACTTATGAAACTAAAAACTCAAGGATGATCAATATTGGTCAATATTCCTTCACTTCATGCATTTCGAGCCGAAGGGGTACCGGTCAATTCTGACCGTCCTTGTGTCTCCAGTTTCGTAAGTTTGGACAAGAGGGAGACACAAAAGCAAAGGTCTTATCCAATTGATGCCAAAGAAGCCAATGAGTAGTTCTCTTAACTTTGTACAGAGGGTACACACCTGCACTATTGACGGTGATCGTTGCTATGTTTGCAGCTTGCTTTTGTATATATACCTTCAACTTGTTTAGCAAATGTGCCCTTATTGCAGCTTGGCACAGACTGGAAAGTGAACATAATGTAAAACTCCGCATAGCTATTTTTTGTGTGGGTGGTGGATTGAATTTTAGAGCAAACTTTTTGCCACGCATTCACGGCGAGAGAGATGTTGGATAATAGACAACCCATCGACCCATGGCGCTTTCCAATATTATCTGAACCCAAAGCATTTATAACTGACAAACCAAGGGAACAAAACCAAAAACTGTGGGAAGTGATCAACGGTTAACTTAGAACCCTTCTATTCTTTTTTTTGCGAAGATAGCTTGTATTACTCAAATAACATCTAGATTACCATCAGTATGGCAGATCTCTAGGAGATCATCAGGTCATACAGCAGTACGGAAACTTGTTTTAGCATAGTTCGCCATGTAATCGCTATATTTATTCTGAACACGACTAATATGAGTAATACAAGCCTGACAGACTTTTAGTAGTGATTTTGATCTCCTCAACCATGGAAGCATTGACTGAACGATCTATCTCATCGGTTTGTAGCAACTTTATGATATACTTGCAGACCGTTTCAACAATCAAAGGTAGATTACTCAAATGCAAGGCTAGTTGCAGTCCCTCGAAGCAAGCATGCAACTCGGCAACTAAGGCATCTCTACAAGAAAATAATTGCCCGCAAGCTGAAAAGATGATAGCGCCATTCTCATCTCAAGCAATCATGCCACTTTCTTCCCTTCAATCTGCTGAATAAGAACCATGTATGTTAAGCTTACACCAGCCTATAGGAGGTTTTGAACACCGAGGTTCTATATTGCATGTACTTCTCCTGGAACTATGGAATTTACTCACTACTGGAAAAACCATCTTCGGTTCGATCAGAACAAGCCCAGCAGTCCCGGTCCGTCACGAACCGCGACTAGTGCTAGCACTAGTCCCGGTCCGTGAGGCCTCCAACGGCTAGAAATGGACATAAGCATTAGTCCCGGGCCGGACCAGAGCATTAGTCCCGGCCCGTAATACGGCCCGGGACTAATAAGCTAGAGCGTGACAACAACTCTTTTCGGGGACTATTAGTCCCGGGTCGTATCACGGCCCGGGACTAATTGTCCATCACTATATATACAGCTCCCTGACCAGCTGCCCTAAAGCATATGGTGGCCATTTTTCTCAAAGAAAGCAAGAGATTTCATGCCATTTTTTCTCAAGATTTGTCAAGATTTAGTTTGCAACACCTAAATCCAAAACTTTAAAAGGTTAGAACTTCATTCTTTCATCTCTTATTGCTACTTTAGCTCTATATATTGCTCTAGAAGTATAGAGATATGGATCAAATGCATGCATGCTCTAGAAGTAGCTAGAAGGATTTTGATATATATGTGTAACAAATTTTGATTAGGCACATAGTTACTGAAAATTGAAATGTGTAATTTTAGAGTTTCAGAGCTTAGAATGGAATGAGGTTTTCACTGATGGAACAATAATAAAAAACTCCACATTTATCATGTTGATTGTTTTCTCCAATTCACAAATTGGTGCATGTAAATTTTTCAAAATTCAAAATTAGTGCTCTAGAAGCTCTCAATATAACTTGTAATAATTTTATCATGTTGTGTAATGGTTTTTGATATACTTTTACTATAATGCAGATGGTCCGAGAATGGATGTACGGTACTGACCGACGCTCTGGCGAGTTCATTAATGGCGTGCATGAATTCATCTGTGTTGCTGATGCAAACAAGCACAATGGTTTTGTATTCTGTCCATGTAATGGATGTAGGAATCAGAAGGATTACTCTGACTCAAAAACCCTTCACGGTCACCTGTTGAAGTCCGGCTTCATGCCCAGTTATAATTGTTGGACCAAGCACGGAGAGAGAGGGGTTATAATGGAAGACAATGAAGAAGAGGAGGAGGATGACAACTATCATGGTTTCCCTGAGTATGGAGATACTTCCATCCATGGGGGATGCTGAAGGGGAGGATGAAGAAGAGACACATGATGAACCCGCTGATGATCTTGGTCGGACCATTGCCGATGCACGAAGAGATTGTGAAACTGAAAAGGATAGGGAGAAGTTCAATCACATGCTAGAGGATCACAAAAAGTTGTTGTACCCAAATTGCGAAAATGGTCTGAAAAAGCTGGGCAGCACACTGGAATTGCTGCGATGGAAGGCTGAGTGTGCTATACCTGACTCCTCATTTGAAAAGTTGCTGAAAATGATGAAGAATATGCTTCCAAAAGATAATGTATTGCCCGCCAGTACATACGAAGCAAAAAAGGTTGTCTGCCCTCTAGGTTTAGAGGTTCAGAAGATACATGCATGCCCTAATGACTGCATCCTCTACCGCGATGAGGAGTATGAGAATTTAGATGCATGCCCGGTATGCACTTCACTTCGGGTATAAGATTAGACGAGATGACCCTGGTGACGTTGAGGGCGAGCCCCCCCAGAAGAGGGTTCCTGCGAAGGTGATGTGGTATGCTCCTATAATACCACGGTTGAAACGCTTATTCAGAAACAAAGAGCATGCCAAGTTGTTGTGATGGCATAAAGAGGAACGTAAGTCAGACGGGATGTTGAGACACCCCGTTGATGGGTCGCAATGGAGAAAAATCGATAGAAAGTACCCGGACTTTGCAGATGACGCAAGGAGTTTAAGGTTTGGTCTAAGTACAGATGGCATGAATCCCTTTGGGGAGCAGATCTCCAGTCACAGCACCTGGCCCGTGACTCTATGCATCTATAACCTTCCTCCTTGGTTGTGCATGAAGCGGAAGTTCATTATGATGCCAGTGTTGATCCAAGGTCCGAAGCAACCCGGCAACGACATTGATGTGTACCTAAGGCCATTAGTGGAAGAACTTTTACAGTTGTGGCACGAACCCGGGATACGCGTGTGGGATGAGCACAACCAGGAAGAATTTAACCTCCGAGCATTGCTTTTCGTAACAATCAATGATTGGCCTGCTCTTAGTAACCTTTCAGGACAGTCAAACAAGGGATACAATGCATTCACACACTGTTTAGATGAGATAAAAAGAGCACCAACCAAAACAGTGGTGTCCGCTTTGATGCAACAGACAACAAGGGGTCAAAGACCACATATTATGGTTACATAGAGGAGATATGGGAACTTGACTATGGACCTACTTTTAAGGTCCCCTTGTTTCGGTGCAAATGGGTCAAGCTGACGGGAGGAGGGGTTGAGGTAGACAAGAAATACGGAATGAAATCGTTGGATCTCAACAATCTTGGATACTTAGACGAACCATTCGTCCTAGCCAATGATGTGGCCCAGGTTTTCTATGTGAAGGACATGTCTACCAAACCTAGAAAACGAAAAAATAAGAAAAATAATACATCAGACGATGAGCCAAAGCGCCACATAGTTATTTCAGGAAAAAGAAACATCGTGGGAGTGGAGGACAAGACAGACATGTCAGAAGATTGTGATAAGTTCCATGAAATTCCGCCCTTCGCGGTGAAGGATGACCCAACCATCATGTTAATGAATGAAGATGCTCCATGGATACGACGGGATCAGAAAGGAACACACGCGAAGAAATGATATGTAATAATTGTAACATTTTATGAGTGAAGATGTTCCATGCATGTGTCCATTTTTATAGTGTTGTCTGCAAACAATCTTGAGTGTGTTAGTCCCGTTTTGTGGCTGGACCGGGACTAAAGGAGGGCCTTTAGTACCGATTCATACTTACCATTAAGATCTGATCTCCAAACGCGTGATGTCACATATTAGGGAGTGCCTCTATGACCAGTTTCTCGCAGATGCCGGAGGACTGGGCTCCGTCGGCATCTCCCTGAAACTGGTCGTAGTGGTGTCCCTGCTCTCGAAAACCATCTTGCATCTTGTAACTTCTCTAACTAGATCAATACGCCTGGGAGCTAACAAATTTCACATATTAGGGAGTGCCTCTATGACCAGTTTCTCGGAGATGCCGGAGGACTGGGTTCTGTCGGCATCTCCCTGAAACTGGTTGTAGTGGTGTCCCTGCTCTCTAATACCATCTTGGAGATGCCTCAAACTGGCTGGAGGATTGGACTCACAAGGATGCCTATTTATAGTACAAGCAGCTCGGCATAATGTCGACACTCACGACATAATGTCGACACTCACCCCTATTATTAGTGCTGAAGACACCATCCGGGACAAGGTACAAGCCGCACGACATAATATCGACACTCACCCCTATTATTAGTGTTGCCTGGCCCAGTCTGCCGCAATCCCTTCAGTCGCAATTGGTTTCTCCAACCGGGACTAAAGATGAACCCTCTCTTTATATAGGCATTTCCCTCTATTTATTAGGTAACACTCAAGACATTTATTAATATTAAAAACCGAGACAAACCGGGACTAGCTAACACTCAGGACTAAAGCCGCCCCCTTTAGTCATAATCATGCCTAGTCCTATAGTACGCAGCTTCAGGGTCTTCATCGTCATCGTCATCATCATCGTCATCGTCACCTGCCACTCCGGGGATCCTCAGCGCATCCATGGCATATACCAGGGGCCATTCCAGCCTCGGATTCACGGCGGGCGGGAGAGGGGTCTCCTAGAAGACGATGCCGCTACCACCAGGACGGTGTGGGGCCTGTGGCGGTGGACTTGTGGGCACCGTAGGCGAGGATGTTCTCCCCCGACGTAGCGCATCACTCCGATGATAGTACGGTTCGCCCACCACAGACGACGACCGGCTTCGTTGTGGTTCACCGGTGGCGGGCCATCACCCTCGTACCTGGCAATCTCCCTTTCCCGCCTATTAGCGAAGAAGGAATTCCAGGTGTCGTAGTTGTCGGGATCCCACTGGGATCCATCCGCTACTCCGGCGTGAGATCGTGGTAGAAGTGGTTTGTGATGGCCGCCTGGCGTGCAGAACCTTGAGGGACAGGAGGGACAGGAACCCCTCCAGCGCTCAGCATCCAGTCGGCGGGCGGCCGGTAGCCCGGCGGACAAGGGTAGTTGGAGGCGCACAGCGCCTCGATCTCCTCGAGGGTCAGAATGGCCCAGTAGGCGTTGTCCATTGTTCTAAGAGAGGAAGGTGTGGATGTGTGGATAGCCATGGCACGATCACCCTAAATATAGAGGGAAAGGGTGGGAAAACTTGGCGTGAAGCTTTGGTAAATGGCGGGAAATATCTTTAGTCCCGGTTAGTGACTACATCCGGGACTAAAAGCTCTCGTAGAAAGGAAAGGGCGGGAAAACTTGGCGGGAAGAGGTGGGAAATGGCAGAAAATATCTTTAGTCCCGGTTTGTGACTACATCCGGGACTAAATGGATATTATATTAAGATTCATTATATTTTTCTGATAATAATAGACATATTATTTGTGTTATTTGGATTATTACAATAAAAGATATGATTTTCCAAAGTTTTTATATTTGATTTGAATTAAAAAAGAAAATTTACAAATGAAATAATTTATAAATGATGCAAACAGATAAATGGATATTATATTAAGATTCATTATATTTTTCTGATAATAATAGACATATTATTTGTGTTATTTGGATTATTACAATAAAAGATATGATTTTCCAAAGTTTTTATATTTGATTTGAATTAAAAAAAGAAAATTTACAAATGAAATAATTTATAAATGATGCAAACAGATAAATGGATATTATATTAAAATTCTTTATATTTTTCGGATAATAATTGACATATTATTTGTTTTATTTGGATTATTACAATAAAAGATATGATTTTTCAAAGTTTTTATATTAGTTTTGAATTAAAAAAAGAAAATTTACAAATGAAATAATTTATAAATGATGCAAACAGATAAATGGATATTATATTAAAATTCTTTATATTTTTCTGATAATAATAGATATATTATTTGTTTTATTTGGATTATTACAATAAAAGATATGATTTTTCAAAGTTTTTATATTAGTTTTGAATTAAAAAAGAAAATTTACAAATGAAATAATTTATAAATGATGCCAACAGAGAAATGAATATTATATTAAAATTCTTTATATTTTTCTGATAATAATAGACATATTATTTGTTTTATTTGGATTATTACAATAAAAGATATGATTTTTCAAAGTTTTTATATTAGTTTTGAATTAAAAAATAAAATTTACAAATGAAATAATTTATAAATGATGCAAATAGATAAATGGATATTATATGAAAATTCTTTATATTTTTCTGATAATAATAGACATACTATTTGTTTTATTTGGATTATTACAATAAAAGATATGATTTTTAAAAGTTTTTATATTAGTTTTGAATTAAAAAAGAAAATTTACAAATGAAATAATTTATAAATGATGCAAACAGATAAATGGATATTATATTAAAATTCATTATATTTTTCTGATAATAATAGACATATTATTTATTTTATTTGGATTATTACAATAAAAGATATGATTTTTCAAAGTTTTTATATTAGTTTTGAATTAAAAAAGAAAATTTACAAATGAAATAATTTATAAATGATGCAAACAGATAAATGGATATTATATTAAAATTCTTTATATTTTTCTGATAATAATAGACATACTATTTGTTTTATTTGGATTATTACAATAAAAGATATGATTTTTCAAAGTTTTTATATTAGTTTTGAATTAAAAAAGAAAATTTAAAAAACAAACAGTCGCGGGTCGTGGCTGGACCCGGGACTAAAGGGTGAGTGCGCGCGCGAAAACGACGCGGCCGAGAAAGACCTTTAGTCCCGGGCCGTGGCTTAGCCCGCGACTAAAGGGGGGTCTTTAGTCGTGGGTTAAGCCACGACCCGTGAATAAAGACCCTTTAGTCACGGGCGGTGGCTTAGCCCGGGACTAAAGGGGTGGGGGTATAAGTAAGTTGCGCCAACCCTGGCCTCCCCCACCCAGCACTTGGCGAAATCGATGAGGAGACGCGCGCAGACGATGGCGAGATCTCGATCGACGCAGGGGAGGTGCTGCCGGATTCCACCGCGCCGCCGCCCTCGTCTCCGGCCACCACCCCGCCGTGCCGCCACGTGCCATACCGCAGAGCCTCACCGAAGGAATCGAAGCCCCGCGCCCCAAGTCGAGCTCCCCGTCCGCTCCTTCCCCGTCTCCGGCCGCCGCGTCCGTCGCCGATTCCGGCCACCCTCGACCTCCCTCGACCTCCCTCGGCCTAGCTGACCTCAGGCACCCTCCTTGAAAGTACCGACTTGATACGACTAGAGGGGGGTGAATAGGCATCTACCCAATTTTAATTTGTTTCTCACTTTTAGGCTCAACGAGAAAGGAAGTTATCTAGAGATGCAACTAAGTGAACAACCTAAATGCAAGAAAACAACCACCAACAACAAAAACAGTAAATAGCAAGGAGTAAAGGAAGGGAACGAAGTAACCGGAGAGGGGACACGGAGATGTAATTCCCGTAGTTCACTCCCAAGGAGCTACGTCTATGTTGGAGAGGTGTCGGGGCCACACAAGGTCACCCGAGCGCCACAAAGGCCTCACCTTCTTCTCCGGTGAGCTACCCCACAAAGGAGGCCTCACAATCCACTAACCGGTGACCTTGAAGGCGCCAACCGAAACCTTTACACCAAGGTTGAGGGGGAGGCTCCACAACTCAATTGGAGGCCCTCAACGACACCTCGAAGCTTTACAACACACGCCTTAGCTCCGGGGATGCCCTACACCGTCTAGGGTTCCAAGAAACCCAAGAGCAACAAGATCCACAAAGGATGGGTGGGGAAATCAAATCTTCTTTGGTGGAAGTGTAGATCTAGGTCACCTCCCTCACCTCTCAAAAGATCAAGTCATTTGAGTGGCTAGAGAGAGAGATCTAGTGAGGTGAATCTCAAGCATTAATGGAGGAGAGAGAAAAATTCAAGGGAGAGTGGGAGGAAGAAGGGGGGTGCCTTAAATAGCCCCCCCCCCGCCGCGCTGAACCGTTACAGCCCCCGCGACCTCACCGGAAGTTCCGGTGAGAGGCCGGAAGTTCCGCCCAGCCTGGCTCCAACGGTCATCATACCGTTGACGCCCGCTCCAGAAGCGCAACCGGAAGTTCCGGTCAAAACAGACCGGAAGTTCCGGTGAACTTCCGAGCAAGTTCTGACCAAGTTCCGGCAAATAGCACACTTCGACACAGAAGGTTACTGAGCCGCCACCGGAACTTGGGGCGGAACAAGAGGTGGAACTTTTGGGTCGCGAAGCGAATCTGACCGGAAGTTCCGGCTTCTGGCGGAAGTTCCGCTCAGGAACTTTTAGCAGGACAAGTTCTGATGCAAGTTTCGGACAAGTTCCGGCAAATAGCACACTTCAAAACAAAAGTTTACTGAGCCGCCACCGGAACTTGGGGCAGAACTAGCGTCGGAACAAACTATAGAACAGCCCGCAGAAAAAGTTTGAGCGGAACTTCCGGCCTATGACCGGAAGTTCCGGTGAGACACAAAAGGCTCCAACAGAACAGGAACACGCTCTCTCACGGGAAAATGGGATGGCTGTGGCGGTGCATATAGGTTTGTGCAAGAACAAGTGATTTCCCACAGCCTTCCAAAATGGACCCCCTCTTAATAGTACGGTGACCTAAAAACAACAACCGGAAAGAAACTAGGATAAGACTAAAAGGACACCGTCTTCAAAAGATCACAAGAGAGCATCCATCACAATAGAAGGAGACATCAACACCGTTTCCCCTGAAACTCAAGAGTACAATTAAAACCACGGTTGGGATTGTCATTTAACACCAAAAACATCGTGGGAAGATATAGTCCTTTCAATCTCCCCCTTTTTGGTGTTAGATGACAATCCCACAGATTTGCATAGAATCAAAGCAATCTTTGCAATGGACGGGGCAAGCTCCCCCTGTATGTGTGCAAGGTAGAGAGAAGACCTCTAAGGACAGGACTAGCACACATACACGGAGGCTCCCCCTAACAATTGCAAAGATAGCACAAGTGCAAGGTACAAAAAGGGATAGAGATCATACCAGAACCAACTAAATGAGGTGGAGACAAAAGGAGTAATAATAACAATAAGAGCATACCACATGGTCCACAAGCACACATAAGTTCACGGACATAAAACCACAAACACACAAATAAACTAGAGAGTTCGCGAGTAAGAAAAGATCAAAGGCAAGAACAGGCTCGCGACTCAACCCATGCAAATCCCGTAGACAACCTAATAGACATCTTTCTCCCCCTTTGGCATCGAGACACCAAAAAGGAAGAAGAGATCAATCTACTCGTCCCAGCCATGAGAAGGGGGAGGAGGAGAAGACTCAGGGACCCAGTGACCCCACTCAGGCGGACCAGTGACCTCCTCCTCAGACTCATCCTCGGACCAGTTGCAGTTGTCGCGAATCCAATCCTCCTTGGGAACAGTGACAGAGCTAGTGACCGGTGAGCAAGGAATGTTGAGGGCTGCCATGATGGCCTTCTGGCGCTGAATATTGTGACGATGATCAACATAAGCCTGATACTCGCGGTCCTGCAGAAAGCAGAAAGTTTTCTTCACTTTCCCAAGCAGCTTCTTTGCCCAAGACGGCTGCCTTCGGAGAGAAGGACCACCAGCACTAGGGCCACCAGGAGCAGAGGAGGGACCACTAGCAACATGTCGAGCCTTCTTGAGAGCAGCTTCTTTTTCTTCCTGAGTACGAGGCTTCTGGTGCTTACTCACACGGAGCTTTTTCTCTTCATGAATGGTGATGTTGTCTTGAGGGAAGGGGTTGCCAGTCTTCTCAAGCCACTTGTGATTGATGAGAGTCTGAATGTAAGGAGCATAGATGCAGGAGCGCTTTTCAATGAGATCCGCCCACATCTCTGAGTAGATGAAGTGCATAATATCCATTGACCTGTCAGTGTCCCGACGAAAATAAGTCTGATGCATGAGGTCAACCTGATACCCATGAAACTGATCAAAGTTGCCAGCCTTGGGAGAGATGGTGTTCAAGTACACCCTACGCATGATGTCAAAAACTGGCAGCACATGATTCACAAATCCAACAGTTCCCCACCCTTCAATGTAGAGAGGCTCCAGGACCTCAGGATCAGCAGCTTCAGGACCATGAACACGCCAACCATTTGTCCCGCAGCCAGGCTGAATGGGATAGCCAAGAAGCTCAGCAAACTCAGCCCAAGTGGCGGTAAGAAACACGTCCCTGGTCATCCACTTCATCACACCTTCAGTAGAGGACTGCATGTGAAGAAACAGAGTTGAGTAAAACTGAGCAATAGCAGTCACATCAAAGTTCTGACGGTGCTCCATGAGGGGAATCAGCCCAAACTTCTGGCAGATATCAAGAGCCTCTCCAAAGTAAACTTGATTCTCTTCCATGTGAGTCACATTGATGTACTTTTGAGGAGCAACCATGAACTTCTTCTTTGATGCATAAATTTCTTCATAAATCTATTCCTGACGGCATGTGTGAAAATGAGGGTCCAAGCAAAGACGATCACGAGGCACGAGGTAGGGATCCATAGCCCTGAATGCAGAGTAAGCTTTCTGAGACCACTTGGAAATCTTGGCTTTGGTCATATCTGGCCCAGCAGCAGTGGCCTTATGAGCAAGAGCAGGCCTCTTCCCTGCAGCAGCAGCAACAGCACGGCGAGCAGCAGCAGCCTTCTGACGAGTAGTCTGAGCGGTCAGACGCACAACCTCAGCATCTTCCTCATCAATCTCAGGAGGAATGTCAGAGGATGGACGGTGGGCACGCTTGCCTTGGCGGGTATCTCCTTGCCCTGAGAAGAAAGCACAAGAGTAGGCGGGTATCTTCTCTTGCCTTGGCGGGTATCTCCTTACCCTAGGCCTACCAAGATCTTCCAACAAGTTCTAGCCAAAGAACTAGCCTAGACAAGGTGTGCCCTAAATCAAGCCATGGTGAGAGCAAGATCTCCATTAATGGAGGGAGTTGAGGGCAAATACCGGAGTCCATGGCGGGAGATCGAGGTGGGGAAGGATCCCACAGAGCAGATCTGCGGAGGAGAGGTTGGAGAAGAAGGGGCCTGAGCACCTTCGTGGAGAGGTCCTGGCCGGCGGCGCTCCAAATAGAAGATGGGTCTTGGGGGAAAAAGGAAGAAGATCCCGTTTTCCCCCAGGGCCCACCTTATCTAGGACAGGGAGCACCACCGGAAATTCCGGTCAGGGACCGGAAGTTCCGGTGGACCGGAAGTTCCGCTGACGCCAGGAAGACCATCTCAGGTTAGGAAGACAATAAGGAAGAACTTGTGCAGGGAATAGAGAGGGCTTGAGGTAAGGAAAGGCTTAGGATAGATAGCTCAAACCGTGAAGAACCAAAACCAACAAAAACCAACAAAAACAAAAAGGTCAAAGGCACAAATAAAACGAGTCGGTGGCCGAAGCCACCTTATATAAGAGTAAATGGCTTGACACCGCGAAGATATATCTTGGGTTCATTACCAACACTCATCATGAAGCTCAAATGGTATCCTTTAGAGACTATAGAGTATGAAAACTTTAATGTGCGCATAATAGGGATAGTGTTTGTTCATAAGAGGAACTACACTCCCCCTAAATCCATGCCTACATCCAAACAAGATACATATTGAGACGCGGGTAGGTGTGCAAGGGCTCAAGCAACATTGCTCGAATCAATGATATTTAGCTCATGCCTTAACTCTCGGAACCTTGCTTCATCAAGAGGCTTCGTGAATAGGTCCGCAAGATTTGCCTTGGTGGGAACATACTCCAAAGAAATGTCTCCTCTAGCAACATGGTCCCGAATGAAATGATGAAGAATCTCAATGTGCTTGGTCCGGTTGTGTTGCACGGGATTGTGAGAAATAGCAATGGCACTCTCATTGTCGCAAAGAAGAGGCACCTTGTCAAAAGATAGTCCAAGATCCTTCAAAGTTTGCTTCATCCATAGCAATTGAGCACAACAGCTTGCGGCAGAGATGTACTCAGCTTCGGCAGTGGACATAGACACACAGTTTTGCTTCTTCGAGGACCAACAAACCAAAGATCTTCCGAGAAACTGACAAGCTCTGGAGGTTGACTTTCTTCCCACTTTGTCACCAGCCCAGTCCGAGTCCGTGTAACCAATGAGATCAAAGCTGGCTCCCTTGGGGTACCACAACCCAAAGTTTGGGGTATGAACTAAATATCAAAAGATCCTCTTGACAGCCACCATGTGACTTTCCTTTGGTGTGGCTTGAAATCTTGCACACATACCCACACTCAACATAATATCCGGTCGGGATGCACAAAGATAGAGCAAAGAACCAATCATCGATCGATAGAGTTTTTGATCCACCTCCTTACCCTTGGGATCGAGATCAAGATTAACCTTAGTTGGCATGGGAGTCTTGGCACCTTTAACTTGATCAAACTTGAACTTCTTGAGCATGTCTTGGATGTACTTGGCTTGGTTGATGAAAGTCCCTTTCCTCAATTGTTTGACTTCAAACCCAAGGAAAAACTTCAACTCCCCCATCATGGACATCTCGAAGCGGTCGGTCATGAGCTTGGCAAAATCCTCATGAAAAGTTTTGTTAATAGACCCAAAGATAATGTCATCAACATAGATTTGGCATACGAACAAGTGGCCTCCAACTTTCTTAGTAAAAAGAGTGGGATCAATGAGGCCCACTTCGAAGCCACGGTCTAACAAGAGCTCCCTAAGGCAATCATACCACGCACGTGGGGCTTGTTTGAGGCCATAGAGTGCCTTATTGAGCTTGTAGACATGGTTCGGAAAAAGTGGATCCTCAAAACCCGGAGGTTGCTTGACGTATACCAACTCTTTCAAAGGACCATTAAGAAAAGCACTCTTAACATCCATTTGATGCAATTTAAAGTTATGATGGGTAGCGAAGGCAAGAAGCATACGAATGGATTCAAGGCGAGCAACAGGGGCGTAAGTCTCACCGTAGTCGATGCCCTCAACTCGTGAGTATCCTTGGGCAACTAACATTGCCTTGTTGCGCACGACAATTCCATTCGCATCGCACTTGTTCTTGAAGACCCACTTGGTTCCAATGACGTTTTGACAGTCTTTAGGCCGCTCAACCAATGTCCAAACATTGTTCCTCTTGAAGTTGTGAAGTTCCTCGTTCATAGCATCAATCCAATCATCATCTTCAAGAGCTTCGAAGACTTTCTGTGGTTCCACAAGAGAGATAAACGCATGGTGAGAGCAAAAGGAAGCTAGTTGCCTCCTAGTAGTGGAACCTTTATTGAAATCTCCATAGACATTATCAAGGATATGGACATCTCGAACAAGCTTGGCGAG
The DNA here is from genome assembly GCA_916181665.1 of Avena sativa. Lineage (NCBI taxonomy): Eukaryota > Viridiplantae > Streptophyta > Magnoliopsida > Poales > Poaceae > Avena > Avena sativa. Next base: position 493,960,792 of record OV702299.1, read on the forward strand.
ACAATAGGCTTGACGGCGGGCTTGTGCTTCAATTCGAGATTCTTGAGCTACCACTTGGTCATTTCCACCAATTGAGCCGCCCCCTTGACTATAAGCACGAACACGAGGGTCATCTTCATCAATTTCCACTTCGGGGGAGTCATCACTTGGAGAGGATCCTTGAGGATCAATGACTTGCTCTTGATCTCGACGAGCTTGACCTTGGGGAGAACCGTGACCTTGAGGAGGAGCCGGTTGATGAAGAGCTTGTCCGTGGGAGGTGCCTTGAGGAGGAGCCCCATCATGGGGAGGTTGATGTTGTTGATGAAGAGCTTGTTCTTTATAGCTTGGAGAGTCATGAGTATGGGAAGCTTCGGAAGAGCTTGAGGGAGCTTGTGCCAAGAAAGTAGGTCCTTGAGGTGCAAGATGATCTTGTGAGAGTGAGGGCTCCACTTGAGTAGAGCTTGGTCCTTCTCCTTCGTCCATAAGGGGATCCTCAATGGGGAGGTGGAAACGCACACCCATTCTTCCTATGGCCTTGGGAGGAATTTCATCACTTGGATCACAAACACCATCTTGCCTAACAAGAGACTCATGATTTTCATCAAACTTCACGTTGCTCGTCTCTTCAACTCTTCCATTGGCTTTGTTGTAGACTCTATAAGCATGGGACTGATTTGAGTAACCAACGAAAATTCCTTCTTGAGCCTTGGATTCAAACTTTGACAACCGAACTCCCTTTTTGAGAATGTATCACTTGCAACCAAACACCCGAAAGTAGCTAACATTAGGCTTTTTCCCGGTGAGAAGTTCATAGGGAGTCTTGTTCTTATTCTTGCGGAGATAAAGCCAGTTGGTTGCATGGCAAGCGGTGGAGATGGCCTCGGCCCAAAAGTTGTATGGAGACTTGAACTCTGCTAGCATAGACCTAGCCGCATCAATCAATGTGCGATTCTTCCTTTCGGCAACTCCGTTTTGTTGAGGGTGTAGGGAGTGGAGTATTGATGCTTGATTCCTTCATCATTGAGAAACTCATCCAAGGTATAGTTTTTGAACTCGATGCCATTGTCACTTCGAATTGAGAGAATAGTTGCATTGTGCTTCCGTTGAACCTCATTAGCAAAGTCAATGACGGTTTGTTGAGTCTCACTCTTGTATTTGAAAAAGAACACCCAAGTGTATCTCACTACAAGAAATGTGTCAACCAGTGACGTTTTGGTAGTGACCATGGAAGAAATCGTCATAGATTTATGACGATTCTGCACCAGATGGTGGTAAGTTGTTTAGAAGAGCCAATACCTTATTAAATTACGACGATTTGATTCAAAAACGTCATAATTTCTATAGATAAAATCGTCATAATTGTTAGGCGGGTCGAGATATAAGAGGCGGGCAATAGCCATCGTTGGATCCGAATAGAATGAACGGATGAGATGGTGATCCGTGGGAAATTGATGTGGATAGATGACCTGGCACAGCGAATATTTCCATAGAGCCCGCCAGCGAATAATTCCACCCCGCGCGCGTGCCAGCTAAACCTAGCGGCAAGACCCCGAACCCCACGATTCCATCCTCCCAGCGCCGCATTCTCTCTAGCGTTCCCCTTTCCTCCCACCTCCGCCGCCGACCTTGGTCCCGGCTGATTCCAGCCACTCCGTGCCATGCAGACCACCTCCCCTGAACCCCCTTCTCCACCCTCTCCATTCCACCACATGAAACCACCAAATCGAAACCCTAGACCCAGACCCCGGCTATACAGATTGTGGAGTCGAAGCACTGCCATCGCCACCTGGTAGAGCACGTCGGCAGCAACTTGTGGGCGGAGCCATGGATCTCTGGATCTCTGGCTAGGGTTCGCGTGGACGCTATGGAGGACCTGAACAGCATCCGCCATGTCAATCAGCCCAAGACCTGCAGCCCTCTGCCCGCACACGTAAATTTCTTCCACACCCCCTTCTCTCTGAATCCCCATACCCATATCTCCCTCTAACTCATGTATCTTTCCACCATAGGGATGACCACCAACCAGGGTGCCACCAGATCCCCTCGTCCACAACCAGGGCGCAGCTAGGGCGCCGCCAGATCCCCTCGTCCTGGTCATGCAGCAACCAGATCCGCTCATCCCCAACAAGCCCACGCTAGATGAGATCCTCCCTGACAACACGACGTGTGTGTGGTGGCCGACAAGGAAGCGCCAAATCCAGGTATGATAGTGTCCTGGACTCTTAGGCGTGCTTCACTTTCTATTGAATCTTGGTTGACCTCTGCTTTCTCGTGTATGTTTTCTTGCTGCTATATGCAACAGACAGAGCTTGAATGTGCCACGGAGCGAGAGCTATGAGCGGCATGGTCGGGGGAGACCAACCTCGTCCAGCCTAGAGGACAGGGCATGTTGACGTTCGTCATGGCCCTAGTGGACGAGCTCCAGGATTGGGACGGTGTCTCCAGCCATCGTGGCTCTTGGGAGCTGAGCCGAGATCAGCTTGTCGGGTAACCAATTAATTCTGAAACCTTATTAGCTTTTTTTTGTTATGTTGGGGTTTGTGGCCCTTAATTCTGAAATATTGTCCAACACTTCAATACTGAAACATGCGGAACTGCATCCCACTCATGTAGCAGGAACACATAAGCAGTATAGTTGTGGTGACCGAGAAGTGAAATTTCATGATGTCATGTTCAGTTGTAGCTTTGCTTGTCCTGCTCTTTGGTGAAATAAGACAATCTTACTTAAACGACCATAATAAGCAACCATCTGATTTTTTTTGAATGGTCAATGGTGGCATTTCTGCTACCAGTTTAGATAGGAGTGTCTTGATATGCTTGAGTTTCTGTTTGTGCAGAGTGCAGACACATGTTCCATCACTGTTATTCATGCCCCAAGAAAGCTGGTAATACTATGCTATATTAGTTGTCTATAATGTTGATTGTGTCTTACTTCGTCTTCTATAATTTCGATTGTGCTTTAGTGCGTCTTTGATCATCTCTCAACATCATATTAATTTGTGCCTTGCATGTTAATTAAGAAACTTCTGATTGCCAACATGTGATTGTGTAGACATGAAGAGTAGTAGAGTTTTTTAGAAATGTGAAGAGGAATAGAGTTGAATCAATTTACAAATTAATTTTGAATCTTCATTTACTTAAGGCAAGCAATAATTGATAGATTGCAAAAGAAATTGGAATAAAGGTCACCTATAATGATGTTATTAAATCAGAAGAAAGTCTAATTTTGAAAATTAAGCTAATATATGACACTTCTTATATTATGATGTTTTATCTGCGCGTTGTTTCTACTACAAAACAACAAGCATTCATTTAGGTGCATGTCAGGGAAAAAATAACTCATGTACAATCGCTATCCTCTTCACCCCCATCATGTCCCTGATAGTACTAGCTAGTACAATCTCAGTCTTATGATATGCAAGAAGATATAAATTTACACGCTTCCTAGAGACTGCACACTCATTTGTATTCATAATAAATTATTTAATTAACACGTGACATTCACAAGATACAGGCAACACCTTTCAGTGCAGTAGTACATAGCATGCCAAGGTTGTTTTGTCTGCACATATCAGTGTCTATAATCTTTTGCACTTACTTCTTGTAGGTGTGTCTGGTCACATCTTCTTGTATCGAGTCACTGATTTTTTCCAGCTTATCTTCCGTTAGCTTTAACTTCACATAGTCAATGTTGGAGTCTAGATTCTTGATCTTAGTTGTGCCTGAGAAATCGTAGAGAATATTTGTTAGTGATCAGATGCTGGTGTACTGAAACAAACATTTGTGTGTCCATCTTATGTTTATCCCATATATGTTTTTCACTTGCTAATGTAATGTATATTCTGCTCCAAGAAATGTGTGCTTGCCCTTACCTGCAAAGCCTTTGTCGCTGCAAATGGAATCTGCACCAACTTATTCATGGTTTTTTCTGCTTTCAGCACATGTTCTCTTTGCTCTTGATGCAAAAGTCACTCAAGACTAGTCTGCCAAAACCCATGGCAGTTTCAATGAGGGACGTGGATCCTGCATTTCAAGGAGCTGGTCAAAAGGAGTATCCTTCACTTCCTCACCAGCTTATTCTTATATTGTTCTATCGTACGAATATCATATATCGCTCATTACTACCACACACAAAATTGTTCCTGTATACCGAGTAGGAAACTTTTAGTAAACATAGTCCAGGCAGATTTCTTTTACTAAATAGTAGTAGTATAAATGCCTCATTAACCATGTATATAATTTCATGGCCAGCTTCTTAGCTCTAATGGTAGTTGCCTCACCTATCTTATTACTGTGTTTCATGTATTGCTTGTTCTTTTTGACTGTTCTACTGTGATCACTGAAGTAGTTTACTTCATAGAGTTTGTGTTCACTTCTTGAAATTGACTGTTTAAATGATATCACACAAAGATACTGTAGTAGTTTACTTCATAGAGTTTGTTTAATGTGGCATCTTCTTATTTTTGCTGCTGTATTTCGAACAGCCTGGACACATGTCTCTGGCTAGGTCTTCAGATCTTACTAACCTCACCCCCTACTGCTCCTCTTCTTCACGAGCTCCATGGTGTATGTAAGTTCCCTAGTTCATCCCTTTTCTCCTCCACTTGTTATATGAGACATGGCTATGATAGAAGAAGTGTTTATCTACTCTTGTGTCATCGGGATAACTGTGATACTCGTGAGCTAAATGTCCCCACGTCTCCAGATCTGCCGGCTAGGTCTTCAAGTCTTCAATGTCTAATCATCTTCATGATCTCCATGGTCTAGATAAGCCCTCGGTTCCTCCCTTTTCTCCTCTTCAAAAGTTCATGATCTAATCATGTTCTGTTTACTTGCATTATGTGTTGTCTTCATAGAACTTGTTAAGAAAGCTACTAACATAAAACTAATGGAGTCACATGGTTGCTACCGTTACATTGTTTGTGAATAGAATGAATAAGAAATGGAGTCACAGAAAACTTGCCTTTAATTCATCGTTTTTCTTAATCACGAGTCTCCTCAATTATCCAATCACCACATCATATACTCCATTATTAGTCAAGTATGATCTGCCTGCCATTCACGTTCGCTGGGGTGGTCGGCCGGGATGATCTGCCTTGTCGTGGGCGCTGTGGTCACCTTCTACTCATAATCTCATCTCCCGTGTCCTGGAGCACCAAGTGCAGCAAGGCTGTCGCCAGCTCCGCTTCAGGGACATGGCGACTGACATACTAGGTCGGTACTACCATACTAACTGAACAAATTCATCCTGCTAAATTACGCAAGTTCTAGTTTACATTAGGCTATGATTGCATGGACAACCATATGGATAACGGTCCATGTCAACCACTTCCATGGTCAACAAATTGATCAACCAACTATTCTAATGGAGCCTTGTATCATAAATATCAGCTGTAGTTAAATGTTAGGAGTATATAAATACATTGTATAGTTATTTTAGTTAAGTAATACATTGTACTTGTAAACTGGGCTTTGAGCATCTGTTGTTACCAGTATACCATCTCATAGTAGAGTTTAATTCAGTACTGATGATTGTGTTAAAGAGCCAAGACATAACTTGTATAATTTGTGCAGATGCTTGGTGAAAGCTTGTACCCACCTGTTGATCAGCTGGATCATGATCTTGCTGCTAAGGTTTTACTGGAATGCTTGTTGAGATGGAACAGGCATGTTCTTCATCTTATTGAGTCTGCCTGATGCTTTGAAGGCCAAGGTGACAGAAGCTATGGAGCTATTCTCCGCAGTGCCTAGCAGCTGATCAGCCCAAAACTGTGCTTGGTGTTTGGTTAAATATTGAGATGGACCAGACAAATTATTGAGTCGCCTGATGCTCTGAAGGCCAATGCCTCATCTGATCAGCTTGCCACTCTCTCCCTGAGAGATCGCTTTGTACCTGCTTAGTCAGAGTGTGTGTTCTCTTATTATTATATGTGCTTGGTGTTTGAAATGCATCTTAAATGTGTTAATTATCAACATATGAGACTTATGTTTGGTTAAATGTTGCGATTGTAATTTGATTTCTTTGTGGATTATTTGTTTTGTTTGTCCGCTGTACCAGTGAAATAGATCGTATTTGGGCTCTAAACAAATTCTGATTCGGAACAGTGTACCATTCATAAAAAAAGAATATAAAGGTGAATAAAGGAAAATAAAATGTACTGTGAATAGGCCGAAGCCCAAAACTTAGAAGCACCGAAAATGGCCAAAGCCCAATGATTAAATGGATTACAAAAGGCCTAGGACAAAAAGACAAGCATTGAAAAGGCCAAGGTCCAGTTAATAAAAGGCTGAAATTATTTGGGCTTGGCCCATGTAGACCATCAAAATGGACTGGGCTGATTTCTTGCCACGTCGGATTGGCCACGTAGGATCTGATCTGGCGAGGCCAATTTAGCCATGACGATATTGGATCGTCATAATTTTTATGACGATCCAATATCGTCACAAATGGTTATGACGATTTTACCAAAATCGTCGTTATAGTTCATTTGCGACGCCCAGCTTTCGAAGATTTCATTTTCGTCATAGAATCGTCATAGATGAACTACCATGACGATTCAGTGATGAAAATGGAGGGTCATAGAAGCCCAGATTTCTTGTAGTGTCTTGAGAAATCATCCACAATAACCAAGCAATACTTCTTGCCTCCAAGGCTATCATGAGAGGGAGGACCAAAGAGATCCATATGCAAGAGCTCCAAACACCTCTCGGTAGTGATTTGATTGAGCGCTTTGTGAGGAGTTTCATGCATCTTCCCTTCAATACAAGCCCTGCAAACACGATCTTTGGCAAAAGAAACATCGTTAATTCCAAGGATGTGGCCCTCGGAGTGAAGTCTTTGCAAAGTCCTCATGTTAACATGGGCTAGACGGCGATGCCACAACCAGCCCTTGTCGGCTTTAGCATAGAGACATAGAGCATGAGGAGTAGTGGTCCCTGAAAAGTCCACCACATACAAGTCATGTTCTACATATCCTACAAAAGCCACCTTGAGAGACTTGCTCCACATGAGGACCACAGAATGAGAATTAAAGAAAGAAGAAAGACCCATAAGAGCAAGAGCACGAACTGAGAGTAAGTTATAACCAAGAGTTTTGACAAGCATGACGTCAACCAAGGATACATCCGGGGTTACCACCACTTTGCCAAAACCCAAAACCTGAGAGCTTGTTTTGTCACCGTAGGAGACCATGGTGTTGGCAATATTGGGTCTCAATTAGGTCATGATAGACTTGCTTCCGGTCATATGACTCGTGGCACCACTATCAAGCACCCATTTTGATCCGCCGGAAGCATAGTCCTACAAGAAAATCAAGCCTTGGTTTTAGGTACCCATTTTGCAATGGGTCCCCTTTTGTTAGTGACAAGAACCTTTGGCACCCAAATGGCCCAATGATAATCATGCGTGTAAGATGTTCCCACATATCTAGCATATACATGACCATCATAAGATTTGCAAAGAATATAAGAGGGATTGTTCTTTCCGGCAAAGTTGTCACTTTGCAAGAGGGTTAGGCCATTTGGTACTCCTTGGGCCATGCCCTTGTTCTTTTTCGTCTTCTTCTTCTTCTTCTTCTTCTTAGTCTTGGCAAGTTGATCCTTCAAAACCTTGACTTCCTCTATGAGATGCTCATGCTTGCAACAAGGGTTAGGAGAGCTAGACAAGTCTATAATTTGCACAGCGGAAGACTTAGAAAGATCACAAGTTAATTGAGTTTGAAGTTGTTTAAGAGCTTCAAAAAGATTTGAGAATTTACTCTCCAAGGCTTTGTGTTCCTCTTTGAGTTTCTCAAGATCCTTTTGAGTCCTATCATGACCACCCACAAACTCAGCATTTTCTTTCTTGAGAACCTTAATCAAAGCAAGAGCATGGTCACGTTCTTTAATTGTAGAGGTCAAAGTGTTGTTATGATCATCTACAATCTTAGACACATTTTCTTCAAGGTTAATTCTCATATTTTGCTCATCCTCAAGACTTTGAGTGAGAGAGGCAATTTCATCGGCGGCATCTCTTTCATTTTTACTTAGCAAGTCAAGAAGTTCTTCCTTTTCATCTAAGGCATCTCTAGCATTGTCAAGTTGTGCAAGTAAGGACTCAAAGTTTTTAGTTTCTTCATCTAAGGTAGCAACAAATTCACACATGTCAATCATCTCTTTCTTCACCTCTAGACCAACAAGATCAAGAGAGGAAGGCTCGCTAGAGATAGGTTGAGGAGTGGGTTTCGGTGATACCTCAGTGGCCTTGGCCATGAAGCACTTTTGGTTGGAGGAGATGACATTTTCATTTGGCGAGTCGAAGAGGGATAGACGTGGGGTTGAGGAAGTGGCAATAGCAGCAACCCCCACAATCTCTCCACCATGAACTTCATCATCATCATCTTCATCCGTGCCCGAAAGATATTCTTCATGGACCACAATTGCTCGTTCCTTGTTAGTGGCGTTCTTGACAGCGTAGTTCTTGTTCAAGGGATGAGGAGGTCTTGACTTGATCTTGCGAATGAGACGACCACCATTGTCTTCACGGTTCTCAAAGGTACACTTGGCCACGAAGTGACTCTTGTCGTTGCAATTGTAGCATGACCTTGCTTTGGGAGACTTGTTGGATGTGTTGAATCTTGAGTTGTCCCTTGATCTTGACTTGAATCCGGACTTGTTCCAAAAGGCCCTTGAAGCGAGAGCAAGATGTTCGTTGAAGGCACATTTGAGATCCTCTTGAGACCACTCACTTGATGTATCATCATCATCAACTTCAATAGCCTTGGCCTTCAAAGCAAGGTTCACTTTTGTTGATCCAATGGCTCTAGCTCGAGCGGACTCCGCATTCTTCTTAGCAATAGTCATGGCAATTACTTCACTCGAGACTTCTTGGGAGGTCATTAAGTGAAAGTTGGTTCTTCCCTTGATAGAGTTGAGCTTTTGTTCTTCAAATGGGAGAAGAGCTTGAATGAACTTCCTCTTCATAAACTTGTCATCAACATAGTGAGCCCCAAGGTCCCTCATAGTGGAACAAAGGACCTTAAGGCGCCTATACATGTCTTCAGGGGTCTCATCATCTTGCATTGCGAAACCATCGCACTCGTTGTTGATCTCATCAAACTTGGAGCTTTGGATTCTAGCATTCCCAACAAAGAGCTCGGTGAGTTGATCCCAAGCTCCCTTGGCAGTGTCAAATTGGCGAATGTGAGCAAAATCCTTTGGAGTCAAGGCCTTTTGAATCATTCCCAAAGCTGTGGCATTGAGTTGCTTGTCCACCACTTCACCTCGTGTCAACTTCTTTGGGTCAAATGGAGAGAATCCATCCTCCACAATCCTCATTAACTCAATGGATGAGCTGGAAATATGTGAGCGCATTAGATATTGCCAATTGGCGAAATTAGACGTATCTAGAATGGGTGGTGCTCCTTGAGGTATACTGTGTGGCATGGGGATGGGTGGATCCGGAGTGTACTTCGGCGGTGGGGGTACCGCTGAGTAGTCCTTTCCTCCATTTTCCTCTTTGGAAGTTGGGTTCTCGGGCTCCTCGATGTTCTCACTTGGAACCTTGGTAGAGGTTTGAGAAACAAAACCAAGTCCCAAGTGAGTGGTGGCAGCCGCGGGAGTTACCTCGGGGGCGGACAACGTAACGGTGGGAGGAACCTCGTTGGGTTGGGGTGTGTCAATAGCAACCATGGGGTTTGGCTTGAGAGACTGCAAGAGAGTCATCGTTTCCTCGAACTTGGACATCATGGATGGCTCCAATTGCTTGAGGTCATCCATAGTGGCCAAGTTCTTGGATTTTTCAGTTTCACTACCCCCTTCGTCGGCCATAGTCTCTTAGGCGGTAAAGCCCGAAGTAAGAGCCTGGGCTCTAATACCAATTGAAAGTACCGACTTGATACGACTAGAGGGGGGGGTGAATAGGCGTCTACCCAATTTTAATTTGTTTCTCACTTTTAGGCTCAACGAGAAAGGAAGTTATCTAGAGATGCAACTAAGTGAACAACCTAAATGCAAGAAAACAACCACCAACAACAAAAACAGTAAATAGCAAGGAGTAAAGGAAGGGAACGAAGTAACCGGAGATGGGACACGGAGATGTAATTCCCGTAGTTCACTCCCAAGGAGCTACGTCTACGTTGGAGAGGTGTCGGGGCCACACAAGGTCACCCGAGCGCCACAAAGGCCTCACCTTCTTCTCCGGTGAGCTCCCCCACAAAGGAGGCCTCACAATCCACTAACCGGTGACCTTGAAGGCGCCAACCGAAACCTTTACACCAAGGTTGAGGGGGAGGCTCCACAACTCAATTGGAGACCCTCAACGACACCTCGAAGCTTTAAAACACACACCTTAGCTCCGGGGATGCCCTACACCGTCTAGGGTTCCAAGAAACCCAAGAACAACAAGATCCATAAAGGATGGGTGGGGAAATCAAATCTTCTTTGGTGGAAGTGTAGATCTAGGTCACCTCCCTCACCTCTCAAAAGATCAAGTCATTTGAGTGGCTAGAGAGAGAGATCTAGTGAGGTGAAGCTCAAGCATTAATGGAGGAGAGAGAAAAATTCAAGGGAGAGTGGGAGGAAGAAGGGGGTGCCTTAAATAGCCCCCCGCGCTGAACCGTTACAGCCCCCGCGACCTCACCGGAAGTTCCGGTGAGAGGCCGGAAGTTCCGCACAGCCTGGCTCCAACGGTCATCAGACCGTTGACGCCCGCTCCAGAAGCGCAACCGGAAGTTCCGGTCAAAACAGACCGGAAGTTCCGGTGAACTTCCGAGCAAGTTCTGACCAAGTTCCGGCAAATAGCACACTTCGACACAGAAGGTTACTGAGCCGCCACCGGAACTTGGGGCGGAACAAGAGGCGGAACTTTTGGGCCGCGAAGCGAATCTGACCGGAAGATCCGGCTTCTGGCGGAAGTTCCGCTCAGGAACTTTTAGCAAGACAAGTTCCGATGCAAGTTCCGGCCAAGTTCCGGCAAATAGCACACTTCAAAACAGAAGTTTACTGAGCCGCCACCGGAACTTGGGGCGGAACTAGTGTCGGAACAAACTGTAGAACAGCCCGCAGAAAAAGTTTGAGCGGAACTTCCAGCCTATGACCGGAAGTTCCGGTGAGACACAAAAGGTTCCAACAGAATAGGAACACGCTCTCTCACGGGATAATGGGATGGCTGTGGCGGTGCATATAGGTTTATGCAAGAACAAGTGATTTCCCACAGCCTTCCAAAATGGACCCCCTCTTAATAGTACGGTGACCTAAAAACAACAACCGGAAAGAAATTAGGAGAAGACTAAAAGGCCACCGTCTTCAAAAGATCACAAGAGAGCATCCATCACAATAGAAGGAGACATCAACACCGTTTCCCCTGAAACTCAAGAGCACAATTAAAACCACGGTTGGGATTGTCATTTAACACCAAAAACATCATGGGAAGATATAGTCCTTTCACTCCTGCTTCCTTCCTCTTCCCAGTTCGCCGTCCCGCGCCGCCATCAATCGCCGTCCCGCGCGCGCCGCCGTCAACTGGCTCGTGAAAATTATCAACCCCCCGGTCCCTCTTGCTTGCGTGGCATGCTGAGGTGGCCAGTACCCCACTGGTCAGTCATAGTGGCTAGGCTTAGTAGCGGTACAAAAAGTTTAACCCCCTCTGCTGATGTCATAATGATGAAATAACCCTTTTTAGTAATTCCAGAATTTGATTAAATATTGTAAATTCAATAACTTTTAATTTATAAGTCAGAAAAATACAAATAATATATCAAAATGTTCAGAAAATTGAAACCTAGCTATCTATATAATAATGCATTATTAATCAAATTTCATGACAAGTTTAATTAGAAGAACAAATGCACCCCTCTCATATGTTCCGGAGTTTTCCCGAGTTAGGGTTTTCACCCCTCGGAACCCCGATTAATTTGCCGAGCATGTTTTTGTTGGAATTATGCCCTAGAGGCAATAATAAAGATGTTATTATTATAATTCTTGTTCATGATAAAGTTTATATTCCATGCTAGAATTGTATTAAGCGGAAACATTAATACTTGTGTGGTTTGTGAACAACACCGTGTCCCTAGTACGCCTCTATGGACTAGCTCATTGATCAATGATGGTTAAGGTTTCCTAACCATAGACATGAGTTTTCAATTGATAATGAGATCATATCATTGGAGAATGATATGGTGGATAGACCCAAACTAAGCGAAGCAATTAGATCATGTCATTGTGTTCATCTTTGCGAAGCTTTTCCTATGTCAAATATTGTATTCCTTAGACCATGAGATAATACAACTCCCTGGTATCGGAAGAAAGCTGTGAGGCCATCAAACGTCATCCTATGAGAGGGTGATCATAAAGGTGTCTCTCAGGTGATCGGAAAGTATCTGTTGGGTTGTATGTATCGAGATGGAATTTGTCCCTCCCAAGTCGGAGAGATATACTTCGGGCCCACTCGGTAATCGATATCAACACCGCTTGCAAGCATGTGGTTAAGGAGTTAATCACAAAGTGATATCGGATTACGGAACGAGTAAAGTACTTGCTGTGAACGAGATTGAACTAGGTATGACGGTACCGACGATCGAATCTCGGGCAAGTAAAATATCGCGAGACGAAGGGAATATATATATGGGATTGATTGAATTGGCATCGTGGTTCATCCGATATGATCATCGATGAATGTGTGGGAGTCAATATGGGTGCCCAGACCCCGCTGTTGATTATTGATAGAAGATCATGTCTGCATATTCTCGAACCCGCAGGGTCACACACTTAACGTGTCTCGACGCTAGGATAGATTGGATAATTGGTTTATGAATTTTTGTTCGGAGTCTCGGATGGGATCCGGGATATCACGAGAGGTTCCGAAATGGTCCGGAGAATAAGATTCATATAAGGCAGTGCAGTTTTTGGAGTTCGGAATTGTTCCGGGTTAATCGGTATTGTACCGGAAGCTTCTAGAACCTTCCGGAAGGGGGCCAACGTGGTCCCACCTTCCGGGAGGGGGCATGGGCCTATGAGGGAGTGTCCTGGCCACATTGGGCCAGGGGCACAAGGCCCCATAGGGCCCAGCCGATCCTAGAGAGTTTAAATCGTTTAAACTAGAGATAAGATAAGATAGGATTTCTAGATAAGGGAGAGTTTAAATTGTTTAAACTAGAGATAGGCTTGGAGGAGAGGCTAGGGCTGGCCGCACCCCCCTCTATATATAGAGGACTGGTGCGCCCCCTCTCACACCCCCCTTACACCTTCCTCCAAACCCAGTTGCCCTGCTGCCCTTCCTCTCTCCCTCCCGACTGTTTGTAGGCGAAGCCCTGCGACAGAAATTCTCCACCATATACACCACGCCGTCGTGCTGTAGATCCAATCTATCTCTCCACCATACTTGCTGGTACGAGGAAGGAGGATACGTCGAGGTGCCGCACGTGTGCATCTCACGGAGGCACCGCCACTTGTGGTGCTAGATCGGATCGGATCGCGAGGAGGAGAAGCGAGTACGACTACATCACCCACGTTCCGACGAACGTTCCGCTGTGCGAATCTTCAAGGGTATGAAGATCTAATCCAATCTCTCTCATTGTTTGCATCTCCTAGATTAGATCTTGGCTTTCCCTCTATTCGCTTCCGTAGAAAATTTTGATTTACTATGTTGCGAAACCCTTCAGTTTTAGGGTTTCAATTCAATGCAATTCAACTTGTCATATCATCATACTTGCTTGAGCATTGCATCGATGCCATGTGTTGATTGTTTCCCCTTTATTTTTTTCTGGTGTTTGGTGCTTCTCGGTAGAATACGATATCGAGATCGAGATCGAAGCCCTTTAGGATTAGGGTTATTTTTTGTTTAAGTTATTATAATTAGGATTATATTGTTTTAGTTATTAGGATTATTGTTTTTTCTAACCTGTTTAACTCTCTTTTTGTTATAGATAATTAAGTCATGGATCCATCCGAAGATCCTGGTCGCATCGGTGAAGGTTTTCTTCAGGGCATGATAAGAGGTGAAATTCCTCTTATTACGGGCATGGCCGAAGATATTTTGCTCGAGGAAGAGATATCCTCATATCTGAATCCATCCGGTGATGGACTAGAGGAAAACCAAGGGGAAGACCAGATGGACGAAGGGCAAACAAATAACAACAACAATGATGGCCCCTCGACAGGATCCGGCGAGGTACATATATATATAAAAATTCTCGTGTTACCTCTATTCATTAACTGATCTAGATATATATTAATCACTCTCTCTTCTTCTTTTAGCCCACCGGATCGAAGCAATCGACAGCTCGAACGAAACGAGGGCCAAACAAAAAGTTGGATGGTAATCAGAGGTTCACCATCAAAGAAATAGATGATGATGGTGAACCGATTGCTCCATAGAAGCACCGGAGGATGTTTATAAATCAATGCGGGGTGCTTGTTAGGGAAAACCTGCCGATCACCATCCAAGAATGGAATAAGTCAAAGAAACCCGGTGAAGAATCCAACAGCTATGTCACCGATGATGCCAAAGATGACCTTTGGCAGAAGCTCATAGCGCATTTCATACTAGCTCTAGAGTATGAGGAATTTGAGGTAGATGGTATTACCCCAAGGCCGGGTGGGCTTGAAAATAGAGCGAAAATCAAGGAGTGGGCACTAAGCAAGATGGCTGAACTGTACCGGAACCACAAGAAAAATTTATACACGAAATATGTCGCGAAAAAGAAAACTCCAGACTTCAAAGGAGTAAACGAGAAGTTGAGAGAACGGTGGCCCGATTTTGTACAGTACAAGCAATCTGATAAAGCAAAGGCAAAGTCGGCAAAGAACGCGTTAAATGCTGCCAACAAGAAATACCATCATAAAATGGGGACAGGTGGCTACAAGAGTGCCATCCCTAAGTGGGAAACTATGGAGAAGGATATAAGGGCTAGAGGCGTCACTCCTGGTACAGATGGATGGCCCGAGAGGTCAAAGCACTGGTGGTACGGGCACGGGGGATCCTTGGACCCAGAAACAGGGAAGACATTATTTCATGATAAAATTCTAAAACCCACCCAAGACCTTATTCAAGCAATGAACGATGCTCAATTGGGATTGTTCCGTCCCGAGAGAGAGAACGACGAGCTGACACGCGCCCTAGGGAATCCTGAAAAGGGAGGACGAACACGAGGCAAAGGTGCCGGTGTCTCGTGGAAGAAAGGGTTTCCTCTGTACGATGCCAGTTACAGAAGCCGTCAGAGAAAGAAGGACCGGGAGACAGACCGGATCTCCATGGTAGAGTAGGACCTAGCTGATCTGAAGAACCTCATGCATGAAATTAGCCAAAGGCCTCCATCGTCAACTCACCCGCGGTCTGATGATCCTGCATTGGATCTTAGCCAACGGAGAAGCAGCGTGGCTTCCACGGAGGTCCGTGCTGATGATCAAGAACTGCTGGATGTTGCACCGGCTCCTCACTACCCCGTGGATGATGTCAGAGAGATGGCACAATGTGAGCTACATCAGCCAATGAACAACCTGTCCTTCAAGGTGGCGATCGGCACTGCTTTACCTTGTCTACCTGGAGCACTCCACCATTCACTTCCGATTCCACCAGGCTATGCTCGTGTCACGGTGGATGACATAGTGGAGGATTTTGCGGACCTGGAGATTGAAATCGCTACGCCTGAAGGCCTTACGAAACTAGGAGATGTCAAGCGCAACATCATTCTATGGAATAAGAAGTACATCAAGTTTCCAGGCTCGGCGCCAAGGCCACCGACTCCAAGGAATCCAAATCCACCCCGCATCGAATATCGTCAACCTCCAAGTCCACCCCAACCCGATTATCGCCAACCTCCAAGTCCACCCCAACCCGATTATCGCCAACCTCCAAGTCCACCCCGCCCCGCTGACGATCGCCGCAGCAGGAGTACATCAACTCAATCTCCGCCTCCGCCTCCGTGCAATACTACTACCTCGTCGAAGAAACGGAAGTTCGACGGTCCCTCGCGCCCCACATCGAAGAAAGGACAAACGCCGAAGATAGTCGATATCCCGCCGGCTCTTCCAAAGAGACCTTATGACAAGACCGACAAGGAAACTAACGCGGATGTGGCTGCCCAAGTTAAGGCGCATTTTGCACCCAAAAAGCCTGAGCCAAAGCCGGTATATAATGAAAAAACAAAAAAAGTGGGCTAAGTCCTTTCTTGAGCAACCATCCTAGATATCGATGGATCTGGAATCAGAATATGACCGGGAGATTATTAAGCAAACACAGAAGAAAAAAATCACAAGTGCAAAAAGCGGGAAGCAAGTTTCCCAGCTCGGAGCACAGAAGAATCAATCGGTCGTCCCGCTCAAAGTCATTTCAGACCTCGACAAGGCCTTCAGAGCTGAAATGGATATGGACATGCAAATAATGGACCCTAGAGCCCGTAATAATGCTGCACTTATGGGAATCACTGTATCGGAGGCCAAAGCACTTGCTAACGAAGCAAATATGTCTCTTGGTCAATATTTAGGCTATGAAGATACGCCAGTGGGTCAGATAGTACGGCAGTATGTCCAGCGCATAAGAGCAATTCAAGAGGAGCTGGCGGGATTTATGATGAAGGAAGTCCTTGATGTACATGGAGAGCATTATGCGGATGACGTGGAACTCGATTTGCCTTAGTCATCTCCATGTAGCTCATATGATATATATATTCATCAATGACCATGTAATTTTAAAACATTTCTTCCTTTTGATATGATTGATTATAAGTATGCTTGCAAGAGATCGATCTTATATAAATGCATCGACGTGTAGTGTGTATGTAGTAGCGTATAATATGTCTACTGAAATATATGTTTGTTATAGTGAAACACAAAACGAAAAAGGAACAAAATGGCAAAAAAAAAATGAAATACACAATCTCTGCCGCGGTAGAGAAATGTGGTGTTTCTCTGCCGCGGCAGGAAACCTTTTAGTCCCGGGTGGTGTTACCGCCCGGGACTAAAGGGTTTCCGCCCCCCGCGCCGCTGAAACAGCCACGTGGCTGTTATCAGTCGTGGGCCGTTGCGAGCCGGGACTAGAGGGGGGAGCCTCTAGTCCCGTTTTCGCAGTCCCGGGCCCAAAACCGGGACTAGAGCCCGTTGCGGCCTGGGACTGGAGGCCCTTTTTCCACCAGTGACTCTCCTCTTCTTCCATGACAAACTTTCCTTTTATGATATCGTCACATGGATGATGTTTAATTTGGATTAGAGAATCCAAGTAACTCTGAAGAAACCTCCGCGAAGCCTCCATAGGTGGCGGTGGTTTACCATGCTATCTCGTTCCTTACATGACAGATCCTCCACAACGTCATCAGTGTCATGGAGATGCTTGTAGCACTCAGATCCTTTAGGGAAATCAGTAACCACTCGCGGTACCAGAGTTCTGAATTTGGTCAAAGATGGTAGCAGCTTCCAAACCTCAGCCATGAACAGCCAGAATTCTTTAGCTATAGGACATCTCAAGAACAGATGAAAATTACCCTCCGCCTCTACCCCACATAATGGGCACTGGTCTGTCACCTCTAGGGTACGTGTACACTTATTTTGCCATGTAGGGAGAGAATCCGTAGCTAGTCTCCATGCAAAATGTTGCACTTTAGGTGGGACTTCATATTTCCAAATTAAGCCCCACATCTTCCTAGCACCATCAGAAGCGTTGCTGAAAGCTTCGGCAGTAGGGCGCCACTCTTCCTCCATAACTAGATTATACGGACTCCTTATAAAAAACATACCTCGTCAAAAGTGGAGAAGGAAGAGGACTCTGGCTTCTAGGTTTTTACTCCTACCTCATCGGGTCGCCCGGCTCAGGTACCACGAACTAGAAAATTTTGGTGTCATTCTCGCAACCCCACACCAACGAGGCCCAGCCGTCATCCACCTTCTAAGCCTAGACAAACGTCACACAACAATTAACAAGATCCAATGGGTTAGAAATGGCCAGACAGTCAAAAGGTACCACAATGGTTCCATCGGATGGCTAAAAGGACTGCGCACGCGAGGAGCAACAGAGGAGGCGGGTAGGCCACGATCCTTTATAGGAGTATAATCCGTAAACATGCGAATTGTAAAACTGGTTTATAGTCCATGGAAAACGTGTTTTACCGTTTGAAAGCGGCTCACGTAGAATGAAAACGCATAAACAAACTGTAAAAAGACATCTTTTCGTGGGTCCCGAATATCTTTTTTTTACTACTTTCTTTTTCTCTCTTCTTCCTCCTCCTAATAACGAGTCCTTCCTGTGCCGCCCTAGTTTTGCCTAGCGCCACCACCCAGCACCGCCCCGCGCCTGCCCGCTATACCGCCCCTCGCCTGACACAACGCACCGTGCGCCGCCTGCCGCGCCGCACGGCCATGGTGCCGCCCCTGCTACTCGCCATGCTAGGGTCGTGCGCTATAGCGCCGCCCATCTCTTACGAGCACCGACGGCCGATTTGTATCCGCCGCGTCTTGAAATTTTCCTCCCACCAACTCAAACGTTGGTATACAGGCCACACTCGGTTCGGCTGTGAATCCTCCTTAAAAATTTGAGGGCCGCGTGCCTTTACAGGTTCGCTAGATCACCGATATTTTTTCACCAAAACCTAAAACTAGCAGTTATTTTACAGTTTTTGCCTGTTTACAGATACCACCATTAGAGATGCTCTTAGTGCGGCGGTGCCCACCGACGCCACACACCCCTGCGCCTCGAAACCTACATTGGGCCATGGGCCATTACAGTACTATCACCTTTTGCTTTTATCTTTTTCGTTGATCCTTTTCCTTTTTTTTATATTTTTTCTTTCTTTTACATTTTTCTTTTGTTTTCATTTCTAATTTATTATTATTACAAAAATGAATTTTTTATTCATGAATAGTTTAAAGAAATCATGAACCAAAATTTTAAAATCATTAACAAATTTTCAATGACGTGAACAATTTTTCAAAATTAAGAAACAGTTCTTAAAAATCATGAAAATTTCAAAATGCCATGAACAAAATTTGAAGTCATGAAGCAATTTTAAAACACCCGCGCGGGCTATCCAGTCCTTTCCCCACCATGGCCTGTAGGGCTGCAAGCGGAGCGGATATGCGGGCAACACATAGTCTCAGCTCATGTCAACATAGTATAATTTCTTGACCGGTTCATATAGTACAATTTATACTAACCATCCTGTTTTGCGAGCTGAAACGGGACCGCATCTGCAACCCTAATGGCCTGGAGCATCCTCTGCTCCCTCCGGTATTCTGGGCCGAGTCGGCTAAGCTGGCCCACCAGTAGCCCATCAACCGGACCTTCTCCACCGCGCTGCCCGCGGCCCGCAAATACGTGTCTGCGGCTGCCATGGGTCGGCCGTGATTCCCCGCCTCCTCCCGGCGACCCTCCGGCAACGGGTGCGGGATGACGACGACGGCCATGTTCGGTCGGCGCGCTAGTGGCGGAACCAGCGTCGGCGTCCGGATCTGCTACCGATGGGGGCGGGGAGTTCTCTGGCCAATCGGCGACCAGTGCACAGGTACCCTCTTCGATCTCTTTTCCCTCTAAGGTAATTCCTGATGAT
The DNA here is from genome assembly GCA_916181665.1 of Avena sativa. NCBI lineage: Eukaryota > Viridiplantae > Streptophyta > Magnoliopsida > Poales > Poaceae > Avena > Avena sativa. The sequence continues at coordinate 493,980,285 of OV702299.1, forward strand.
ACTTGCTGAGAGCAAGGAACTAAACATTGTTGTAGCATCTCATGGAGTAGGCATAGAAACCAACTCTTAACATCCTTTGAAAGGAATAGCAGATGGAGTAGTAGATTTAAGGCTTTTTAATAAAGTGGTAATGACTCCAACGATTTCTTTTATGCTAGTGCTCCGCAACAGGCCCCTTGCCAATTTGCCATCATCACATCAATCACAGCTCATACTGAAGGTAATTAGTTAAGCAGAAATCCAATTACCAGTAGAAGAATGTAGGTACGTAGTACATTTGGACAAATTCATAACCAATAAGAACAGACACCACATCAGGCTTGTTGCCATGTTGATAACCATAAGAAACAAGCAATGTGCAGAAGAAAAGATACACAAACAAATGAAGAATAGCAAAGGCTGGATCCAGCTAGTGTTAGATGAAAGCAGGGGAAATAAACGGAGAAAATGTCCACCCTTCAGGTCGAATGTAGTAGTTCCTCCAGCACCACAGCAGGTGGTGTATTTGGATGGTTGGCAAGCAGATCATTCTCAAGGGCTGTCCTGATTTCATCATCGGCGCCCTTCAACAGGACTTGCTTGAGTTCAGATAGGTAATTCAGGCCAATCAGCCGATACGACGCACTGGAGCAGTCAACCTTGAGCAGCTCAATATTCTTCATCGATTTTGATCCAAAGACTACTTGGAATACCTTGCTGGAGCTGCAAGCAATCTCAAGGATTTTCACTTTTTTGAAGGTTGGCAGCTGCTCTCCACACATCTCGGCATACAAATGGAGCTTATCATCCTCAAGCTGGTTGACTCCAAGGCGTAGAATACATAGTTCCGGTAGGTGGGCAAGGAACTCTATGACATTTCTATTTAAAGTGTTCATCCCCAGATCCAACTTCCTAAGCTTGTTAACATGGCTCGTTGATAGTGGCAACTTGTCTTGAAGCCCATACAGTTTAAGACCCTGCAGGTTCTTCCAGGGCAGGGAGATGTTATCCAAACAGCCTTCATTATCCTTGTCGAGCCTCACTAACACAGATTCCAAATGCACATGACCTGAGGTTGCATCGAAGAATTCCTTGCTATTATTCCTGCTGATGCCAGACACTCCAAACTTGCGCACTTGGGTCAGCTTCTTGAGCCCTTTCACAATAACCTCCCCCCCTGATGCACTGATGTTGACAATACCGAGGGTGTGCAATGCCGTAAGTTTACCAATCTCTCGAGGCACCTGAACACCAACTAGGCGACGACGTCCGCCAAACTGTGGCAACCTGCTGGATGAGGCAGGCGGCGTTGATGCAAGGACGGTGGCACCGGCACGAATATACTGCAATTTCTTTAACTTACCAATATTCACTGGAAGAGTGTCTATGGACGTGTTTCTGATATCAAGACTCTGGAGCTGCCTGAGATCACCCAAAGAACTTGGCAGATTGTGGATCTCACTGCATCCTCGTAAAGAGAGAAACTTAAGGCGGCCCAGCCGCTTCACTATCTTCTCGACATCCTCGTCCTTTATGCCTAATGCATTCTCCAAGTCAAGCACCCGAATCAGCCTCATACTCTTAGAGATGAAGAATGATTCCCACTTTCCAAACACTGTCATTGACCGGAGCCGTGAAAAGTCAATGTTCTCGAACACAATTTCGTCTCTGTCCCAGTCCTTCAATATGATAAGGTGGCGTCCTGTTCGCTGGGTCGTTAGGACACAATTTGGCCCAAGTTCAAACACCAAGTTCTCTTCCATTCTCCGTGAGACAATATACTCGCGGATGAAGCCATTGACCTGGCAACTTACCATCCTTGTCTCATTGAATGCACTGGTGCCTAACTGGTGAATCTTCTGGATTATGCTCAGGTCAAGGAGCTTGGAAAAAAACTCCTCACCTTTCTCCTCAGCTGATTTTTCATCACTGTCTCTGGAGTAACCCTCTGCAATCCACCTCCTTACTAGTCGCCTTCGCCGAATGTTGCAGTCTCGGGGAAAAATTGATAGGTAAAAGATACATGGCTTGAGTGAATCCGGGCAATCGCGAAAGTAGGCATGCATCCAACTAAATAGGCCCTGCAGACTATTATACTCTGGGTTGGTCTCAAGATGGTGCATAAATCTTCGATTCAGAGAACGCACATTATCCATCAGTGTTACTGTCTGGGTGGCCAATAAAGCAGCCAAAGTAACTATCACTTTGGGAAGACCTCCACACTTCAAAATAAGTTCATCCAGCTCCGAATCTACGTGATCTATTAAAATGGATAATGGCTGCTTCCTCCGTACCTATCGTTCAAACAATGTGAGAGTAATTGAAGTCACTTAATGAGCAAGGTAAATATCAATGTTACAATGGAGGTATGTTTTGGTTGCAGAATAGAGTGATTTAATCTACTTATATTTTCATTCATGCATCACTTCAAGTTGCAAAAGTAAATGAAATTGTTTGCCCATACAGCATAACTTTCACAATAATTGTGAAGAAATTCGCCTCACATTTCTGTATTTACTGTGGCATCCATCGCTAATTAAATGAACTCTAGACAATAGACATTACTCCAAATAAAGTGACCGGCTTAATAAGATTCACATATGACATTTCTCATTCTCAATGAGTTTAGTTAAGGAAAACAGAGGAAATTCAAGGACTCTTCGGTTCGCAGGGTTATGAAAACATATAAATAGAAAAAAACATAGGGCTGAGAAGCCATTCTAGACAATGTGGATTACTCCCAATACCTTGACCAGCTTAATAAGATTAACATATGCCATTTCTCGTTCCCATGAGCTGGGTTAAAGGAAACAAAGGAAACTCAAGGACTCTTTGGTTCACAGGATTTTGAAACATAACAATAGGAAAAACATAGGACTGAGACTGAGAGATGTCATGACATATTGAATCCTACAGAAAGTTGTTTGGTTGCAGTACATAAACTTCATTTAAGTACTAGGTACATGGAAATAGTTTTCAACTTTTCATAGAAGTAAACGAAAAAAAATCATGAGGATGTACTCAACAGAAATTTTTCTTTGGAATTGTAGGAAAAGTACATCATAAGAAAAATTATTACTGTTTCTAATCTGACACAAGCTCTATAGAAAAAAATCTTAAGGAATGGATTCCTCCAAAATTCATATGAAATTCTTTTGAACGAAAGAGACCCTCAAGAACAAGGATGCTGAGTTTGTGCGAACTTGAATGTAGGAAACTATTTATAAGAAAACACACCTCTTTCCTGAAGAGAACCATGGCTGCAGCAGCTTCTAGACCTTTGACATTAAATACTTGCTCTTCATTATTTGTGCAATATGTGGCGATGCTGGCTTCAGTTGTGATGACAATGATAATACTTGCAGAAGGACTAGATACCAAGGCAGCCTGTATTGAGTCCCATTCTTCTTTAGACTGGAGATCGTCAATAATAACGAGACACTGATTTTTACTCAGAAGCTCACGACACTCTTTAATAGGGTCTTTTTCTGATTGATGATCTGAAAGTAAGCTCCGACAAAAATCCCGTAAATTGAACGGATGGGACACATCCGCCCAACGGTACTCATTAAACTGTTTGCTATGGAGCACTCTGTCATGGAACAAATTTTTAACAAGAGCTGATTTTCCAACGCCAGCTATCCCCCAAACAGATATCACTTGTGAATTGCTGAAACGTGCCTTGGCTGTATAAGTGCGAAGTTCATTCATTTCTGTCTCACGTCCAACAAGGGGGTAGTTCTCCATCCAATATGTGGCCGCCGCTTCCCTATTAGAGGAGGGAGTATTTCCATTGGAGGAATTTTGTCCCACCTTAGACAAAGCAAGTTTCTCCTCTTTATCTCCATAGTCTTGAGAACCCTGCCCATAGGGAGAGATGTCAACACACAAGGGCCAAACAAGATACACAAGTAATTTTTTGGTTCTTTAGCTAAGGGAACATTGGAATCCTCCTGTTTCCTTTTTGCAGGATTTGTTTGACTTCTTACAGTCACAGATCCACCATTTTAACAATGATTCTCACTTATATAATGCCTAAAATTACTAAAATGATCTATGGCATAAAAAAATACAATGATGTATTATTCTTACGAGTCCAATCTGTATACTTTTACATATGTTAGTGGTCAAAGATTTAAATGTTAACTGCACACATAATAACTTGCATTGTATTTTGGGGCTGAGTGAGTACTACTAGTTTATGGAAAAGATAACTGGGTTTGGTATTTGTGGGCTGCCTCATTCTTGAGAGCTGCCACCTCCTCCATCAGACGGTAATTAATTTCTTGGCTCAAATCTTCGTTAGTTGAGGGGGCTCAAATGCTACTAATAGTTGAGGGGCCCAGGATAGTTCACAGTTTGCTTGAGTGATGTGCTTAATATTCAATAACACAACTAGCTAAGCCAATATGGCGCCAAAAGTGGTAGATGTTGACCAAACCAATGAATTACTAAATGCAGGTCATCTAATGTTTTAGCTACTGCTGTACTAACATATATACTGGACTCTTTATAGAAAATGATAGACCAACTTTCCTGGCCTATATTTTTCCAAAGTCCAACGCAAAGTTTCAAAATAAAAGCGTTGATAAAATCAACAAGCGTGTAGACTTTATCCCATAAAAATTCTATCTGTTGTGTGTTGTCTTAAAAATTATCTGCCTATAAACATAATTTTCATTAAACCTATAGCAATGATCAAAGGTATGTATGTTAGGTTAATACATAATTGGTGTTAAAATGAGATTTCCTAAAAATACGAAATTGATGTTTTCAGTTTCTTGCTTTACCTCCTTGAAGAAGGCACAAACCGAGTGGTCAGACGGGAACTGCTTCAGCTCCATTGTTTGGTAAGGGTGTCCAATGCACAAACTTGCAATATCAAATTGCTGCGTGGAGACGATGATCCAGCTGCCTTTTTTCATGTCAGGTAGGAGTGTCCTTACAGTATTCCAATCTACCATGTCGGTCAGGTTCTCCAGGACAATAAGGTAAGGCTTTTCGTTGACTTGTTCCACAAACTCCTTGAGCAGATCCTCTTGCTTGGCTTTCATCTTCGTCAGGACATGTACACCAATGTCCGCTCCTTGTTCTTTGCAGGCGTCTGCATACACCTGGGCCATGAAGTGCCGAACAAACTCACATGAATCGAAAGGATGCATGAGCTTGACCCAGACGCGACAGGCGAAGATTTTGCAGATTTCTGGATCATTGTAGGCCTTCATAATCACGGAGGTTGTCCCGAGATCGCTGCTTGTTCCCCACACCGAGATCACCCGAAGATGAGGATCCTTGTTGTTGTCTTTGTTGGTGATCAACTGGGTGAGATCCCTTAAGCCTTGTTCCCTCCTCGCGGCGTCCCTTGCCTCAGCGAACATGTTGGCTGATGACATTGGGGCGGTGGGCCAGCTAGAGGCCTGTTGTTGTTGTTGCTGCAGCATGACGGGCATGGAGGCAGGGTCTGAGATACGGCTGTAGCGTGAGTAACACTCGCTCAGCTCCTTGGCCCTGCCCTTGAGGTCCTCTATCTCCGTCACTGCCTGGTCCAGTGGCAGCGGGCCTACCATGCACGACGGGAGCATCCGGCGCCAGAAGATCCGCTTGCTGTCCAAGTGGACGACGAACTCGACGCAGTCTTCAAGGTCGTAGGCCAGCTCGCGGACATGCCGCACCCAGGTAATCACCAGATTGTTGGTGGCCCTGTCCCCATTGGCGACGCTGAGGAAGGAGTTCATCATCTCGAACTCCAGGGTAATGGTCACCAGGTCACGCTGCGCCTTCTGGCGGAGCTTGGTGTCCTCGTCGATCGCCGACTGGACCTTGGTCAGCGCCTCCGCCACCACCGTCTTGGACAGCCCGACTGCCAGGTCCGTCATGGCTACTCGCTGCTCTTTCCCCCCTCTCCTTGGAAGGAAAATACTCAAGCTGGTTTTGTTTCTTCTTGTTTGTGGTAGGTGTAGCTCGCAGAATGCTGGAGTCGTGTATAAACTCAGCACCCACTTTCTTAAATATCTGATCCATCGATCAGTGAGCTGCCGTCCAAACAGCTCACCAGTTGGACAATTTCAAACAAGGCGTGCCTACTGGCCAGATCCGGAAGATGCGCGGGCCAGTCTTCGTTCGGAGGGACGTGGGAAATGATATAGTAATCATCAAGTGGGAAACAATGATTACAGGCCATTATTTATCTTGTCTCCCAGAGCATCTTGTCGATCTAGTGGCTTTTCTCAATCTGTTTTTCAGGTTTATTAATATTGGTATCTGTCGGCCAGCCTGGTTAAAGGACTAACTAAACTAAGAAGACCCGTAGCAGGTCAACTGGTCAAGTCCATGGTGTTCACATCTGGGGATGATACATCATTGAAGCCCGTCTTTCTTTGCCATGCTAAACAGAGCGTCCATGACTATTGACTAGTCTTGGTTACTGAAAGAGGAAGAAAACCCAAAGCCAGCTTTTCTTTTCTTTTGAAGAATCCAAAGCTAGGAAGCTGTCTGTGTAATCGCGATCAAGCTCCAAATGTACGCCTCCTATCAAAATAACATTGTGATTAATTTAAAAGTCCAATTAAGTGTATATAGTGATTGTGGTTGCCAAAATAATGAAGTTTTAAATATCAAAAGATTATACTTTCCCCTCCTCCTAATGAAGTAATGATTTTGTGTCTGTTACCAATTTGCATGTTTTCTGGGATTGAGCCGCGATGAAGAAATGACACTTGGTTGGTTTTAGAGGTCCCAAAATTGTTTTGGGGGCCCTCCAAATATTTTTTGGGAGTTAAACCCCTATTAAGGATCTGTTACTCTAGCAGGTTATTTTTGGAGTACATCTCCAGAAAAAAAAAGAGCTCCTCGGGGGATGGAGGCCAGGAGGATCACGGCGGACAGCCTGACTGGTGGCCCTCCGGAAACGGCGGGTGATCAAGACCGCGCTGTAACGACGCGCGGTGCAGTCGACGTGCCGGCGGCTGCTTCGACGTCGGACCTGCTGGGGCGGCAGGAGCTGGCGGTTCTTCTACCTGTCTTCGGCTAAGCGGCCATCAGTGGCAAGTACCTCTTATCCTCTCTTTCTCCCTCTCAATGTCTGATAGATGCAGTAGACTTAAACACTTTCTGCAGCATTTAAGGTTATAATGTGAGATCGCTAACAACTACTGCACTATTTCTGTTCAACTAGTACCCCTTAATTAATTTTCTGAAAGTTAAACTAGACATATTGCAGGCTTCCCTATTTGAATCAAATAAAAACACAAGCCATGTACAGAACAAGTATACAGACAAATGATGGATTGCAAAGGCTGGATCCAGCTAGTAATGACTGAAAACAAAAAGGAAATAAACAGACGAAATGCTGGCCCTTCAGGACGAGCGTGGTAAATCAGCCAGCTTCACGGTAGGTTTCTTTGGATGGCTGAGAAGCTGCCTCTCGAATGCTGTCTTGATTGTTGCATCATTGGTACCCTTAAGCAAAACTTCCTTCAGTTCAGATAGATCATCCAGACCTCTGATCTGATAACACGCACTGGAGCAGTCAATCTTGAGCACCTCAAGTTTCTTCATGGATTTTGATCCAAAGATTACATGTAACCTGCTGGATCTGGAACTGACCTCGAGGATCTTCACCTTTTTGAAGGTGTCCAACTCCTCTCCATACATCTGGGCATGAAAATGGAGCTTGCCATCCTCAGGCTGAAGCTGCTTGACTCGAAGGTGTAGGATACATAGCTCTGGTAGATTGGCCAGGAACTCCATACCATTTCTCTGTAAAGTGTCCATCTCCAGATCCAACTTACTGAGCTTGCTAAGAGGGTTTCTTAGTGGCAACATGTCTCGGAGCCCATAGAGTGTAAGACTCTGTAGGTTATCCCAAGACACGGATATGCCATCCAAGCAACCTTGACTGTCCTTGTCGAGCTGCACTAACAAGGATTCCAAATGCACAAGACCTGAGGTTGCAAAGAAGAACTCCTTGCTGTTATGCTTGTTGATGCCAGACACTCCGAGCTTGCGCAATTGGGTCAGCGTCTTGAGCTCTTCCACAATGGCCTTCCCCCCTGAAGCACCAACATTGACAACACCGAGCGTGTGCAGCGCTGTCAGTTTCCCAATCCCTCTTGGCACCTTGACACCAACTAGGCTATTGCGTCTGCGGAACTCTGGCAACCTCCTTGATGAAGCCGGTGGCGTTGATGTTGGGACTTTGGCACCGGCACGGATATACTGCAGCTTCTGCAACTTAGTGATGCTTGCTGGCAGTGTGACAATGGAGGTGTGTCTCACATCCAAAGTCTGGAGTTGCCTGAGATCACCTAGTGAATTTGGCAGATGGAAGATCTCATTGCATCCTCTTAAAGAGAGAAACTTGAGGCGAAACAGACGTTGCACCATTGCCTTGAGATCTTCATCCTTTACACCAAATGCATCCTCCAGATCAAGCACTCGAAGTAGCCTCATGCTTTTAGAGATGAAGAATGATTCCCACTTTCCAAACACTGTCAGCGACCGTAGCCGTGAGAAGTCAATGCTCTCAAACACAATTCTGTCTCTATCCCAGGTGTTCAATATGATAAGGTGACGCCCGGTGCGTTGAGTGGTTAGGACACAATTTGGCCCAAGTTCAAACACAAGGTTCTCTTCCATTCTCCGTGAGACGATGTACTCGCGGATGAAGCCATTGACCTGGCATGCGACCATCCTTGTTTCACTGAATGCAGTGGTGCCTAACTGTGGTGTCTGCTGGATTATGCTGAGATCAAGGAGCTTGGAGAAGAAATTCTCCCCTTTATCGACCGCCGATTCGTATTCACTGTCTCTGGAGTAACCTTCTGCAATCCACCTCCTTTCTAGTCTCCTTCGCCGAATGTTGTGACCTCGAGGAAAAATTGATAGGTAGAAGATACATGGCTTGAGGGAATCTGGGCAAGTACGGAAGTAGTTATACATCCAGTTAAATAGGCTCCGCAGACTATCATACTCCGGATTGGTCTCTAGATGGTGCATAAATTTTTTATTCAACGAACGTACAGTATCCATCAATGTTACTGTCTGTGTGGCCAATAAGGCAGCTATTGAAACTATCACTTTGGGAAGACCTCCACACTTCAAAATAAGTTCTTCTACCTCTGTACCATTATGACCAATTAAAGCTGATAATGGATTCTTCCTGTGGACCTATTGTTCAAAAAAAAAGATTAATTAAATATGGTAAGCGTTAATTGCATTCTTATGGTTCAGTTGCAGATAGTGTGAGCAACTGAGGAACACATATAGTACAGTAAATCCCAATTAATTTGTAAACTTAAGAGGAATTAGTTATCCCGTGCTTCGATGTTATCCTATAATTGTGTTGTCTTCTATTTCTCTATGGAGATACAACCATTACATATTGATACACAAAAGAAGCGTAGTAGATGATATAGCTCGTAAGAAAACAAACCTCTTTCATGAAGAGCTCCTTGGCTGCATCAGCTTCTAGACCTTTGACATTAAAGACTTGCTCTTCATTATTCGTGCAATATGTAGCGATGCTGGCGTCAGTTGTAATGACAATGATAATACTTGCAGAAGATCTAGATACCAATGCAGCCTGTATTAAGTCCCATTCTTCTTTGGACTGGAGATCATCAATGACCACGAGACACTGGTTTTTGCTTAGAAGATCGTGGCACTCTTTAATAGGGTCTTTTTCTGAATGATGATCTGCAATCATGCTTCGTGAAAAATCCCTTAAATTGAATGGATGTGATATGTCCACCCAACAGTACTTGTTGAACTGTTTGCTGTTAAGCATTCTATCGTAGTACAGGTTTCTAACAAGAGCAGATTTCCCAATGCCAGCTATCCCCCAAACGGATATAACTGGGGAATTGTTGAAACGTGCCCCAGCTGTATACCTGCGAAGTTCATTCATTTGTGGCTCACGTCCAACAAAGGGATAACTGGTCATCCACTCAACAACTTCTTTCATATTGGAAGAGGGAATTTTTTCCAAGGACAAATTTGGGCTCACTTCACACACCATTGGTTTTTCTTCTTTGTATCCATTGTATTGAGAACCCTGCATGTTGGAGAGGTGTTAATTGACACACAAGGACCGAGGAAAGAGATAATAAGAACATAGAAGGTACTCCCTCTGGCCTTGTAAAAGCTTGGGCATCGACTCGGTCTTTAAGGTTCAACTTTGACAATACATTTTGTTATGACATATATTTATGAAATCTCTTTTTTTGTACATTATGAATGTACCTTTTCTGATATTCGCACCTCCATGGCTATTTTTTTTCACAAGTGTATATAAAACAGGTTCAGTACAACACAACGCACAACAGTAAACTGAGCTTTGTTGATCTGAATAACTGAGTGTTGCGGATCTTCTAAAGTTGTAGCTACTGTTATACTAGTACATGAGTATATTTGGGAAAAAAAGTTCTACCTACTGTTACATAACTAGAATGGTCAGTTGGTCACATGAAATAATATCAGTAGAGTAATCTGGCTTCAACTTTATTTTCTTATAAACCTACTTTTGATGAAGACATATATAAAGGTATGCAATGAAGACTAATTATGTTTCATGTCCAAAACTAACCGAATAGAATAACAACTTCATATTTTTAAAGATTTCTTGAAAGTAATTGATGCTGTTCCTTTTGTTTTGCAGGGTAATTGATGATGGTTAGTGGTTAATTAATTACCTCCTTGAAGAATGCACAAACCGAGTGCTCAGGTGAGAACTGCTTCAGCTCCAACGGTTGGTAAGAGTGTCCAATACACAAGCTTGCAATCTCGAATTGCTGCGTGGACACGATAATCCAGCTTCCATTCTTCATGTCAGGAAGGAACGTCCTCACAGCATCCCAATCTACCATGTCAGTCAGGTTCTCCAAGACGACGAGGTAAGTCTTTTTGTTGACTTCTTCCACAAACTCCTTCAGGATGTGCTCTTGCTTGGCCTTCATCTTCGTCAGGACATATACACCCAGATCTGCCCCTTGTTTGTCGCGAGTGTCTGCGGCATAGACCTGAGACATGAAGCGCCGCACGAATTCATGGGGGTTGAAAGGATGCATGAGCTTCACCCAGGCGCGGCACGCGAAGTTCTTGCATATTTCTGGATCGTTGTACGCCTTCCTGATAGTGGAGGTGGTCCCGAGATCACCGCCAGTCCCCCACACCGAGATCACCTGAAGCTGAAGGTCATTGTTCCTTTCTTTGTTGGTGATCAGGTGGGTGAGATCGCCCAAGCCTTGCTGCCTCCTGGCAGCGTCCCTCGCCTCGGTAAGCATGTTGAATGCCGTTGACCCAAGGGCTGTACCACTGGGCGTGGTCGCCTGATGCTGCGTGACAGGCTTGGAGCCAGAGTCGCTGATGAGGCTGTAGCGCGCGTTCCGGGTGCTAACGTCCTCCACCCTGGCCTTGAGCTGCTGGATCTCGGCGACCGCCTCGTCCAATGCCATCACTGTGGGTGGCGGCGTGATGCACCATGACGGGATCACGCGCCACCACCAGCTACTCTTGGTGTCGAGGTGGACGACAAACTCGATGCAGTCCTCGACGTCATAGGCAAGCTCACGGACCTGCCGCACCCATGTCATCACCACCTTGTTCTCCACGCGCTCCTTGGTGGCGACGTTGAGGAAGGAGTGCATCATTTCGAACTCGCCGGTGATGAAGACGAGGTCTTGCTGCGCGCTCAGCTGGAGCTTGGACTCCTCCTCGATTGCCGACTGGGCCTTGGTCAGCGCGCCCTCCACCACCGACTTGGCCAACCCAACAACCAGGTCCGCCATGGCTTAGCTCTCTTGATCTGGTGGTTAATTTTTGTGTGTGATGCTATGAGTGCTGGATTGGGTTGTGCTTGAACTGAGCACGGGGAGATAGCGCTCATAAAGGGGAAACTGATTGACCAGCCATCTACTTGTCTTCAAAACTAATTAATTGCAAGACCCATCCTACTGGCCAGGTCTGACATGTGCAAGCTTTGGCTCATCCACATAAATTAAATTATTAAATGTTTATCCATATAACTCCCTTTTTCTTATCTTTCTTAACATCTCCATAGAACTCGTATGCGATTAACCATATCACAGACTCATGTGCCTGTCTTGGCCCATTGAAATTAAGTTAATCACCCGGCCAGTTAACACCTGTATGAGATGAGCTAGATATTTCAAATAAGATTGGCCAGATAGAATCAAAGCATCTTGCTACAGGAAGCAAAGCCTGACATGACATGATAAAGAAAAGTAAAGGGAATCGTGTCTTGCTATCTTGTCCATCACTTCTTTTCATCCTGTGCTTTGTTCGATGTAGTGCCTTCTCTTTTCTCATTTCTTATGTAAAGCAGAACATTGGGAACATCCTTATTGGGAGAGTATTTAACTAAAACAAATGAACAACTAATGGCTTAGATCAACGGGATTTCCCTGTTGTAATATGAAGAATAGTATGCTTTGTTAACCACCATTGATTAATGGAGATTGGCCTCCTTCTCGATTGCTGAATGGCCCTTGGGCAAGCCAATCACATGGTTCCCCATTTGTTATTGTCCGATATACTGTTTGGAAGTGGTGATGCTAATTTTTGTCAATTATGCATTAGTTGAATTAGTTCTTAGAGATGCCAGAGAGCAAACGCTGACTAGATTATATGGAATGAGTTTGGAACAAATTTATTTATACCAAGTTAATCCCAGGTGGCATTCTTAAGGGGCGACAGCTATCCATAACCTACCAGTATGCGAAACATCAAATTAATTTACAAGACGTGTTGGCCACTGTTTTGCGATATGAGCAAGTCTCACGTTGTAAATTGAATTGAGGTAACAGCTAATGGTTCGATTTGTAACTAAATTTTATGTGTTCTTTTTGCGACAACTATTTTATGTATCCTTACAAGTTTTTGTTTTATTATCTTGCTTGGCATTTAGTAGAACAATGGTTTAGTTTTTCTATAATCTGACGTACTGACTTTTCAATTATTTCGCCTTTTCTGCTGTAAAAAAGCCCAGTAATCATGCATGTATCATTAACATGGACACCAGGGACAACCTTATTGAGAGAGTATTTAACCGATCGATCGTGGAACAGACAAACAACTAATGGCTTGGATCAATGCATCTGCCAAGCTGTACTATGAACATTTTGAGCATGATTGACTAGATCTGTCAGATGAGCTGCATATTCCAAACAACGCTGGCCAGATCTGTGAAATGAGAATTTGTCTAATTGAGAAGAGTTTTATTGAGATTAGACCTATAATCTTCTATAACTGATCATTTACCTAGATTATAGATTTTTTTGAAAATAATAAAACTAGTAATATTTTTCTAAGGCATTCCCATTGACTTGTATCTGAATGTGAGAGGAGACTTTAAATGGATGTGCACTATCCTTCAACTCTTCCTCGTGGCATGTTCACAGAGGTAGGTAGAAGGTCCACATCCACAGAAAGTCCAGAAGGTCCACATCAACAATAAGTCTTTATTGGCTTCCCTGGTGGTATCTTGCAGTAGATTCCTGGTTCTTCTCTCTACCTCAGCTATTATCATACTTGGCGAACTATATTCATACTAGAGTAAAGAATCCTCCGATTTCGTTAACAATCCATAGAATTATAACTATATATGTGAAATACCAAAACAAGGGAAATGGCTTTTAGCTATCTAAACAAAGCAAAAGGTAGCACCCCAATAAAACAACACTTGTAGGAAGCAAAGTCTAACATGGCATTATTGGCACTTGTCCATCCGGGTGGCACCCACTGGGTTTGGGTCCGGGTCCTGCCCCCCCATACCCGCACCCGCCTCATTTTCCCGCCCCACGACCTGCCCCCGATTACATCGGCGGGTACAGATCCCCACCATACCCGCCACCCGCCGGGTAAACCGGGCCCTAACGGGTATTTTAACCCGCCAAAAAATGACAATAATTAGGCATTTTTGACAATAGTTTCATAGCAAAATAGACTATACAATAACAAACAATACATTTAGCAACAATATATTTGGGATTTGCTTGACAGCTGACACTTACATGTAGGGTCCACTTATCATATGCGGGTATGCGGGTTCGGGTTTGGCACCTCCATACCCGCCTTCACTAGACCCGGTGGGTATGATTTCTAACCACTAACTAGCCCCACGGGTATTATTTTTTACCATACCCATCCCATTTAAAGCGGGGCCCCGTCGGGTACGCGGATATCAGGTACCCATTGCCATCCATACTTGTCCACTTAATGAGACTTTCAGTAATATACTAATAATACTCATAGCTAAAGTCTTTGATGTTGCACAGCAGCAAGGAATTAGCAGGGTTCCTTTGAAACAAGTATGTCAGCAAAAACTGCTTTGAAATTATCCGTTGATTCAGAAGTGAATGGTTTTAGAAGTTTTAGTCCCCGTATGAAAATTCAGGGACCAAAGGTAAACCTTATGTCGATTATTTACGTATATTTTATTTTCAATGATTGGAACAATGCTGTAATTTATTAGAACCAAAGATTATCTTTAGCAACTAGGGGCGGAGTCGTGGTTGTAATTGAAAGTGTCCAATAAATGCAAGATACTATCATTGAAGTGGCAACTGACCAAGAATGGAGGTCAGATTATTTCCTTGTATTCGATTTGTGATCCCTTCTGTTTGAACCTAAAGCTGGTATATGCACCGAGTTAATTCTACAGTTGCCGGAGTCTGTTGATTTAGTAGAAGCCATATCTTAGTTATTTTTTATATGCATATAAAATGTTGTTAATACCCCCTCATGCTGCGAAGAACTACCAAGGGGTTTGGGGGTCCTAGAGCCACCCCGTCCTAGAGCCCGTATCTCCTTCCGTCTCGTGCTGACTACTGACCAGAGAGGAAAAGCTGCTCTGATATACTAGAAAGAACAGCATGCTTTCTTGATTTAATTCAGAGGTCTCGTCAGGATTTGGAATTCCTTATGTTCTGTTTACATTCCAGGGAAAGGAACACTATTCTCTAGTAGGAAAAAAAAGGTAAAAACCTTGTACTGCTGGCATTTCCACATATATTCCATAAACAAAACATCATACAGGCTACAATACACAGCTCCATCCGTAATCCAAATGCATACTGTCACTAGCTATTGTTCATCCAGTTAAAATTCATATCTAATGCTAGTATATCTAAATAAATAAAGCTAACAGCTCCTTTAACGAACTCTTCAAATGATGAGGGTAGAAACGCCGGTGGTTCCTTCAAAACAAATCATCCAACAACAAGGCCATCTTTATTTGATCAGAATGCACTGGAATATCTGGGACCGTTGAAGTGGAGAACTCAGTCGACCCGACGCAATTAAAAATGGGGTAAGTTAACCAAACTACTACGTGATCAAGGACATGGCACAGTTGAAGGTTGCGAGCTAGATCAGCAGACATCACTCACCTGTGATCGATAGATAAGGCTGTCCCAATCAACATCTTCGACGCAAACAGCATCATTCTTCTGGAGCCTGGTTTTATATTTTTTAGAAAAATTAGCTCATGGAAGTACAGGGCACTGGAGCATATAGGAAACCTAAGCCTGAAAAACTAACCGTGTCATCTAATGCACTATAACTTTGACTTCAATGCAAACCAATAGCAATGAAAAACTCAGCAATCAGTAAGGCCATGTTTTGTAGCAGTGGATTGAAAGGGAATTTTGGGTATAAACCCCACAGGGTTTGGGTGAAAACACCGGTCACACCCAATCCACTAGATTCCACTCCCACTCCAATACTCTACTACAAGTTGTCTGTTTTGCACACAGGGTTTATTTCATGACAAAAATTCATAGGAATTGCATGGATTGCTGGTTAGCTGAAATAGTACCATGATGAATATTTATCAGAATAAAAGTGCAATTTTTACAGGTTGCAAGTGAAGCTGACAATAAAATCATCACGAAATTCTATGTGAAAAAGTACCAAATTACAACGAACCGAGTAAGAGACAAAGTATTAAATTTCATAATAAGTTAGACATGAAAAGATTTCAAGTAATATCCTTCTATCAATTGTTGATTGTGTGAACTCAGCATCTAGGAGTGTCTTCAGAAGCAAATTGAAACCATCAGTGTCAGGTTCTAATTGTTCCCTCTTCAGATATGAATATGCTTTTCCAACCTCTGACCTCAAACCTTTGCTAGCAAGCACTGTAATAAGATCAACATACCAGAACAATCTTATAAAGGTAATACCAAAAATAGTAGATATCTTATAAAAACATGTAAGGCTTATTGCTGAAATGCTCGGATGCAATAGATCATTTTCAGTTCTGATAACCAAGAGGTGCTCTCTATTATGAAGGACAATGGCAATTATAATGGAGTAGCTGCAGCAATCTTTGATGATAGCCATCATTTGGCAAGGAACTTGTAGACGATAGAGTAAATAATGAAATCGTTGAGCGATATGTTAAACAAGAAGAAAATTGTGTGGCACATGAGCATTTCAACATAGGTGGCACAAAACATAATTTGAGTAATATGTTCCACACAGAACGAACAGAGTAAATTCACATTTAACAGTAAGCAACAGAAGTAATTCATAGGCCAGACAACAAATTAACACTGGAATAGGTCATACAAGTGATGAATTTAATACAGAAATGAGTCATGGAGATGGTTAAATAAACTTTTCACTACTGCCTGTATGGGGGTAAATAAACTTTGCTCTTGCAGGCTGTAAATAAACTTTGCACTGCATGGTGATGGTTAAATAAAATATAAACCCAAACAATGTTGCTGAAATAGAGAGGTCAAGAATTGGTCTTTTCTCTGGTGAAAAAGATGTATGTGTAACCAGATAAGTCCCAGTGTCTGACAAGGTCTTCTCTCAATACAAGGACCCTAGTACTACTGGCTAGATCAGTGGACTGTCACAAAACAAGTTCCATGGGAGATCAGGCATTACATGTCACAAAACAAGCGGATCACGAAGGACTTTCAGCATGGAGTCTACCGTATGTCAGTCTGGACCTATCTTAAGTTGTTCAAATTGAGCTCATGTACATGGCTACTGCCCTACTGTTTAGCTCTTCAAAATCTAAATATTCAGGACATTGTACTCCAGCTGTAAACTGCTTATGAGCTGAATAAAATTGGCGTCTCTCTTTGTTAAAAAAACGACGAAAAGTATGCGTTGGGTTCAAAGAAGAAGTGAGTACCTACTCTCATCCCCAATGTTGGATCAAGGGTCTGCATCGGTATCTACTATCGACTACATCACAGTACCATTCAGCTTTTTTTTCTCTACTGGAGTACTTCTTTTAATTCCATTTCCTGCCATGCACTATGTACCACGCAGAGCTTTATTGTGCGCAAGGTATGCCATGGACGAAAGCAGCAACTTTAATAAGCCTAGTAGCATAAAAGAAGACAAAGAAGGTAGTAGCCCCAAACTAAAGGAAGATCGACGAGCTTTGTGTACACAGGATTGACAAAGAAGGTAGCCCCCAAACTAAAGGAAGACGGACTTTGTTTACACTGGATTACAACAGGTGCACTGAAAGTCTGAAAGAACAGCGAGAAAGGAAGAAGAGAGAGAAAAAAAGCTTCATCGACTCGATCTGCTAGACTGACTACTACTACATAGATCAAAGGACACAGATGGTATTTAGAGGTGCTTAGATCAGTGGATCCGAATTTGTTCTTAATCAAGAACTCATCCTCATCCATCGGTTTGAATCAAGAACCCTAGGTAAAGTTATATCTACAGAGGAATCATATAGCAGTAGATGGGAGAAGAGGGGATGAAGTGGATGGACTTATGGGAGAGAAATCCAGAACTGCCGAAGAAGAGGGCGGCGCTGGTGATGTCGGAGCGGATGGAGCGCCCAGCCGTGGGATGGGAAGAAAGTGGCGTCGGCGTTGGTCGGCTGCGGGATGGGAAGAAGGCGGCGCCGGCGTTGGTGGGCTGCGGGATGGGAAGAAGGAGGCGTCGGCGTTCGTCGGCGTTGGTGGGCTGCAGGGCGTCGGTGTTCCGCGAGTGGTGGTCGCGAGCGCCGCCACCAGCCGAGAGAAACGCGAGGGTGGGGGCGATTTTGCGTTCCACCTGGAACCCCCTAGACCCTGAGTGGTTCTATCGGGTCGGGCTGGGTTGAGCCCAATCAAAACCAGTCTACAAAACGGTTCTATCGAGGTTTCAGATGGATTAAAATTGGCCGGGTTTAAACCCGCAGAAACCGGTCAATCCTCTACAACAAAACGAGCCCTAAGAGTGTAACATGGGCTCTACAACGTCACTTATCAAAATCATGTTCCATGGAGCACATGAGCAAGCAGGCGTTATACTGAAGTTCCTACTTCTAAAGGTCATGCCTTCATGGTACTATGTACGCCACAGCATTATTAGCATCAACCATACGCCTGGGACACCAAACGTGTTGGAATCGGCCTGAAAACGTTGGATGAAAGTTGGGCCAAACCAACAAAAAACGGGGTGCTGAAAACATGAGCGGGTGAATTTTCGCCATCTAGACGAGAAAACGTTACGGACAGACCCTCCTGTGAATGCTAGTGGATATGCTCTTAGGCTCGCGTGCGAAGCGCCTTTCGGCTAGCGAGTGCCACCCTAGGACAGGGACATGTGGTGTGAGGCTGATAGTTAGAATTTCTCTTGATAAAATTAGAAGGTCGACCGGTGGTTTTTGAGAAATTTTTGAAAAGTGGTGTTTTCTTTAGCCCTAGCCACAGTGGGTGGTTTTGCAATTTTCTAGAAACAAACACGCCGAGTCGCCACTAGCGAGAGATGGAATCGCCCACGCAGAGATATGCGCGGCTCGATTGTTGATCCCATTCCTTGAGACAAGGGCTGGCTAAGGCCTCTCCTGGAGACGGGACAATGCCGACTAGCCTCACGGCGACGCATTTCCGGAGAAGGTAGGAGTCTTCCGGCTGATTCTGAATATCTCCTAGTTTCCTACTCCCTCCGTTTTATAATATAAAGTGTTTTAGCTTTGTGAAAGGATTATATCTAGACCTCTTTTAGTGTGTAGATTCACTCCGAACCTATACACTAAAAAATATCTAGATACACTCATTTCACAAAGCTAAAACATCTTATATTAAGAAACGGAATAGCACTTATTTTAGACCAATCTCTCCTACTTACCAATGATGCAAGTTGGATCATCTCACAAAGAATACTGTACTTCAACTGTAAGGCATTGCGATTAAAGACAGAGAAAAGGTAGGCAGAATCAGTACATATAAATTGGCTAGGCAGAGAAGAATCAACCAAATTGCTAACGAGAGCTAATTACAAATCTAAACATGCTTTGGATGAGAACAACAGATGCATCTGAAATTTAAAGATGCTTAAAGTGGTAACTCCAGCAACCTGTTATTAGTTATATGCTAACACACCTTAAAAGGCTTTGCCAGCATCACATCAACAACAGCTCTAGACTGAAGGTTACAGTGTAGTTTACCCTGACAAAACACATGTTTATAACCGACATGAACACAAGCCGTGTAGTACAAAAGAAGTACACAAATCAACACGGGATTACCAACACTGGATCCAGATAGTGTTAGGCGAGGAAAGGACAATAAACACTGACAATATATCTCAAACCTTCAGGATGATTGGGGTAGTTCCTCCAGATTCACAGCAGGTTTATTTGGATGGTTGGCAAGCTGAGTCTCAAGGGCTGTCTTGATTGTTTCATCCATGGTACCCTTGAGCAAGATTTGCTTGAGTTCAGGTAGATCATCAACGCCAGTAAGACGATAACATGCACTAGAGCAGTCAATCTTGAGCAGCTCAAGATTCTTCATCGATTTTGATCCAAAGGTTACATGTAAACTGCCGGAGCTGTAAGAAATATCCAGAATCTTCACCTTTTCGTAAGTGATCAACTCACATCCAACCATCTCGGCACTCAAATGCAGCTTGTCATCTAGAAGTTTCTGAACATGAAGACGTAGAATGCATAGTTTGGGTAGCCTGGTGCCAATGAACGCGACGTCACTCTGCTCTAAAGTGGCCATCTCCAAATATAACTTTCTGAGGTTCCAAAGGTGGCTCCCTGATAGCGGCAACTTGTCATGAAGCCCATACAGTTTTAGACTCTGCAGATTCTCCCAATCCAGGGAGATGCCATCAAAGCAGCCTTGATTTTCCTTGTCGAGCCGCACTAACAGCGATTCCAAATTCACATGACCTGAGATTGAAGAGAAGAACTCCTTGCTGTTGTGTCTGTTGACACCTGACACTCCGAGCTTGCGCAACTGCATGAGCTTCTTGATCTCTTTCACAATGGCCTTCTCACCTGAAGCCCTGATGTTGACAACACCAAGAGTGTGCAACAACGTCAGTTTACCTATCTCAGTAGGCACCTTAACACCAACTAGCTGACGACGGAAGCCTTGCAGCCAGTTGTATGAGGCAGATGGTGTTGATGCTGGTACAGTGGTGCCAACACGAATATATTGTAGCTTCTTTAATTTGGTAATGTTCTCCGGCAGGGTAACTATCGAGGTGTGTCTCACATCCAGACTCTGGAGCTGCCTAAGATTAACCAGTGAACTTGGCAGATGGAAAATCTCACTGCATCCTCGTAAAGAGAGAAATTTTAGGCGACGGAGTCGCTTCACCATCTTCTGAACATCATCATCATTTACACCCACTGCATCCTCTAGATCAAGCACCTGAAGCAACCTCATACTTTTAGAGATGAAGAATGATTCCCACTTTCCATAGACTGTCATTGACCGTAGCCGTGAGAAGTCAATGCTCTCGAACACATTTCTGTCTCTGTCCCAGTCTCTCAATATGGTAAGATGGCGTCCAGGTCGCTGCGTTGTTAGGACACAGTTGGGACCAAGTTCAAAAACAAGGTTCTCTTCTATTCCCCGTGAGGCAATGTACTCGCGAATGAAGCCATTGACCTGGCACTTAACCATCGTTGTGTCATTGGTTGCAGTGGTGACTAACTGTGGTATCTGCTGAATTATGCTTAGCTCAAGGAGTTTGGTGAAGAACTCCTCGCCCTGCTCCTCGGCGGATTTTTTACCATTGTCTCTAGAGTAACCCTCTGCAATCCACCTCCTTACTAGTCTCCTTCGCCGGATGTTACAGTATGGAGGAAAAATTGATTGGTAAAAGATACATGGCTTGAGTGAATCTGGGGAATCACATAAGTAAGTACTCATCAAACTAAATAGGCGCTGCATACTATCATACCCCAGGTTGGTCTCCAAATGGTGCATAAAGTTGAGATTCATAGACCGTACTGTATCCATCAATGTGACTGTATGCATGGCCAATAGGGATGCTATCGCAACTATGACTTTGGGAAGACCTCCACACTTAAAAATAAGTCCATCTAGCTCCAAATGTGTGAGATGAACTAAAGGGGATGATGGATTTTTCTTGTGTACCTGTTGTTGTTCGAAAAAATTCCGTTAGTTCATTGGCATTGTAAACTAATCACATTTTATTCTGATGTTTTGATGGTTAAATATAGTGTGAGTTATCTGTCCAATGCACCCTAAAGTTTATATATTTATGAATAATAATTTCCATCATATTTCAGTCTGGAGGTGCATCTATCCTGAATTCAACAAATCCATATTCCTACACATAAATTCAACAAATCAATTTTCGGACACATGTGCCAAATATATCTCTAGCTTTGACAAATCATATACAAAAACCATGTAGAGCTGTTCTGTCAAATGGTATCATTAATTTTTTAAAGAAAAATATATTCATGGTAAAATTAGTTTACATTTTTTAAAACATATCAATATAAAATGGAAATGTCTAGTTTGCAACAAGTTAGAGACTACAGCTATGTATAGCAATACATTTGTACTCCATCTAATTAATTCAATGTCCTTTATTTATTTTCAATTCAAAGCTTCTAAAAAATATATTTTGTACATTTCGAACATACTAATAAAGGCCAATTATATACATTTCAGACAAGTACTCTTCTTTACAGATGCTTTGATGGTACAACTTAATAAGGGTAGTGCATAACAACTTAATAAGGCCCGCGAGTGAAGGGGGCAGAGCAAACTTCTGGCATGATGTGTTATTAATTATGTGATGTTTGTGCGAAAATGAATGCAGAAAACTACTAGTACTACCAACATGTAGCTCGTTGAAGAAAAACATACCTCTTTTCTGAAGAGATCTCTGGCTGCATCATGTTCTAGACCTTTGACATTGAACACTTGCGCTTCGTTATTAGTGCAATATGCCGCAATGCTTGCTTCCGTAGTAATTACGATAATAACACTTCTATAAGGTCTAGATACCAAGGCATTCTGTATCAAGTCCCATTCTTGTTTAGACTGGAGATCATCAATAACCACAAGACAATTGTGTCTCTTCAGATGCTCGCGACACTCTTTGATTGGGTCTTTCTCTGAACGAGAACCTGAAAGTAAGCTTCGAGAAAAATCCCTTAAATTGAATGGGTGTGATACATCCACCCAACAGTACTTGTTAAACTGTTCGGTACCGAGCATTCTGTCATAGTATAAATTTCTGACGAGAGCTGACTTCCCAATACCAGCTATTCCCCAAACTGATATAACCTGGGAATTAGTACTGAAACGTGCCCTGGCTGTATGACCACGAAGTTCAGCCATTTCTGACTCGCGTCCAACAAGGGGATATTTCTTCTGCCACTCAATGACTACTGCTTTCCTATTAGATGATGGGACTTCTTCAGAGGAGGAATTCTTGCTCACTTGCGAGCCACTGAGAACCCTGAGAAGACGCTTCTCTTCTTTATCACCAATGACTTGAGAACCCTGCACATATGTTGGGGATAGATATTAAGATGCAAGGACAAGGTATGGTACATAATCTCGAATTACTTGTCTTAAGAAGGACTAGTTTTTTTGCACGACATTCTTATAACTATATAAATTAATCCTTTTGAAATCATACGTAAATGTTTTTCTTGAAAAGTGCTTTCAAACTACAAGTTACTTTATGTTACGAATACATTGCAAATTTGGGCTCACATGCCATTTGTTTCTTTTCTTTGTAGAGAACCATGTGTGTAGTTGGGGAGAGATGTTAACACTCAAGGATCGAGGCAAGATGCATAGACAACTCGAAGTACTAATCACCTTGGCTAGTTACCCTCATGCATCGCAATGAAATTAAGCTATCTAGTGTAAATATGGCCAAGAACATGTGAGATCTGGGAGTAGTAAAGGAGTCTTGCACTCTTGCTGGAATTAAATGGGTGTCTAAATCTTTTAAACATGTAAACTAAGGCTGTGTCGAATGTTTCATTTGAGCATGTTAACTAACATATTTTTTAAACCAAAAGCTATATTACATTCAGCGTGGGGCATATGATTCATGTTAATAATATGATTCCTTAAGAAACACCAAACATACTTTGAAATATGATGATGTTATCATTGAAGGTGTTGCCAATCTTGTCAACCATGATTAACGAATTAGACGTACTGGTTGGATGTTCCTTAATGTAAGTTTCTTAGGAGATTGGATCCATGGAGTAGAAGTTCTGTTTTGGCGGAAGATTGATACAAATACAATCTAGTTTATTTGGCATTCCTACTTATTATAGGTCCATGTTTCTCATGAATAAGACTTTCATAGAAAAGTTATCTAGGCATAGGTGGAGGTCCTTTTGGCAAGGAAAAAATAATAAGACTAAATATTATAAGATAAAATGGAAAAGGATTTTAAATCAAAATCCAAAGGTGGCATGGGTGTTAAGGACCTTAGGCAATAAAATATTAGTCTTCTTATTAAGTGGTGGTGGAAGTTAGAAATTCACGTGGGTATATGGCATCAAATTGTTAGAGCTAAGTAATTTCAAAATGGCATCAAGTTGTATTGAATCTGAAAGATATTTACTTTGCTGGAAGTAAAAAAATATACTAGCTGATGGTAAAATGCGGTGTTTTAGAAACATATTTGGTTGGACTTATTTCTTTGCAAGAAAATATTCCATTATGATACATATCAAGAACAAGATGCCATTATCAAGCAAGTGATGATAGATATTTCAATATTACTTTTAGGAGAAGATTACATTTTGATTAGTTGACAGTGTAATTGTGTTGTAATCAATGCTCAATCTCTTACCATGTATAATATTATTGATGTTGTGATTTAATCCCTTAACCTCACAATCTTCAATTCTCTAATATGTTTATAAGTGTGTTGAGACTGATACTTTTTGTCCCAATTTCAAATTGTTGTAGAAAGATACCCCCACCTACTTTAATTCAAATATTTACATGGTAAGTTATGCAAAATATGCAGGAGGCCTAAAGGCCAAAGGCCAATATGCAGGAGGCCTAAAGGCATAATAAATTTAACTCTAACACCTCCCCCTCAAACTCATGGTGGATCTACAACACCGAGTTTGGAGAGTTAAAATCCATGTTGCATTCTAGTCTATGCCTTCATGAAGAAATCCGTCAACTATAAATCAGAAGACACATAATAAAGATCAATAACCTGATCATGCACACTAGCACGCACAAACGAAGCATCAAAACCAATATGCTTGCTGAGCTCATGCCTCGCAGGGTCACGCACAATACTGATAGCATATGTACTATCTGACAAGAGGGTAGTAGGTGTAGTAACAGAAACACCAAAATACTTAAGTAACCATCTGAACCAAGTCACCTCTGCCGTCAAGAGAGCCATAACTCACAACTCAGCCTCTGCACTCGAACATGAAACTACAATCTGTTTCTTTATCTTCAAGGCAATGAGAGAACCACCAAGAAAAACACAATAAGCAGAAATGGAACGACGACCTGAAGGATCACTAGCCCACACAGCATATGGATAGGCATGTAGCTGTAATGAGCTAGACTAGGGAAAAAGACGACGAGAGAGATTGTGCCACAAAGATATCATAGAACGCGTAGAAGGTAACTATAGTGAACTGAAGTGGGAGCGAAACAAAATTGGCTCAGAATGTGGATAAGATAGGAAATATCTGGACAAGTGATGGCTAAATAGACAAGACTCCCAACAAGATGACGATAACGCGTCGGGTCAGACAAAGGATAACCATCGAAAACACAAATATGAACATTGGGCTCCATATGAGTCTCAACAGTGCGGTCATCACTAAGAGCAGCACGAGAAAGAAGATCTTGGATATAATTTTCTTAGGAAATAAAAAATCCACCAGAGGTAGAAGAAAGCTCAATCCTAAGAAAGCAGCGAAGAGGACCAAGATTATACATAAGAAACTTCTCACCGGGACGGGCGTTGACAAAGGCAATGTACTCCAAGTCGTCACCAGGGATGATCATGTCATCAACATATAGAAGAAGAGTCCGACCACGAGAGAAAATGTGGAAAAACAACACTGGATCATGAGTACTGGGCAAAAAACCAGCATCAGTCACCACAGAAGTGAAGCGCTCAAATCAGGCGCGGAGGGCTTGCTTAAGGCCATAGAAAGAGCGATGAAGACGATAGACCATGCCATCAGGAACGTAATACCCAGGTGGTGTTTGCATATAAACCTCCTCACACAACTCATCATTAAGAAAGACATTCTTAACATCAAGCTGAGACATGGACCAATGGCGAACAGAAGCCACAGCGAGAAGTGTACAAAAAGTTGTCATATGTGCAACATGAGCAATAGTCTCATCATAATCATGACCATGCTCCTGCTGAAAATCACGAGCCACAAGACGATCTTTGTAACGCTCAAGAGAACCATCAGAGTGAGTCTTAATCTTATAGACCCACTTACACGTGATGGGACAAACACGGGAAGGAAGAGGACCCAAATCCCGTGTGCTGGTGCGCTCAAGCGTAGCAATCTCCTCTGCCATCTCAAGCTTCCATTCAGGGTGAATAACAACATCTCGATAAGAAGTCCTATCAAGGACATACGAGAGACCAAAGTGGTCAGGTGGGGGACAAGACCGAGGACGAAGACCATAGGTCGACTAAGACGACACACCAGAAGTAGATGGCACGTCAGTAGAGTCCTTCACAACGCATGTGGATGACGAGTATAGTGAAAAGGAAAAGTGGGATGAGAAGGAATCAGCGGAGGTGACGGAGATTGGGCAGACATGGGTGATGAAGGTGGAGAGTCGTGCAACAAAGGAGAAGAAACCGTAGGAGAAGATGGATTTGCATTGGCAACAATGGGATGGGGGGAGGATTAGGAATACGAGGAACAGTGGGAGGTGTATTGAGAAACATGAGAAAAGATATATCCTTCACTGAAAATGTCGAGGAGGATGGACACGGGTAAAATGGACGAGACTCGTCAAAAGTCACACCCCTAGAAATACGCATCCGACGACTGATAGGATCCCAACACCGATAGACCTTATGCTCATTACTATATCCTAGAAAAACACACTCAACAGACTTAGTTGTCAGTTTGGTGTGTTCATGGGGGGTGAGGAGAACAAAACAAACACAAACAAACGAAGTGCATAATAATCAGGAGAACAACCATTGAGAGCTCTGGTGGAATACCGCCATGTAGGGTAACAGAGGGCTAAATGTCGATGAGATGGGTGGAAGTGGAAATAGCCTCCGTCCAGAAATAAGGAGGAAGAGAGACGACGATCATCATCGCACGATTAAGTCATGCTTAATCTTGCAGCAAGTTAATTAATTATTTAATAGTCCTTGTCATAAATAACTAAGAGTAGTGGGTGTTCCAAAGTCTCGTCTAGTTTTATACATAATTAGATCCGCCAGATGAAAATGCTGTCATATTCTCATAGATTTATTTTTTTAATTTATTTGCATACTTTCAATAACACTTTTGCTTCGGTGTTCCCCTTTTCCTTCAAACTTTGACAAACAAAAAGTGATACCGGTTCGTTTCGAAGACCGTATAACCAGTGGTGGATCGGGGGGGGGGGAGCAGGGGCCAGCCCCCTATGGATTTACAGCGGAGCCTAATAAGAATATCACATATTTTACTAGTGCTAATGCGAGTTAGTTTCTAAACCATTAGCACAAAATAGTAGCCTGCCGAGCGTTTGGCTTGATAGATCACAACCCGCCGCTAGGGCTTCATCGTCCAGGAGCCGCCGCTTGTGCATGTAGTATCTCGCCCACTTCGTCGAGCATCAGCCACCGCGCCGGCACGGTAGCCACACTCCACCGCTACAGCTCATCCCTCAAATGTATGAAACCCTATGGAACAACTTACAGTGGTTACGCGTAATCTAAGGTATACTATATATCATTTTTTTGAGAAATACAGTATAATCAAAAATGCTCACAACACGTACATGCACCCACCCTTATGAATGCACACACGCACACCCTACCCCTATGAGCACCTCCGAAAAACTGAGTTGGCGGATCGGGTCTTGAGATTGACGAAGTCACCACGGGCGCCTCGCTGTCGACGGAAACGTCGCCTCCCACTGAAAGAATATTCTGCATTTTATGCAACACACAGTGTCAAACCTGGGGTTTGAACTTTGGTGGGTTGGGGGTACAACCACCCTCCTAACCATCCAAAGGTTGATTTTGCTACTATATATCATTTTAGAAATAGATTTAACACAAAATATTTGTGAATAGTACTCTTGTTAGATTAACCATGAATTTCATACTAAGTTAGTATACTATTTTGATACATAGAGTCAAGAACTTCTAGTTTGTTCAATGCAAAACATCACATGTCAACCGCGCGCCTGACTATTGGAATTCTAATCTTATTTATACTATGGTACGAGTAGATAACCTAATTAATACTCCTTCGATCCATATTACTTGTCGTAAAAATGGATGTATCTAGACATGTTTTAGTGATAGATACATCCAATCTAGTGACAATTAATATGGCTCGGAAGGAGTAGCTTCAATCTCAATTCAATTGATATGCAATTTTGCAATCAAAGAATTGTTGTGCTGGCTGAAATTATACCGTAAGCTAGAAGCAAAGATATAATATATGGTAGAGATGCAACTGGTTTTGTCTCATTTAGTTCAGTTTTTTCCAAAAAATCCAAATAAACGAGAAGTGAGATCGAGACGGATTCTGTTTAACATCCTATTGTATTGGATATATTCTTGTGATATCCTAATTATTTTGGTGCATTTTATTTTTTCCCTCGCCCCCCTATGGTCAAATCCTGGATCCGCCCCTGCGTATAACCCCACCCGAAGCGCGTATGATCATCTTAAACGTATACTCACTGTATATGTATACTCACGTGCCCGTTAGAGGTGGAAATCGGGAGGTATATAGCAGCAGCAACAAAAATTCAAATATTTGGCATGCAAAGATGTAGATCACGATAATAGAAGGTGGAATCAATCGGTGAAAATGTGGATTATACTCAGCTCAACCGAGTATACTTATACGGAGGTATACATGGTCTGGATATGAGTTTTGACGGGGATACAAATAAAATTGGTCCATGTAAACTTAACTTTGAGGGGGAGGGGACACCGAAGCACAGCTCTTTCAATAATGATAGGAATGATCAAAAAGGTATGCACTAATAGTGTGCTGGCGTTAAAATTTGGTTAGCATATATATGTATAGAGGTACTTATAAAATACTGTAACAATTTCTAGAGTTTAAACTTTTTCCTGAAAGTATTTTGATGATGTTTGGTGCTGAATTAATTACCTGCATCAAGAAGGCACAAACCGAGTGGTCAGGCGCGAAGTGCTTTAGCTCCAATGGTTGGTAAGAGTGTCCAATGCACAAGCTTGCAATCTCAAATTGCTGGGTGGACACAATGATCCAGCTGCCATTCTTCATGTCAGGAAGGAATGTCCTCACAGCATCCCAATCTATCATGTCAATCAGGTTATCCAGGACGACGAGGTAAGTCTTCGTGTTGACTTGTTCCACAAATTCCTCGAGGAGATCTTCTTGGTTGGCCTCCAACTTCTTGAGGACATGTACACCAAGGCGGGCGCCTTGCGGTTGTTCCCAACCGTTTGCATAGACCTGAGCCATGAAGCGTTGGACGAACTCGTGTGGATTGAAAGGATGCATGAGCTTCACCCAGACTCGGCAGGAAAAATTCTGGCATACTTCTGGGTCATTGAACGCCCTCCTGATGACGGAGGTCATCCCAAGATCGCCGCCTGTTCCCCACACAGAGATCACCTGAAGAGAAGGGTCTTCAGTGTTGTTCTCGGTGGTGATCAACTGGGTGAGATCACCTAAGCCTTGCCGTCTCCTTGCAGCGTCCCTTGCCTTGGAGAGAACGCTGGATGCTATGGCGCCAGTGGCCCTGCTAGAGGGTTGTTGTGGCAGCATGACGAGCTTGGAGCCTGCAGACACGTCGGTGATATGGCTGTAGCGCATATAACACTCGCTCAACTCCTTGGCCCTTCCCTTGAGCTCCTCTATCTCCACCACCGCCTGGTCCAGGGGCAACTCCGGTGAGATGCAGGATGGGAGCATCCTGCGCCAAAATATTGGCTTGTCGTCCAAATCGACAGCAAGCTCAATGCCGTCTTCGAGGTCGTTGGCCAGCTCACGGACATGCCTTACCCAGGTCCTCACCAGATGGTTCTTGGTGGTGCTCATCTCATCATTGGCGACGTGGGGGTTGGTGCTCATCTCATCATTAGCGACGCTGAGAAAGGAGTGCATCATCTCGAACTCCAACGAGATGAGCGCAAGGTCGCGCTGCGCCTTTTGCCGGAGCTTGGCTTCCTCCTGGATCGCTGTCTTGACCCTGGCCAGCGCCCCCTCCACCACCGTCTTGGACAACCCGACCGCCAAGTCCGCCATGGCTACTCTCTCTACCCTTTCTCCTTCCTTGGAAGGAAAAGCACTCAAGCTTGGTGTTTCTTCTTCTTTTCAGTTGTGTGGTAGGAGTACTAGGTAGGTGTGAGCTCGCGAGGGCTGGAGTTGTGCATCCACACTCATCACGGGGAGATGCATTCTTAAAGGGCGATCCATGGACCGAGATGAGCTACCGTCCAAACTCTGAACAACTGACATTTTCAAACAAGGTACCTACTGCCTACTGGCCGGCCAGATCCGTGAGATGCGCGCGTCGCGTGCACTGCCTCACCCTCTCTGCTGCAGCCTTTATGGAAAGATGTGCTAGACTAGTTTTCTAGTACTTCGTATTACTTTTAGTTCTAAACTTTAAAATATTTAATGTAAATTTTGAACCACAATCCCAATTTCAGAACCATTGGCATACTTGTGTTCCTAATAAAGAGAGCTTAAAAAAAATACTCACTCTGACTCATATTAGTTGCTTCAAATTTGTCTAGATATGGATGTACCTAACACTAAAACTTGACTAGATGAATTTAGGTCAACTAATATGGGTCGGAGGAAGTAATGTTAAATATATTTTTAACAATATTTGAAAATCAACTTTTGAAACCTGATGAAAAATGTTCAAAATTTGCATGAAACCTGATGATCTTTTATTGTTGAAACCGTTTGTTTCATTGTGTTTCAAACTTCATATGGAGAAGATGGATCTAAGAGAAATATTTTTAGACTTGTGTCTAGTACAAGACACATGGTCTAGTTGATTAAAATATTTGGTATAATACTTTGAGGTTTCTTCATTGACCGGAGCACTAGCAGTTTAGAGGGAAAAGAGGGAGAAAACTGCTACTTAGGACCCACACAAGGGGCCTAAATCGGTGGGGCAGTTTTGATTTTGCTAGACTCAGCTTTAGTTATTTTCTTAGCTCATGTCTAAGAGTCGGCACACTGCACATACTCTAAGAAGACGCATAGTAGGTCAACATGTCAAGTTCATGATGTTCACATCCTGGGAGGACACATCACATCTGACTAGTCTTTTGTTTTGTTATGTTTCTCAATCTTCCGTCCCAGTTATTACTTTCAAACTAGAAAACGACTATGACAAGGAGACCCGCTATTCTCGATGTTGTTTAATATTGTTGTAGATATGTTAGCCATCTTAATTACACGGATAAAAGAGGATGGACAAGTTGGAGGCCTCATTCCACATATTGTTGATAAAGGGGTTACAATTTTACAATATGTGGATGATACTATATTATTTATGAAACATGACCTACATAAGGCCGTGAACATAAAAAATGATATTGTGTATCTTTGAACAATTGCCGGGGTTAAAGATTGACTTTCATAAAAGAGAGATTTTGTTTTTTGGAAAAGCTAAATACGAGGAACAACAATACAAACAAATTTTTGGTTATGAGGATGGGTCCTTGCCTTTTCTATATTTCGGAGTGCCCATCCATTACCGGTAACTCAAAAAATAAGATTGGTACGTGGTAGAAACTCGATTTGAAGGAACGTTGGGTTATCGAAAGGGCAAGCTATTATATTATGTTGGTCGCTTGCTTCTAATCGATTATGTTTTGATAAGTTTACCTATGTTCATGTTGTCGTTTCTAGAAATACCTAAGGAGGTAAGGAAGCGACTTGATTTTTATAGATCTCGCTTTTTCTGGCAAAGTGATGACAATAAAAGAAAATATAATTTAATGAAATAAAACATAATTTTTAGACCGAAAGATCATGTTGGTCTAGGTATTGAGGTATTGGAGGTTAAAAATAGGTGTTTATTGAGTAAATTGTTTTTATACTACTAAATGAAGAAGTGGTATGACAAGAATTGCTACATAACAAATATCTAAGTCAAAAAATGTTAGCCGAAATCCAATGTAACACCCTCAGAATCGGCCCTATGCAAGTTTCAGCGATTCCCGCCAAACCCGCATAGAAACGATTCAAAGGTGCCCACCAGGCACTTTCGTGCGGGTGGAAAACGAAGTAATATCATTACACAATAGTCCACGATGGAACCCACAGAACAGATATATACAACAACGACTCAAAGAGTCAAGAATACAGATATTCAGTACAAAGATCCAAATCACCTTGAAAACAATACAGCGCCCGAGTACGGACAAGATGCAAATGGGGCTAAGAGCCCTGAAGAATAACCAATGGCGTCTATAACCCTGCCCAGGCCAAGCCGGCAGGTTAACCTTGCTAACGACGTCGATCTCAAAACCTGCTCAAACAAAAGGGGTGCCGACAAAGGGCAAAGGAAAAAGAGAGAGCGGTCAGTACTGAGGCCAGTACACGGCGAGACTAGAATTCGGCGGTCCTCGCCTACATAGGTATGGTGGACTGAAGCAGCAGCGCAGCATGCACTAAACAACCTATAGAGACTCAATATAACTGTCGGCTATCAGAGAGGGATAAGAAAGACCTATTCGGAACCAACCTGATACTACCACCAAACATACCCATCCTGGTATAACCCCCTCGAGACCAAACGAGGAAGTCAACCGAGGAACTCACACAGTTGGCAGTTTTATTTATCCGGTTATCGTTGCAGCAATTATTAGTCAGGTATAGATAGTCATCCTGATATAATAAGCAGTGAGCACTTTTAGTTAACCATTCCGTTGTAGTTGCAATACTTACTAGTCAGATACAATTAGCATGAGATATCCCAAACCCGACAGTTGTTGGTACTTTTATTTAGTCATTCCGTTGTGGTGAAGCTGATTATTAGTCATATCGGATATAAGTCAAATTATAACAGTAAATTTTAGTTATAGTTGTCTATGATCGAGAACTGTGCTCCAAGTCGTCCATAACCGCGGACACGGCTTCTCGAAAAGATTTAACCCTGCAGGGGTGCACCAAAGTTTCCACACGCACCTACACCCTTGTTGTCAGATCAGGTAGGTACAAGATCACAAAACATACACCCAACGGTATGTCGACGGGGTTTCGGACACGACGTTTCCCAGACCCAAAGTAAGCACATGGGGGGCCACCCCACTAAGCTACCCGTAACGAAGTCGGCCGGTCTCCGAGACGGACCCAGGGTTTGCGAGAACGGCTATAAACGACTGAGAACCCGAAAGTGTGACTGGGCTTGTCGATACCGCGAAATCGTGCCGCGATCCAAAACAGTACAGGTGCTCCACGCGCAATCGTAAATAAAGCAGTAAAGCATGGCATAAGTACAGGATAGTAATAAAGCCTCGAACTACTTTGTGGCCCCCGGTAACAGTACTTTGAAATCAGGTACTAATCGATGGGGGTGTCCACACACCCCACATGTGGTTAGCGCGCTCGATCTCGGAACAGGTGTCAAGAACTCGGGGTCCTACGGGACACCGGTGAGCGGTTAAAAACCAAATATTGTCTATTACCCACCGGTGCCTCTGCATTTACCTACTTTCAATTTTAGTTATTAAACAGTAATTAAATCCATGATCATCTCCAACATAAAACATATGGCAGGCTTCCAACAACGGTGGTACTTGACGACACGCAACAGCACTTAAGCAAGCGACTACGACACGCAAGTCCAACTATCTACCAAACAACAGGTAATACGATGTGTCCAAAGGCAATATAAGGCTGCAAGGGATATCACGGGTACGAAAACTAGAGCATCGCAACACAGATAGCAATAGATCAATAGGAGGAAATAAAAACTAGAAATGTAAGATAGGTAGAAAGAGGGAGAATGCTCGCCTGAAAAACATTGTCGAAGGTTCATCCGAAGAACGGGCGTCACTCGCATCAACTCATCGGCCTAATCCGTGAAGAAGCAAAGCACTAGAAGAAACACCACATGCACTATTTAATATTACGACAGAAGATCGGGCATGATGCATGTATGATGTATGACATGTCAAAGGTGCGATGCAATTAGGCCATATTAAGTGGAACCGTGGTCCCGACAATTATTTATTAAGTTCATATTGTTTAGATACCCCGCAATTTAAATTTTGTCTTAACATGGCAAAATATATCACCGGTTCGCTACACAAATTTAAATGGGACCAATATTAGACTAGATTCGCCCGCATATGGACCCCATATTTAATTATGAAGTGAATCGGCATAAGGCCCCAAACCATATGAGATGTGTGCAAGCATGAATAGTGTAGGATGCACAAGTTTATATTACATTTTATAAAATAGGGCTCGGGAAGGGGATCGCACATGGGGGGTCTCGGCGATCTTGGGGTTCCGAGGGTTTGGGTTTGGTCACGGCTCCGGGGTACATGAAGGAGATCTTGCCGATCCAGCGTCGTCCCCTCCAATGTCCAAGTTGAATTTCTCGCCGCTCGCCGTTATAGATGTCGAACTTCAAGGGTCGATGCTGGTTTGTTCTTTGAGGACGCTCTTGTCGGAAGTCGGGCTCGAGGTTGATCTTGGTGGTTCCTGATTCATTCTCTGTGGTTTCGAACTTATACCCCCTGACCAAAACTTCACATATAACTGCATTCCCACATGACCACTTGCATGAGGGTTCACGACACTGAACAAAACGAATGGCTAATAAACAGGCAGCAACACACGAACTTGACAGGAGACAGATGCCATCGAAGCAAAACAGAACACGCACAAGATCGAG
The DNA here is from genome assembly GCA_916181665.1 of Avena sativa. Lineage (NCBI taxonomy): Eukaryota > Viridiplantae > Streptophyta > Magnoliopsida > Poales > Poaceae > Avena > Avena sativa. The sequence goes on from OV702299.1 coordinate 494,014,616, forward strand.
GTTGTCGAGGATCTCGGGAGGGCGCTCGGGAAGAGGGGCCTCTGCCGGCGACGGCGAGGTGCAGAGGAGGACGGGGCGACACGGAGTTCGCTGCGGGGCGCGGGTCGAGCGGAGACGGCCTCGCGCGGGTGAGGAGAGGCGATGGTCGCGGTCGTCGACGAGGTCCGCGCGGCGACAGGACGGAGCCAAGGAGGAGAGCCGCGGGGTCAGAGGAGGTCGCAGAGGCGGTCGGGCGGGGTCGCGGCCGGAGGAGCATGATGTAGGGCAGCCAGGGGCGGAGCCGCGCGACCGGGTCGAGCTCTCCGGCAAGCCGGCGGCAGGCGCACAGGGGAGGCTCGACAGCAGGCGCTCCATAGCCGGGGAAGAGGGTGTGGCTCGCGATGCTGCAGGGGCGGAGGCGGGGCATCGTGCAGACAGCGGGCGAGGTCGGCCGAGGAGGGCCCGTAGACGGGAACGCTGCGAGGGGGTGAGGCCGACGCGGTGTCGAGCTCGCACGGGAGCGCCGAGGAGGGGCCCTGGCGGCTGTTAGTTTGCAGGCGGCAGCGGCGCGGGGTGGTTGCAGAGGAGGGAGGCAGGGTCCCACGGCGGGCTCCGGTTGAGCGGGCCGACGAGGCTAGCAGGGTGAGGCGTGGGAAGGCGCAGAGAGGAGGTCAGCGAAGATGGCGACGGTGGCGGCGCCTGGGATTGGGGAGAGGAGCGTCGAGGGGTGGGTGGTTGGGAATGCGGAATCAAGGGAGACCGAGTCCGGGTCGACGCTGAGGACGTGGGGCCACGCGGGAGTGGGGCCTGGTGGTTGGTAGAGTGAGCGTGTGTGGCGTGGGTATCATGTCGTGTGTGCGTCGCGCGTGGGTGGGGTGCTGGCGGCGGGAGTTGGGGTTGGAGTGGGGGTAGGTGTGGTTCTAGGGTTAGGGTTAGGCTTAGGAATTTATATGGGTAGTAGGTGGTCTGGTCGGTTGGGCCTTTGGGCCTGCCGGCTGGACTGCCTCCCTGATTAAGAATATTGTATTATTTTTATAAAATAAATATTTTGAAACATAGTTTTAGGCAAATACAAGATCTAGAAAAGACCGAGGTTTCGCATTTAAATAAAGAGAGAGGCATTTGTAAAAACAAATAGGGCTTTTGATAATAGTTTAGTGCAAAAATATGCATGATGCCATGATGGTGCACAAGATAGATGACAACATGCGATATTTTAATTAGGGTTTATCCGGGGTGCTACATCCAAGCAAAACCGACTGACTTTCCATTTTGGAAAGGACTATGCGGATAAAGAATGAGTTCTTTACTAGATGTCATTTCAAAATCGGGGATGGTTATAGTGTTAGATTTTAGGAGGATACCTGGCTAGGAGATACACATTTAGCATAGGAGTATCCATCATTATACAATATTGTGCAACGGGAAAATGTTAGCATTGCACAGGTCTTAGGTCAAGTACCTCTAAATATTGGTTTTAGAAGAATACTTAGTGGTAATAAGTGGACTGTTTAGTTACACTTATGCTAGAGACTTAGGAGTGTGCACCTATCAGAGGATCAAGATAACTTTGCGTGGAACTTAACATCCTCCGGGGTGTTCTCACTGAAGTCCATGTATGAGGATCTTATGAATGATCATATGGTCTTTTTTCGAAAATATCTTTAAAATTAAAAATCTCACTTAATGTTAAAAAAATTAAGTGCTTCATAAAAAATAAATTGCCTCTGACAAAGGATAATCTGCTTTAAAAATTGGTTAGGTTGTACCAAGTGTTGTTTATGTGGATCTTAGGAAACCATAGAAAATTTGTTTATAACGTGCCATTTTGCTCGCCTGCTGCGGCGCATTGTGAATTTACCTATGACCTACCACCACCGATTAATATAAAAATATGTTTAGAAATTGGTTGAATGGAGTTGACACAACATTGAAGGGTAGAAATGGCATTGGTATTTTGTCACTATGTTGGTCTATTTGGAGATGTAGAAATGATATTATCTTTAATAAAACAAGAACTTTTAATTTTTTGCATGTTATTTATATGGTGTCTTCTTGATGCAGTCGTCTCCTAATGGTCGCTCGAAATATCTTCAGCTAGGCCATCTGGAAGCATATTAGTAGACTACAGGATGCCTAGTGGACACATGCTTCTTATTTTCTATTGGATGATTTATGTATCAACTTTAAATGATCCATGATTTTTAATAATATTTGATGATGAATTTTTAATAAAAATGCATCAACCGATGCAAAGGCCGAGGTTCCATCTGCTTTCTGAAAAAATGTGTCATCATGGTTACTAAAAGACAAATAAAACCCTAAGACGGTTGGTTTTTTCTTTTAATTCAAAGAATCCAAAGCTAGGAAGCTGTCCATGTAAATGTGATCAAGCTCCAAATGTACGCCTCCAATTAAAATAATGTTGTGATTAATTTAAAAATCAAATTGATTGTACACAGTTATTATGGTTGCCAAATCAGTTTTTAAATATCTTTTTTAGATCATAAAATTTACATATCAAATGAATAAAGTAATGATTACAAACAAAAAATCATTACTTTATTAGGAGGAGGGAAAGTTTGATCTTTTGAAAGTATTTAACGATCAATCGTGAAATAGGCAAACAATTAATTCCAACAATTAATGGCTTAGAAAAATGCCTCTGTCAAGATGTACTATGAATTATTTGAGCATGATTGACTAGATCTATCAGTTAGCTGCATATTCAAACAAGGCCGGCCAGATCTTTGAGATGAGAATTTGTCTAATTGAGAAGAGTTTTATTGAGATTAGAGCTGTAATTTGGTATTGATCATTTACCTAGGTTATAGATTTTTTGAAAATACTAGTAATATTTTTTAAGGCATTCCCAGTGACTTGTATCTCAAAGTGAGAGTACATATTAGATTGTTTTTCCGAAATGGAGGATGAAACCCCGGTCTCCTCATTGAAAAGATGCATATAGCCTGCTTTATTGATTTTTTTTCTACAAGGGAAAAACAAAGAACATACATCAAAAACCCCAAAGCTGCCACACAACACCTACAAATCCGACAATGGTTAAAAATCATGTCAACAAGGCCGCATGCCCGGAAAACAATGAAATCCTCCACCAGCTAGGAATCGTAAATAATCACATACCTCGAGACGCCCTCAAAGTGTAACGAGAGCCCACATCTGGTTTAGCAAACTCTTAGCAAGTACCTCATGTACATGCCAAAGAAGTTGTCACCGTCGTCGAACCAACGGGCAATCTTCATGGTTAAGGTCAGCATCATCTTTGTCGGTACTGCCGATGACGCAGCAACAACGCCAGATGGCGCCCCTGCCCTGCGTGAGGCCATCATCCCGCACGCCAATGAAACCCCTGATGCAACATGCCACCGAGACCGACCACTGTCGGCGCGGTAGATGGAACTCCGCTCCACCAGCTAACCCCCTCCAGGCATCTTGAGCTCCAAAACAATGCCCTCAAGAGGGTGAATGACACCAAAGTTCCGCCATCGTTCTATCCGGGAAAGCCCAGATCTAGGGTTTCCCCTGGAGCCTTAGGCACGAGGAGGGTTCATAGAAATGACTCCTTCAACAAGGAAACGACCTCCGAGAATGCCACCCGTCGGCTCCATATCGGAGCCCGGCTCACGCTGGCCAGTCGCCACGCCTTCCCCGCAGTAGAGGGGGCCGTTTCCATGCCGTCCTGCAGCCAATATACACGGAGAAGGACGTCCTGCCCTTGCACGGACAATGGGCACCGTCGCCACCGCAAGGCAGTGGGCGATCTCCGCAGCCCACGCGACCTTCCTTGATTTCCGTCTGAAAAACAATGGCCAGAACCGCTGCCATCCGGAGCGTAGACCACCACTGCCGTACCGCCAGATCCAGCGGCTGCGCCACGGCGGAGAGCCGCCATGCCGTGGTGCCCAGAAGACCGTGCCCCGACTCGTAGACGTCGTTCTGCAGCCCATCTCCACGCGTGAGGGGGCGAGAGCACCCCGCCGCCGCCGGCGACGGCCAGGCTTTGCCTGGACGCGCCCTCTGGCGGCAGCGAGGGAGGGGGAGGAAGTAGTAGTGGGCAGGGGAGGCGTGGTCAGGGTTTCCCTCCTGCCACCACGTGGTGGCGACGAGAGGGACAAGGGGCAACGAGAGGGGAGAGTACATATTAAATGGATGTGCACAATCATGTAACTCTTACTTGGCATGTTCAGAGAGGTAAGGGCCACATCGACAATAAGTCTTTATTGGTTTCCCTCGTGGTATCTTGCAGTAGATGTTTATGACATACATCTCCCTTTCCTAATTCTGCTCTCTACCTCAGCTTTTATCATATTTGGCGAGCTATATTCATACTAGCGTAAATAATCATCTGATTTCCTAAACAATCCATAAAATTACAACTATACGTGAAAGATCAAAACAAGCGAAATAGCTTTTAGCTATCTAATAAACAAAACAAAAGTTAGCACCCCATTAAAAGAACAGTCGTAGGAAGCAAAGTCTAACATGATATTATTGACACTTGCTACTTAATAAGACTTGAAAAGTAAACTAATACTACTCGTAGATCAAGTCTTTTTGATGTTCAAATCAGCCAGTCTCCTCGTCATTCTAATATAACAATTCGTCCATGACTACTGACAAGTATTTGTTTTTTATGCTTGGATGGCATCTTATCCACTTGTTCTTGTGATGCTAGCTAGCACTTGGAATTATGCATTGGCCTCGGGTTTCGAGATGAGAGCAAATGCTGAACAGATCTGGCAAATAAGTTTGCAACAACTTGATTTGAATACTAGTCAATGATTCGTGGTTCCGAGGTCATGAATTAAAACATGGAAGAGCATCTTAGACTAGTCATATGGTAGTATCATGCATATGGTACTAATATATGATACAATCTCCACGATACATAGTAGTATCATATAGTACTCCCTCCTTCACGGTTTGCAGGGCGCTCTACAAAAATCTCACGGACCAAGGCGTAAACGTATTGGCTGAGAATTAGGCCTGTTAGTGAGCGATTAAGGCGCATGCAGTGGTGGGAGACTGTTGCATGCATAGAAAGTTGGGAGAAAAGCTGCCACATTAATCAACAATTAATTCTTATATACCTAGGAACATTGCAGTTTTGGAAAAATCCAAATTTGATTAGGCACCCTGCAAACCGTGAAGGAGGGAGTAGTATCATAGTTTTAGTGTATTTATTGTTTTGTAAAATCTCAATGTAAAATTGTGGACAAGATTTGTTTGAGATTAATTTTTCTAGTTTTATGTGCTATGGTACCGTATCTACCTACTCCCTCCGTCACGGTTTAGAGGGCGTTTTAGAGAGATTGTTGAAACCTAGGTAAATGCTGATTGGGACCAGATTTGTGCCAAAACATGCGTCCATTAATTATTCGACGTCCTATTAAACGTAATTACTCAATAAAAACGAGGAGTTTAGGCGCATGCATTGGTGGAGTTGCATGCAAGAATTAATTTCTTGGCTGCATGGAGTAGGAAGTTGGGAGAAAAAAGGGAACATTAATTCTATAATTAAGTCTAACGCGCCTAGGAGAAAAGGAGTTTTGGAAACGCATGATTTTTGTAAGACGCCCTCCAAACCGTGACGGAGAAAGTATGATACAAACGCAATCTCTTTTATCATTAATTGCTATGACACATAAGCATTTTGCATGCATGTGGTGCATGATACCACCTATGATACCTCCATTGGAGCTAGTCTTACGACGAATCAGTTCACATGGTAGTAGGTGGGCATGTTCATAGAGGTAGCTAGAAGGTCCTCATCCACAATAAGTACAGAAGGTCTACATCAACAATATGTCTGTACTGGTGTCCTGGAGGTATCTTGCAGTAGATGTATATGACATACATCTCCCTTTCTAGCTGGTTCTTCTCTCTACCTCAGCTATTATCATATACTTGGCGAACTATATTCATACTAGAGTAAAGAATCCTCTGATTTCGTTAACAATCCATATAATTATAACTATACGTGAAAGATCAAAGCAAGGGAAATGGCTTTTAGCTATCTAAACAAAGCAAAAGTTAGCACCCCCAATAAAAGAACACTCATAGGAAGCAAAGTCTATCATGGCATTATTGGCACTTGTCCACTTAATGAGACTTGAAAAGTATACTAATAATACTCATAGCTAAAGTCTTTGATGGTCACGTCAGCCAGCCTCCTCATCATGCTAATATAACAATTTGTCCATGACTAATGACAAGTTACCCACTTGTTGTTGTGATGCTAGCTAGCACTTGGAATTATGCATTGGCCTCGGGTTTGGAGATGAGAGAGCAAATGTTGAACAGATCTGGCAAATGAGTTTGCAACAACTTGATTTGAATACTAGTCGATGATCCGTGGTTCCGAGGTCATGAAATAAAATTATGGAAGAGCATATTATGACGAATTAGTTCACATGGTAGTAGGTGGGCTGAAGAGAATAATACAGTAAACGAACTGTAGTTATACGTGCTTTTTTTCCTTCATGTATACAGTAAAAGTAAATAGCATGTAAATCGTCGGTGCTAATTACTGTTCTCATCTACTTGTGTTGGCTAGGGTCTTTTTTTATTCTGTAAATTACAGGCTCTGTTAATTTCCTTGTCGATGATAACCCACTCCAATTATATTCTCTGTCTACATTTCTTGTTAAAAAACTGATCCAATTTACATTCAATTTTTTTTTCAGGCATCACTTGGTACTCAATGAGGTCTTAATGTTGAGGTACGGTGCCCAGGATGAATGTGGGGATACCGTGCCTGAGGTGCCTCCATTTGTGATCTTAGTATGCAGGCTTTTTTGTTCCCTTCACAAAGACCAACCAAACAGAGGAATCCTATGTGTATGGTATCCTGATGGGGAGTTTACTTAGTGGATCCGTTTCGATTTATGCTGACTTTACTATTGGACAACGTAGCAAGGTTCCTTTGAAACAAGTATATAAGTCAGCAAAAACTTCTTTGTAATTATCCGTTGATTCAGAAGTGAATGGTTTCACAAGTTTTAGTCCCCGATGTGGACTAGAGAGGAGGTCAGACAGACGGTGCTCCGCTCCACTTCTTTCTTTCGAATCTGTCGGGTTTTCAACCAAGGAGAACCAGTGCATTCGCTTGTGCCGTTACGACCCCGGGATGACAACCCTAGCCCTCCCAAGCTGGAATCTAGGAGCACGCTCAGGTAGCGGTGTTGTCCGCAGAGTAATCAGAGATGCCAGCCCAATCTCGGGCGGGATGACGCCTCCCTCGGACATCGCGTCTGCCGGACGCTGCCTTTCCTCTGCTTAGCAAGGGCTTATTATCACCTCGACATCGCGGCCATGGGGTCATGGCCGTGTACATCCAGGTGATAACAAACCCTCGCCCTCCTTTTGGCAGTTTGTGAGGTCCCAAACAGGCGCACGAAGGTGGTCATTGTTTGCAACATTTTCGGCAATGGTAGAGTAATTTTCATTCATAAGTTATCTGGAATCATCTAATCTAATCTAATCAGCCACCAACAGTAGCATTGGTGCATGATAATAGCAAAAGGACATAATTTCTGAAAAGAAATAGTAACATTTAGATGTTTCCACACTGGCATGTCATCTGCGAGTCTTGTTTCCAGCATACATAAGGTCTTGTAGCAAATACTAGAGCACTATTTCTTCTTGTGACCAAATAAGGCTGCAAGCTTCGCGCTAGTTGTTGAGGCACGGGATACCTGAAATTTCATACAGGATGTTGGAGCCATCAGAAATGTCTAGCAGAAACTATATGATCATGCAGATTTTTTATTTGTTTCTAGACACGAAAACCAAGGAAGTAAACCGAGTTTTTAGTTGGCAACAGTAGAATAGGCATTACCTCGAAAACACTTTGCATGAACAAAAAGCAGTATTATAGTAAGATGATGCAGATGACGATGTTAATGAAAGCATGTTTTTTCCGGATATTCACTTCGGCTCGCGGGTGCAAATGCACCATTGCACCCATTGTGACAAAACATATTTCAAAATATCAAAAAAAATCCACATATACATTAGAACATTTTATGTTGGTTCGCAATTTTTCAGGATGAATGAATATTTTATGTGTCTTGTATAAAAAAAGACAAAAGGTGTCACAGGAATACGTTATTCACATGACACTTTTTGTCTTTTTATACACAACACATAAAATGTTTTTTCATCCTGAAAACTTCTGAACCAACATAAAATGTTCGAATTTAGATTTAGATTTTTTTTAAAGTTTTTGACATTTCAAAATATGTTTTCTCACATTGAGTGCATTTGCACCTATGAGCCGAATTGCCGCCTCCTGTTTTTTCCAGATATGTCTATCATTCCATGGTCATCCAACCTAGTTACGAAGATAGTACTTTTGGCTTCTCATAGTTGCAAACTTTCTACAAAAGGACTCTTCAAGTATCCCTTTAATCTCACTAGCTAGGTGACTTTTTATGTAGAATATGCGCTTCTTACTTGAATAGTCTGCACGCAGAAATGCACATGGTATCTATTTTTGTAGTACTCTTTCAGTTTGTAGAAATTCAGATGAAATTATTATGACGCGCTCGGAAATTTCTACATATGGGACATATCTAAAATATTTTGACCAGATATTTGAGGTTATCGATCCTACACCCGAAGTGAAAATATGGAAACTGCCTTTCTTAATGAATGTCAAGTGTATGTATGTGCTAGTTTGTATTCAGAGTAGCAACAAAACATATATGAAGTTATTATATTTGATGCCAGAAATTTTAAATATATCAATGTGTATTCATGAATATGCTTCTAATTTCGACAATTAAGACGTGTGTGCATACGCACCATCATGGGTATAGAAGGGAAGCAGTGACCCTCCATTAGTTACCAAAAGAAAAAGAAGAAGTATCAGCCATTGCAGAGGGAAACTAAAATTAAGCTATTTCAATATATTTTCTTTATGAAATCCAATCATCTCAGTAGAGAACCTCTTAATTTCTCCTCTATCTATCTTACCTCGTTTGCCGTTTTGTTTGCCATTTTGCTTGCGCGTAGTCCGTTGAGAGCGTCAACAATTTCTTCTATGGGAGGTCTGCATTTCCGATCAACCTCAACACACTGTAATCCAATTTCGATGCATTTTTTAACTTGCTGGAGGCCTTCTGAGTCTAGCAACGTATACTTGGATGCTATGTGCTTCACTGTCCATTCTTTACGTACCTACAGTAACGATGTTTGGTGAGTATATATATATATATATATATATATATATATATATATATATATATATATATATATATATATATATATAGACTAATTAAATGTAGCAGAAAACTCCAATTAATTCCGGTCTTCCTAATTCAAACAACTAATTAATGCTTCATCTCACTTTATCAATGAAATTCCTTGCGGACGGTTGGTCTTTCTCAGGGATGTTTTTCTGTCTTGTGGTGATCTCGATTATCATCAGGCCCAAACTATATATGTCCGACTGCGCTGATATTTCACCTCGGTACAGGTACTCCGGAGCCATGTATCCGCTGCGTGTGGCATAAACATGGAAAGTTAAACGGGACTTAATTACAAATAAGGAGCAGAGACTAGTAATGTTATGAAACAGCAGTGGCGAGCTTACTACGATCCGACGACTGTTTGCGTGCACAGTCTGGTTTGCTCCTGGCCAAAGACTCTGGAGAGCGCGAAATCGGCAATCTTTGGGACCATGTTTGCGTCGAGCAGTATATTTTCAGGCTTTAGGTCCATGTGGATGATGGGGATGTCCAGCTTGTGCAGGTAATGCAGGCCCTTGCAGATGCCCTTGATTATTTTGAAGCGCGTGTCCCAGTCAATGCCTGGCTCAGCCGAAGAGTTGTTCTGATCGGTTGCTTTGTCCCCTGTAAAGACCGATGATCAGTAATCTGGAATATCAATAACTGCAAACATACATAGGGGAGGAACTAGTAGAGGGATCATGGAGCTCTGCACAATGTAGCGTATCGCGTACCAAAGAGGTTGTCCTGAAGGCTTCCGACAGGCAAATACTCGTAGCAGAGTAAGCTCTCGGTTATGTCCGCCTGGATGTATCTCCCGTCGAGCTGCACCAGTTTCTTGTTGGTCTCGCTGCAGAAGCCGACCAGCTGCACGATGTTGTCGTGCTTGAGCACCATCACGTTCTGCACCTCCTTCTTGAAGGTCTTGTCGGCGGGCATCGGCGCGTTCTCCTGCAGCTTCTTCACGGCGATCACCCTGTCCCCGTCCGGCACAACCCCCTGTTCAGGTCCCGCGGATATCAGCGTACTCTTCATCGATTTGAGTCGCAGTTAAAGAACAGATCGAGAAATTTCATGGGGGAAATGGAAGCAGACCATGTAGAGCGTTCCGAACGGGCTCCCGCTGATTTTCCGGACTGTAGAGTATATACTATTGCCCAATTAATGGGTCCTCCATGTGGTTTGGTTCCCTAGCTGATACTAATACAATAGACGTACGAAAACGCGTGTCTGCCATAGATCGCATCGCCACCGCGTAATTTATTTCTTTTTGCAGTCCCGCGTAGATCGAGAAAGTGTATAAAGTTTAATTTTAGTTTAAAGTCTCAGGTAGCGCGTGAGACCTGTCGGAGGTGGTTGCGACCCGTTGGGACAGTTGCAACGGACATCTACACACGTTCCGATGATTTAACGAAAGTCGCATATTTATCAAAATTTAAATAAACCTAGACTAGACACTAAATTAGTGTAAGGTCATCTTCATTGGCGTGATCTATATGGATAGATGCCGTTCGTTTAGATCCGACCGAACAAGAGGATAGATGAAACGGAAAACAACGATCCAAAACGACCGGTGCGACCGCGCCGAATTTTTACCGATCGCGTGCCCCCAAATGGCACGCTGTTGTTAAAAATACGCCGGTGGCATGCTGCTGAATCGACAAACTACTGACGCGTACTTTATCTCCCTGCCGTTCCCCAACGATAACCATAGTGTGCAACGGCGAGGCATCGGTCCGCATGTGGCCACGGTTCCTCCACAAGGAGCTCCCCGGGAAGGTCGTTAGTTACGGGCTCCCCGAGGAGGTTGTTAGCCGCGCGGGTCAGGCCTGGCCGTGCCTGGAGGGGGTTCCTCTTCGCCTATAAGTTGCCTCTTAACCTAAAAACTCAGGGGGAGTTCGACGTTTTTTCAGAAAGAGTTCCGCTTCTGTAGAGATCCCAACCTGATAAGGTAGAGATCCATGTGTTTATAATGCTAGTCCCTGGATCAATAGCTAGCATCCATAGTTTAAGATTTAATATCAAGAAACAAAGGTCATATTACAACTTATAACCAGCAATAAAATATTTCATTACATCTTACATAGCTCATTTGGCTATCTCATTACAATGCAGCAGATATAACTATATAGCATGGAGTCCTTCATCTTCAAGTGCCACAGGCAATCATGTTGGTTGTAGACTTGTAATCCTATTCAACACACTTCACTAATATCAAACAAACCTGCAACATAATAAGTTACAGTCACAAAGGACAATACATTTGAATTGTATTGGCAAGTGATACTATGGTAGAATAGTGGTAGCTAACATCTATATGCATTTGGATAAGTGTAGCTTAGGCTTGCTTTGCTCAAAATAAGTTTTCCTTATTAGTTGAAAACACTAAGTTTTTATTTGTCAAAAATCACCCAAGGAACTACCAATAGAAATTGATGATCCATCACCCAAGGAACTACCAATAGAAATTGGTGATCCTTTACCCTTGTTCAACCACAAGTTTTTAACTTAGAAATTGGGATGAGGAGATCCTTGATAGCTTCAATGTCTTGATGCTCAAATTGTCCATTGTCAGGGACACGGCTAAGTACTTAGGTTTTACTCTCTCGAGAGGTGGTGCACTTTCCCCACAAGACTCGACATGCATCGAGACAAGATCTTTCAGAAGTCTTCTCTTAGACCAAATGGACGCGTTCCATCCTATTACCCTACCACCTTCTGTCCATCTGGCTAAGTTATTGTAACCTATATAATTCAGGCAGAGCCCATATTGCCATGTTGCACTAGAAGCTTCTCAACACTTGACATCTCAAATCTCTCTGTTCCTGGGTGGCTTTTCACAAGTGAGATACACCAGGGATGCCATTGAAATGGGCCCTGTGTAACCACTCAACATAACCCATTCTTTCCATTCCACCCAGGTGATTCATTTATATAGTTGTTTTATTAAACAAAACACAAGTCATAGACTTAGAAATATTTCATAGCATGAATAATCCACCCTTGTTTTCTATTAGCTAAGCTAAGCATGATAGTAGAAAGAGTCTTAACTTATGGAAAATTCTACTAAGGCATCATCTAATAGGATTTCCCAAGGCATAGCATATATATACTTAGTAAAAATTCCATGCAAGTCCTACTCAAAATATCACTAATGCATAGTCAAATAATAGGACAAAATATATGAAGCACCACTTGAATTTTTAGTAGAGAACTAAGTTCACTCATTTATCTTGCAAATGTCACACTCTTCAAAGTTCACTACAATTCAATCAAGGCACAAATTCAAACTAGCATTCAAACAATTCACCACATAATAAAAACAAAGAAATGCATGCAAGCATACAAAAGATTGTTTTATTTGGAAAAGTGGTTTCTAATAAGGCCATAAACATTTTAAAACACCTAATGGTCATTTATAAGAGTGGCAAAACCATTTAAAAACAAGTTAGTGAAAATGGGCCATTTAAATCATTTTTGTTTTGCTAGAAATAATTTAAATTAAAGTAATAATTTCTAGTGTTAGCTAAAAAAAATTTAAACACAAATGTTAGTGTTTATGGTCAAAGTGTTTAAAAAAAATCCATTTGCAAAATGTTTCACTCAAAAATCATTTTTAAATCATAGCAACATTTTTATTTTATCATAAATGTTTATATTCAAAAGAATATTTCCTTAGTGTCACAAAATATGTTCTTAAATTCTAATGTTAGTGTTTAGGGTCAGAGAGTTCAAATCAAACCATTTGCAAAAGATTTTACTCAAAAACCATTTTTAGAATAATTTTTATACACAAAATAGTCCTACAAATGTTTCAGCAAAAACACCTAATTTTTTAGAATCAAAATACTAAACTAAGGGCATGGTTGCAAAGTTCACATTTTTATGAATCCATTGATATAAAATTTGTAATTTTTGGCCAAGCAGAACAAAAGTTATGATATTTCAAGTTTAATCATTTAAATTCACTTCTGGAATTTAAACAGACACATCTGGCCACGTGGAATGATTTCATTGGCTGATACCGATTCGCTTTGATCGAGCTCTGTGGACTGCAGGATTAAAAGTGAATCGTATGGCACAGATCAAGTCATACCCCTTCGATTAAACGTTCTATCATATCCACTGGATCCACATCTGACGGCTCAGAGAGCAACGACCACAGATGGGCGGCGCGGCCTGGCGTCTGTGGCGCGGCACTCGGGCGGTGATGTTTCCGAAGAATCTAGGAAGCGAGGAAGGAAACAAAGGGGATTACCAGATTCGCCGAAGCACGTATATGCTCAACCTGGTCTCTGTCGGCCAAGGGGCGCACGAGTTCTATGGGGATTGCTCGCCGGAGTTCTTGCTACCGTCGAGCACGTTCTGGTGTCGTCGGAGGCGAGTGTCTCGGACGCAATCGAGAAAGAGAACACGTTAGGAAGATGCGCACGGATTCAAGGATAGTAGGGACACTCACCAGAGAGCAAGGGCGCACGGCGTTGGCGTTAGTAGCTCGCCGGAGCTCATGCAGATGGCAGTGGCGCTCAGGTTTGCTTGTTGTCGAGCCTCTGGGGCACGCACGGGCGAGCTGAGGGTATGGGCAGGTGCGCGTGTCGATGGGGAGCAGGCTTGTGGAAACCAGGGGCAAGGGGGTGGCCGGAGTTGGTCGGAATTCGACGGGGGAGCTCGCCAGAGCAGTGGTGTTTCGAGCACGAATTCACGCAGCCTGGAGGCGTTCAGAGCATGGGGTCTGAGGGGAAATGGGGAGGAGAGGTGGGCGATTATGTAAGCGTGGTCGCGGGGAGAGATTAATGCAGCAATCAAACGAATTTACGAGGAGGAATCAACGCAGGTAACGGCGAGGAGGAATGAGGGGGGCGGGTCTCGCGCGGGGACGACGATGAAGTGGCGATGATGGGGTCTAGGCGTCAGTGGGGGCGCGGGTTCATTCGTTTGTGAGAAACGATTCACGGGGAGAGAGAGGTGTCGGGTGGCTTGCTGGGCTAGCTGGGCTGGGTAGGTTAGATGGGTTGTTCTGTTTTCTATTTTTTTCTTCCCACTTTCTTTTTCTTTTCTGATTTCTGTTCTCAATTTGAATCAAATGTTTTTAAACATCTGTTTGAATTCAAATGTTTATCAAACCTTTTCAGTAGTTTTTTACTGTTCAGTAGTGTGTTTAAATAATCCATTTTAGAATATTTCTTTTATTCTCTTATGGTTTATTGTTTATTTAAATTAGGCATTTGTCCTTATTTAAATAAAATCAAATATGGTTCAAACCCATATTAATTTTATTCAAATAATTATTTTATTCTTTTTAAGTTAATTAGATAACTTTTAATCCATTTTGGCAATTTCAATTATTTTTCTCATGATTTAATTAATCATTTTTATTAGGGATTTTGTCTTCATTTAAATAAAATTGAATATTGTTAAAAGCCCATATAATTTTATTTGAATAATCTTTATTCCTTTATTTTTATTTGGATTATCTTTATTCCATTTTCTTATGGATTTGGCAAAGATTTAATTTGTCTTTAAATAACTTCTTATTTATTTAATCCTTTCTTTGTCTTATAAAATCCATATCTTTTATTTATAGTTCCAAAATTGGTGATTCTAATTTGTATCATTTTATTTAATATTTATTTATCTTTTTAAATACTTTTAAGATTACTTTTCTCATAATTTGGCATGGATTTTGGTTAGGAGATTTATTAGCTTTGGAAATTATTTTCCTTTTATCTAACTAAATTCATAAGTTTTTTCCATGGCTCCAAATTGAATGAAACCAATTTCTATGGTTTTATAATATTTTTGTTTACCATTTCTGATCATCATTTAAAAAAAATTGTTACCAATTTTTTATATGGAATAAATCCATAGTCTTGGAGAGATCTTGGATATGATTTCTTTCTTTAGGGTTTAGGGTTTTGGTTTATTTTTCCCAAGTGTTCAAATTCAAGATTCTTTCCATGCAGGGATGCATTTGATTCTTTGAACATTTGTTTGTTTTCTTTTCATTCAAATTTTGTTCAAGCAGAGTTTTGATGTTTCCATTTAGAAGCAAAAAGTTTCTTTTCATCCTAAATTTCAACATTTGTTTCTTTTGTTTATTTATTTTTCACATTTCAAAATTTGGAGAATTTTGGGATGTGACAGACTACCACCCTTAAAAGGAATCTCGTCCCGAGATTCGGGAAGGCTAGAGGTTACAAGTTGGCTTCAAGACAACTAGGGTACTACCACCCTTAAGAGATTTTTCACTAGATTACATCTTGGCTTACTTGGGATCTTTATGTATCTTCTCTGGACAGTTGTTTGCATAGTGTCCCTGATTTTCACACTTGAAACATGTGACAAGGTTGAGATCCTTCACAGGCTTGCTTGTCTTGTACTTCTTCTTTTCTGGACAATGTGATGCATAATGGCCTGGCTTTTTGCATTTGTTGCACATCACTTGACTAACGTCCTCTTTCATCTTTGGTATCACTACTTCTTGTTTGTTTTCTTGGACCTTCTTCTTTTCTGGACATTCATTGGCATAGTGTCCCTTATCTTTGCAATTGTGACATTTCTCCTGTATAATGTCTTTCTTGCTGGGGTTAGGGCATTTCTTCTTTTTCTTAGGTTTCTCCAAAGCTAGGAGGGCTCTTAGTTCATGTTCTTCATATTTCACCACAAATGTGGGAAACCTTTCTTGCTTCTTGGGGCAGTCACTGGAGATGTGACCTTCTTCTCCACATGAGTAGCAACACTTTGTGGTCACATTGGGTGTGGCCTTATGAGGCACGGCTCTGACTTCGGCTTCCGCCATAGGGCTTGATTCTGCGTGGGTCTTCTTGAGAGCTTGATACACTCCATCCTTGACTCCTTTATTCACTTGTTGCACCATGGGGTAAAGGTGACAATGAACAGGGACATGATCGTTCCCTTCACATAGGAAACAAGAAACTTGAGATGTGGGTATTGTTTAGTGGGATGCTTCTCTTCACAATTAGGGCATTGGTCCACATGCTCTTTATAACTGTGTCCTATGTATCCAAAGATATTTCCAGCTTGAGTTCCTTCTATAATATCATCCTTGATATCATTGTTGTCACAATCACTTTGGGAAAGGTTGTTCCTCATGTTGATCATTTGATTGGTCATCTTTTGCAACAATTGACATTTGGTTTCCAAGAACTTTAGCATGGTTGGGTCTAACTCATTGTTGTTGGCTAAAAACTGAGTCGTCACTTGATTCAACTGGGCTTGGGTTGCTAGTAGTTGTTCTCTCATGTGCATCTCTTGGTTGTTGTTGTCACCATTCTTGATGTTGGAGTTGTGGTCTCTTGGAGAAGTCATCTGTTTGGGTTGGATTGGGATTAGAATAGGTAAAAGATTTCTAGAGGAATAATTCTACTCACACACAACAATTCACACAAAGAAATGTGCAAGCAATCACAATCATGCATTCCATTCAAACAACAAGATTCAAGCATATTTTAGGCAACAAAATATTTTTGCTATACCACATAAGTTGGTGTGATTAATAAATTGATCTAATTAAACACTAGTATGGTGGTCCAACTATAGGATTTACTTGAGATCATTCCTTCTTCCTTAGTTGTTTCTTCATGAACAAGATCATGGTATCCTTGGAAGAAAATCTTGTATCTTGGGCATAATGCTCAAAGGTGATGATGGTTCCTTCTAAGTTGTGTTTTCTTAGTCTCCAAGTCTTGAGTAATATTTCTTGTCTCACTTGTAGTCCTTAGCGATGTCCAAGTTGAAGTCCTTGGTGAACTAAAGTTGAAGTCATTAGTGATGTTGAAGTCTTTGCTCTTGTTGATGTTTTGTCCATCAAGTTGAAAAGGAAAAGATGTAGAATCAAAACCAAAAAGGTTCAGGAAAGAGTTTACAAGATTGTTTGTAAATAAGTTTGAACAAAATACAACTCCTATTTTTCTAAGGGGTTTTGTCCAATCCTAGGGTTACAATCCTAGAGGCAACACAGTGCTCTGATACCATCTGTAGAGGTCCCAACCTGATAAGGTAGAGATCCATGTGTTTACAATGCTAGTCCCTAGATTAATAGCTAGCATCTACAGTTTAAGATGTAATATCAAGAAACAAAGGTCATATTACAACTTATAACCAGCAATAAAATATTTCATTACATCTTACATAGCTCATTTGGCTATCTCATTACAATGCAGCAGATATAACTATATAGCATGGAGTCCTTCATCTTCAAGTGCCATAGGCAATCATGTTGGTTGTAGACTTGTAATCCTATTCAACACACTTCACTAACATCAAACAAACCTGCAACATAATAAGTTACAGTCACAAGGGTCAATACATTTGAATTGTATTGACAAGTGATACTATGGTAGAATAGTGGTAGCTAACATCTATATGCATTTGGATAAGTGTAGCTTAGGCTTGCTTTGCAAAATAAGTTTTCCTCATTAGTTGAAAACACTAAGTTTTTATTTGTCAAAATCACCCAAGGAACTACCAATAGAAATTGGTGATCCTTTACCCTTGTTCAACCACAAGTTTTTAACTTAGAAATTGGGATGAGGAGATCCTTGATACCTTCAATGTCTTGATGCTCAAATTGTCCATTGCCGGGGACACGGCTAAGTACTTAGGTTTTACTCTCTCGAGAGGTGGTGCACTTTCCCCACAAGACTCGACATGCATTGAGACAAGATCTTTCAGAAGCCTTCCCTTAGACCAAATGGATGCGTTCCATCCTATCACCCTACCACCTTCTGTCCATCTGGATAAGTTATTGCAACCTATATGATCCAGGCAGAGCCCATATTGCCATGCTGCACTAGAAGCTTCTCAACACTTTACATCTTAAATCTCTTTGTTCCTGGGTGGCTTTCCACAAGTGAGATACACCAGGGAGGCCATTGAAATGGGCCATGTGTAACCACTCAACATAACCCATTCTTTCCATTCCACCCAGGTGATTCATTCACATAGTTGTTTTATTAAACAAAACACAAGTCATAGACTTAGAAATATTTCATAACATGAATAATCCACCCTTGTTTTCTATTAGCTAAGCTAAGCATGATAGTAGAAAGAGACTTAACTTATGGAAAATACTACTAAGGCATCATCTAATAGGATTTCCCAAGGCATAGCATATATATACTTAGTAAAAATTCCATGCAAGTCCTACTCAAAATATCACTAATGCATAGTCAAATAATAGGACAAAATATATGAAGCACCACTTGACTTTTAGTAGAGAACTAAGATCACTCCTTTTTCTTGCAAATGTCACACTCTTCAAAGTTCACTACAATTCAATCAAGGCACAAATTCAAACTAGCATTCAAACAATTCACCACATAATAAAAACAAAGAAATGCATGCAAGCATGCAAAAGATTGTTTTATTTGGAAAAGTGGTTTCTAATAAGGCTGATGGGGATATGCCTATCGGGGTATATCCAGCAGGACGTTTCCGACTGGCCCAGGAACTGGCGAGTGGGCCTGCAAGACGGCGACTGGATCAAGACCTGGCGTGGATCCAAGCGACTGGAAGTTGAAGGCCCAGGAGAGTAGATAGGCCCAGTCGGATTAGGTTAAACGTGTACCGAAACCTTAACTCATTCGGTTGAGATATGTAAACCCTAGGGGAGGGTGAGTCTATATAAACCTCCCTACAGGGCGTGTAAACATACGTTCCATCATCCACCCAAGTGACTCGCCGCCTAGCCGTCGAGCTCGCCCCATTGTACCTCCATGATAATACAATCTAGCAGGAGTAGGTCTTACCCTCCGGGGGGCCGAACCTGGGTAAAACCCTGTGTCTCCGCCCTCATCTCGCACCGCAGATGGCTGGCCGCCCTTGCCCTTCGTTCTACTACTCGCTGCCGATTGCAGCATCTGTCGTGGTCATTCCCACGATAGTGGCGCCCACCGTGGGGCCTGGCCGGTGTTCTGCGGCAAGATCCAATCTGCCCATCAACGAGTCGGTCGCCACCGGCCGCATGATAGCGATCGGCGAGATGCTCTAGATCTTGCCGAGCAGCTACGTCCCGGCGGCGCGACCCGTAACACACAGCATGATCCTGCCCGTCGACACGATCAGCCTCTTCGTCGGCCTCACCGATGTCATCGTCTCGGAGGACTCGGCTTGCATCCGCGAGTCGCCGCCGCGCGACCGGATCTTCGAGATCCAGGTCCGCACGATCCATCGCCTCGCCTCCGAGTACAACTCGGCCCACAGCGACGTGGCCGAAAACACCGCGGCCGCGGAAGACGCGGCCCTCAACGACGATGCCGACTCGGCGACTCCGGCGTCACTCGCCGGATCCATCACCGCAGCTTCACCCGCGGGTTCCATCACCCCGGTCTCCAACGTGGGAGACTTCGAGGATCCTTCCATCCTTGGGATCTTCGACTTCGACTCCGGATCGGAAAACTCCGCCGATCTCCGCGACGGGACCGGTCGCCACGCCGCGACCTACATGGCGACCGGCACCGATCCGCCGGAGGATCCCTTCTCCACCCCGATCCCTCCTAACGCCATGGCAATGGAGGTCGAGGAACTCCGCCTGAAGCTGGCGGAGGCAGTACGCAAGGAGCAGGCCGAGCGCGAAAAATTTCGCCTCGAGCAGGTGACGGCGCAGGAGCTGTCACGCTACCACCAGCAGCGAATCAGGTCGCGCCTGAACCCCACCGTCCAGGGGCGCGCCCTGAACTTTGATGATGAGAACGACCCGGCCCGCGTGGCCGAGCGCGCGATCTGCGAGAACGCGCCACCCGGAGGAAGCGCCCGACCCCCGCCAGGGTCGACGGCGAACGACGCCCCACCTCCACCCAACCGCGCACCCCCCAGGGACTAGCCGCGGATCGTGGTCTCCTCGCGGGAGCGAGACGCGAACGGCCTACCACTGTTCTCCACCCCGATGGACAACCTTGTGGCGGGCCGAGCAGCGGTCGACAACATCACGGCCACCGGAGACGGCGCCCTACAGATCCAGTACGTCAGGGCCCTGCTCGCAAAGGCGGTCGAGCAGCAAAACGCAGGCGCTGACTCGCAGGGTCGGATGTACTCGCGTTCTTCGGGCAGCAGAGCGGCCTCAAGCGGCCGCCCATTAGCGGCAAACACCCTCAATTGCCCGCCACCCAAACCACTGCAGCTCCAACACCGACCCGCGAACGCGGCACTCTCCATCAACGACCCCAGGCCAGCTACCAACTTTGTCGCCGCCAACGGTCAGCCCGTCGACGCCCGCACCCACATCATCAACAACCAAAGCTGGCGCGCACGCCAGCCCGACGACCTGCGACACACCCTAACCAATCGCCGCAACGGCGAGCCAATGGGGTCGCTAAGCCGACTCGGGCCCCGGTGCTTCGGACCGATGATCCGAGGCAAAAAATACCCGGCGACCTTCAAAGCGCCGAAGGAAATAGAGAAGTACGACCCTTCGTACGACCCCTCCGTGTGGCTGGACACCTACCTCATGGCGATGGGGATCGCTGGCCACACCGACCTGCTAGCTGCCCGTTACCTCCCCCTGATGATGGAGGGAACGTGCAGGCAGTGGATCAACACTCTTCCCCCGGATAGCATCGACTCCTGAGAAGAGATGCGTGATGCCTTCGTCAGGCACTTCGAGTGCTCCTACACCCGCGCCACCACCATCGAGGACCTGGAACGATGCGTCCAGGGACCCCGCGAGTCGACCCGCAGCTGGGTCCAGCGGTGGCAAGAACTATGGTACAACGCGGTCGGCATCCACCTGGACACCGCGATCCACTGCTTCAAGACCTCGTGCCGCTACGAGCCCCTGGTCGCCAAGCTCAAGCGACACTCCCGCACACTCGACAACATACCGGATCTCCTCGAGATCGCCAAGAGATACGCGGAGGAAGACCCAAACCAGGAAACCGACGACGAGTCGGGCGGTCAACGCCGCACAAACGGCACCGAAAACGGACGACGGTCTGACCTACGCTACAGCAACAGTCGCCTCACCGGCAAGCGCCACAGTGACGGGCGAGTCGACTTCGTCGCCAACGCTGGGCACGTGCAACGCGAGCCCAAGAGCTTCCGCCGCGACGGAGGGCAACGCCGCGATGGCGGCAATTACAAGGCGAAACCAAGGTTCGACCCCGCAGCCCTCCTTAACCAACCTTGTGCGTTTCACAGCAGGGAAGGGAAGCCCGCCACGCACACGACCGCCGACTGCCACTCTCTCAAGGAGATTGAGAAGGAACGGCGAGCGCGGGAGGACCCCGACAACAACCCGCCAAACGGCGGAAAATTCGGCAGTGTGGTTGGCTCGCTCCACACCTTCACAGGCTTCAACACGAAGCGCGAGAAGAAGGTCATCGCCCGCGCCGTTGCCGTCAACATGGTGGCCCAGGTGGACGTTCCCCAGTTCCTCAACTGGTCGGAGCAGCCCATCACCTGGAGCCGCCAGGACCACTCGCCGCGCATCGAGTCCCAGGCCGAGTCGCCCTGGTGGTCAAGCCCAAGGTGGGAGACTACTGGCTCCTCAAGACATTGATGGACGGCGGCAGCTCCATCAACATCCTGTACCTGGACACCTTCAGGCGACTGCGGCTACCGCAGTCGATGGTCGAGACGACCTACACCACGTTCCATGGCATCGTCCCCGGTCGGAAGGCGTACCCGATCGGCAAGGTCACGCTGCCAGTCACCTTCGGCACACCAGCAAACTTCCGCACCGAGCGGATCGTCTTCGAGCTGGTACCCTTCGACAGCCCCTACCACTGCGTCCTGGGGCGCCAGGCGTTCGCCAAGTTCATGGCAGCGTCCCACTACGCGTACAACGCGATGAAGCTCCCCGGGCCGCGCGGCGTCATCACCATCAACGGCGACCCCGACATGGCCGCCGAGTGCGAGGCCAAAGGAGCTGAACTCGCCGACGCCGTCATCGCGGCAGAGACCAACCACATCGACGAGCTCGCCAAATACGCGAGCGGGGTCAACAACGACGACCCCACCATACTCAAGAATCCCAATTCGGAGGGCATCAACACCTCCGCCTTCGAGGCGACGACGCACACCCGCACCGTCGAGCTGGTCCCAGGCGACTCCAGCCAGACGGTGACGATCGGGACGGACATGAGCCCAGCATAGGAAGGCGCGATCATCGAGTTCCTCCGTGAGAACAGGGACATCTTCGCATGGAAGCCCTCTGACATGCCTGGTGTCCCTAGGGAACTCGCTGAGCACAAACTCCACGCCGATCCCAAAGTGCGACCGGTCAAGCAGTCGCTACGGCCCTTCGATGAAGAGCGCCGCCGAGCCATCGCCGAGGAGGTGCAGCGTCTACTCACTGCAGGCTTCATCCGGCCAATAAAATACTCCAAGTGGCTGGCAAACCCAGTCCTGGTCGAGAAGAAAAACGGGACCTGGAGGATGTGTATCGACTACACAAACTTAAACAGCGCCTGCCCGAAGGAGCAATTCGTCCTCCCGCGGATTGACCAAATAATCGATTCCACCGCGGGTTCGGAGTCGATGTGTTTCCTTGACGCCTACTCTAGGCGGCGCTCAGGCGGTGATGTTTCTGACGAATCTAGGAAGCGAGGAAGGAAATGGAGGGGCTTACCAGATTCGCGGAAGAGCGTAGATGCTCAACATGGTCTCTGTCGGCCAAGGGGCGCACGGGTTCTATGGGGATTGCGCGCCGGAGTTCTTGCTACCGTCGGGCATGTTCTGGTGTCGTTGGAGGCGAGTGTCTGGAACGCAAGCGAGCAAGAGAACACGTCAGGAAGATGCGCACGGATTCAAGGATCGTAGGGACACTCACCAGAGAGCAAGGGGCGCACGGGGTTGACGTCAGTAGCTCGCCGGAGCTGATGCAGACGGCGGTGACGCTCAGGTTTGCTTGTTGTCGAGCCTCTGGGGCGCACGCGGGTGAGCTGAGGGTACGTGCAGATGTGCGTGTCGATGGGGATCAGGCTCGTGGAAACCAGGGTCAAGGGGTGGCCGAAGTTGGTCGGAATTCGACGGGGGAGCTCGCCGGAGAAGTGGTGTTTCGAGCACGAATTCACGCAGCCTGGAGGCATTCAAGGCATGGGGTATGAGGGGAAATGGGGAGAATAGGTGGGCGATTATGTACGCGTGGTCGCGGAGAGAGATTAACATAGCAATCAAACGGATTTACGGGGAGGAATCAACGCAGGTAACGACGAGGAGGAATGAGGGGGGCAGGTCTCGCGCGGGGATGACGATGAGGTGGCGATGGTTGGGTCTGGGTGTCAGTGGGGGCGCGGGTTCATTTGTCGGTGAGAAACGATTCGCGGGGAGAGAGAGGTGCTGGGTGGGCTTGCTGGGCTAGCTGGGCTTGTTGGGTAGGGGTAGATTAGATGGGCTGTTCTGTTTTCTATTTTTTCTTCCCTGTTTCTTTTTCTTTTCTGATTTCTGTTTTCAATTTGAATCAAATGTGTTTTAAACATCTGTTTGAATTCAAATGTTTATCAAACCTTTTCAGTAGTTTTTTACTGTTTAGTAGTCTGTTTAAATAATCCATTTTAGAATATTTCTTCTATTCTCTTATGGTTTATTGTTTATTTAAATTAGGCATTTGTCCTTATTTAAATAAAATCAAATATGGTTCAAACCCATACTAATTTTATTCAAATAATTCTTTTATTCTTTTTAAGTTAATTAGATAACTTTTAATCCATTTTGGCAATTTCAATTATTTTTCTCATGATTTAATTAATCATTTTTATTAGGGATTTTGTCTCCATTTAAATAAAATTGAATTTGGTTAAAGGCCCATAATTTTATTTGAATAATATTTATTCCTTTATTTTTATTTGGATTATCTTTATTCCATTTTCTTATGGATTTGGCCAAGATTTAATTTGTCTTTAAATAACGTCTTATTTATTTATTTCTTTGTCTTATAAAATCCATATCTATTTTTTATAGTTCCAAAATTGGTGATTCCAATTTGTATCATTTTATTTAATATTTATTTATCTTTTCAAATTCTTTTAAGATTATTTTGCTCACAATTTGGCATGGATTTTGGTTAGGAGCTTTATTAGCTTTGGAAATTATTTTCCTTTTATCTTATTAAATTCATAAGTGTTTTTTCCATGGCTCCAAATTGAATGAAACCAATTTCTATGGTTTTATAATATTTTTGTTTACCATTTTTTATCATCATTTAAAAATGTTTGTTGCCAAGTTTTTATATGGAACAAATCCATAGTCTTGGAGAGATCTTGGATATGATTTCTTTCTTTAGGGTTTAGGGTTTTGGTTTATTTTTCCCAAGTGTTCAAATTCAAGATTCTTTCCATGCAGGGATGCATTTGCTTCTTTGAACATTTGTTTGTTGTCTTTTTAGTCAATTTTTGTTCAAGCAGAGTTTTGATGTTTCCATTTAGAAGCAAAAAGTTTCTTTTCACCCTAAATTTCAACATTTGTTTTTTTGTTTATTTATTTTTGACGTTTCAAAATTTGGAGAATTTTGGGATGTGACAGCTGCGCCGCCACCACCAGAAACCGCGATTCAGAACCAGAAACTTCGTTCTGGCACCCTGTCGGGACGTGGAATTTGGAGAGGATCATCGCCATTGTCATCACCAACGCCTCTCCATCAACCATCCATGTTTCCCTCATCCATGAGTGAGTAATCCCCTGCTGTAGGCTATGGGGATAGTAGGGATTGGATGAGTTCTATCATGTAATCGAATAATATTGCTAGGGCATGGTGCCTAGTATCTCTATTAGTGCTATTTGACTTTGCTGCAACTTTTTGTGCTTAATGCTTGTCACTAGGGCCCGAGTGCCATGATCTCATATCTGAACTTATTATTGATTCATTGTGATAGTATTGTTTGTGATCTTATCTACAAGTTGTGTACACATATCATTGTCCAGATCCAAAGGCCCCAAAGTGATAGAAATTGGGACAACCTGAGGGGATGGTTGTGATGTGAGGATCACATGTGTTCACAGAGTGTTAATTCTTTGCTCCGGTGCTCTATTAAAAGGAGCATCTTGATTGCCAGTAGTTCCCTTGAGGCCCCACTTCAACGGGCTGGCAGGACAAAAGATGTTGTGCAAGTTCTCATTGCGAGCACGCATGACTATATATGGAGCACATGCCTATGATTGTTTAGTATTTGGATGCTTTATCTTATTTATCTGCAATTGCCCTAGATCTTGAAGTTACATGTTTAGACTCGTCCATGCAACGCCCGTCCATCCATCCCTATGCCTACCGCGCTCATATCCTACTGTTAGCTACTACTGTTACTATTGCCCTTGTTTTGCTGCTGCTGTTACTTTACTATTGCTATTACAAAGTGTTGCTACTGATAAACTTTTGTGAGCAAGAACTATTTCTAGGTGCAGCTGAATTGACAACTCAGTTATTAAGGCTTGAAAGTATTCTTTGGCTCCCCTTGTGTCAAATCAATAAATTGAGTAATACTACCCTCGAAGACTTTTGCGATCCCCTATACTTGTGGGTCATCAAGACTATTTTCTGGCGTCGTTGCCGGGGAGCATAGCTTTATTTGTAAGTTCACTTGGATCTATTACCGTTCACTGCTATTCCTTTCATCATGGGGAAGTCTCGTGATGGAAAGTTTCCTATTTTACCATCCACTATAAGAAGATGTACAATTCTAAACACCTCTGCTGCTCTTGATTCACCGTATGTTATAAGTAAGCTTGTTACACCACCACCACATACACATGCTACACACACTGCTACTACTGATGAATCTGAAACTGCTTCTGATACTCATGATGTTACTTCTACTATGCTTGATGCGAGTGGTTCATTAGGTCCTTTCCTAGATGCTACTATTGCTAAAACTATTTTGGGAAACATTGAAACTCCTAGTGAAGACACTATTACACTTGTTAGCTCACCTGAGTCTAGAGAGAGATATGATATTAGTGATGGCTACATTGAAAAGACTGATGATTTTATTGAAGAGTACCAAAACACACATGGTGCTAGTGCTATTAGAAGCCTCCTTGAGAGACGTACCATTATTCCTAAACTGTCCTTTGATCCTAAGTTTGCCACCTCTCCCATAGATATTAAAGATAAATACTATGATTTCTCTCTTGATTTATCCTATTTAGACATTGTTGAGAAAGAACCTTTTTGTGGGACTGAGAGGGAGAGTGTTGTGTCACATACGAATGAGATTTCCACTATGAGTGCTTTATTTTCTGATGATTTTAAGATGTGCAAGTACTTTGTTACAAAAATCTTCCCTTTTTCACTAAAAGGGGAAGCTAAAGCTTGGTTTAATAGATTACCTCCTGGATCCATTGATAGCCCTGATTGTTTGATTGCTTCTTTCTTCCAGAAATATTTTCCTCCTAGTGCTAGACATGCTGCTTTGTAGAGACTTTTTGATATTAAACAGGGAGAAGAAGAGAAATTGTTTGAGTCATGGACAAGGTTATGTGCCTTGATTCATGCACATCCTGGATGTCCATTACCTAAAAATGAGCTTCTTGATATTTATTATAATGGACTAAATGATGATTCTAGGACATACCTAGATAGTTTTGCTAATTGTGTTTTCAGGAAAAGAACTCCTATAGATGCTGAAGAATTAATGGCTAAAATAAGCAAGAATTATGATGATTGGATTTCAACTGAGCTAAATACACTTGAGCCTATTACTCATGAACCAATTGTGCCTGAACCAGTTCCAACACCAACACCAAAGAAGAGGGGAGTGATTGCATTAAATGATGAAGTGATGAAAGGAGCTAAGAAATGTCTTAAGGAGAAAGGTATCAGAGCTGAAGATGTGAAGAATCTACATCCTATAGAAGAATTATGTGAGCCAATTTCTCACTCATCTACTATTGAGGCACACTCTCTCCACTTTGATGAAGGTGATATTCCCTATGGTAAGCCTCCTGATCAATGCTTAGATGAACTTGACACATTTATAGTTAAACAAGGTAATTTTAATAAACAAGTTCAGAATCATTTATTGGAAAACTCTAGAGCTATTAATGAGTTGAAAGATAATGTGGAAAGAACTTATAATGATATTAAAATGCTTTGTAAACACTTTTAAATGGTTCAAACTCAAATTTATAAACTTGCTAAGGTACAAAAAGATATGCTAGTTAATGCCTCAGGAGATAAACATGCTTATGGAATCAGAACTAGGAGTGGTATAGCTACTCAAGATACTTTATATCCTGAAAGACACCCTAAAAGAATTGAGCAGGATTCTCAACAAGGGGAAAGTAGTGGTAGTCCTCATAAGAGAAATAAAAAGAAACACAAAATAGTTGAGGAACCACCTGAACCTGCTGTAGATCCTAATAGTATATCTGTCTCTGATGCTGAAACTGAGAGTGGTGATAAAAATGATGCTCCTGATAAGGAGGAAGTTGAGGAAGAACCTGAGAAGCACACTAAGAACACTAGGTACACTAAGGAAGATTTTATTGCTAAAAAACATGGTAGTGAGAGAGAACCTTGGGTGCAGAAACCTATGCCTTTTCCCAGTAAGAAACACAAGTCAAAGGAGGAAGAACACTACAACAAGTTTTGTGAGTGGATGAAACCTTTATTTTTGCAAATTACTTTAACTGATGCTATTAAGTTGTCGCCTTATTCAAAGTATATGAAGGATATTTTATCTAATAAAAGGAAGATTCCTAATGAGGAAATTTCTACTTTGCTTGCTAATTATTCCTTCAATGGTAAGGTTCTAAAGAAACTTGGTGATCCAGATATACCAACTATTCCTTGCTCTATTAAGAATAATTATGTTAGAACCGCTTTACATGATTTGGGAGCTGGAGTTAGTGTTATGCCTTTTTCTCTCTATAAGAGACTCCAGCTAGAAAAGATAATACCAACTGATATATCTTTGCAAATGGCTGATAAGTCTACTACTATTCCTGTTGGTATATGTGAGAATGTTCCTGTTCAAGTGGCTCATAATTGCTTGGTTTTAACTGATTTTGTTGTGCTTAAGATGCCTGAAGATGATAATATATCTATTATTCTTGGGAGACCTTTTCTTAATATTACAGGTGTTGTCATCAATTGTAATCAAGGAAAAGTAACTTTTAATATTGATGACAAAGAGCATACCGTCTATTTCCCCAAGAAGATTGATAAGAGCTATTGCCTGAATTCCATTGAAAATATTGAGAGCATCAAAGTTGGATAAATATATTGTCCCATTCCACAAGAAAGTTTTGAAACTATTATGATTGGGACAATTGCTATCAAGTTTGAGGTAACATAATCACTTTGTGGAATGCAAAGTTTTGTTTCATATAAGATTTTTTTGGTAGCAAGACTTGATCAACCTTGTTAACAAAAGGATTTTAATGAACAAAACAATGCTTTCACAGTGGTTATACTTGCTCACTTTTACTCTTCTCCTTCCTAGTCTTTGCTTTTTCTCTTGTTAGCTTTGTTTTGCTAGTTGTTTTCCTGTTGAAGTGTCTTAGAACTTCTATAGTTTTGGTTTTTGTTTGCTTTTGCTTCTTCTAAAAATCTGTTTCTGTGAGAAAATCAATTTTCATACCCTGAAAGTTGGCCAAAAATAAAGTTTCCCGAAAAATCCTAGAAAATTCATATTAAAATTTTCCTCGAAAAAAGGGGCAGAGGGACACCTGGAGTGGCCCAGGGGGACCCACCAGGCCAGCACACCCCCTGATGGCGCGACCAGCCCCCAAGGCGCGCCTGGCCTGGGTGGGACCCACCTGTGGCCCTCCAAGATGCCTCCTCCCAGCCACTTCTTTCTCTCTCCCGAAAAACACCGAATTTTTTTCTCAAGCTCGAGTTCCTGCTATTCTTGCTCCCGATTTTCGATCCCCTTGCTCATCCCATCTTTGTTGCTGATTTTTTGGAGGGATTGCTCCTTGGTATGTGCCTCCTCCGCTTATCCAATTAGATTTGTGATTGGTAGATTGTATCTTAAGTATTTTGATGCTATAGGGGTCAGGTTGTGTGAGCTTGCATGCTTGTTCTATGCTTAGAGATTTCATTTTGATGCATGTTTATCCCTCTAGCAAGTTCCTATAGTAGTTTCTCATCAATTATCAACTTGGAAATCACTTGGCTTGATTTTTGTCTAAATTTTTTAGAAAGGAAGATGAGTGCATACCCACTGAATCAATATGATTTGATGATACCTAAGCCAATGAAAGTCCATCGTGAGGAAGGAGTCTTCTCTTCCATTTATCCATGCCCTGAATTTATGAGAGCCACGAGAATCTTCTAGGATTTCCAGACTATGATTACTAATGCAGGGTTGGAACACTTTGTTGAAGAGGAACCATATCAGTATGTTAAGCTAACCATCGCTGTGGTGTAGGACTTCCGATTTACTTGGTCCTCGTCTAATCCCATGGTCCATTATAAAATCTACAATCTAGCTGTCGACTTGCCTTTTGCTGATATCTATGCAGCTATTAGAGTGCCCCATTGGAGATCTCGTGAGAAGATCAAGGAGAGGCCTAAGTCACTTATGGATTTATATGCTAAAATTTGCCAAGGTTTTGACTTCTCGAAGGAAAGTGGTAAAATTCAGAACATTAAGTTCCAATCCATTAGATATTTTGCCTATTTCATTACCAAGTGTGTTCTTACTAGAAAGATTACTAGAAAGTTATCTTCATTCAATCTAGATTTTATCTCAGCTGCTTTGAATAGGGATAGGTCTTATAACTTGGGTGCTTTGATAGCTTACCGTCTTACCACTAATCGCGAGAAGGGTGGAATTTGTGGAGGTCTCATTGGCTCTAGGTTGCTAGCTTTCCATGGTTTAGAGCCTCACCATTCATATTATCAGTTCCCCATAAAGAGGCTTGATCTTGATTCCATGGTTCAGCATAATTTTGTTTATTATTGGGCTATTATGAGAATTTTACCATTTGAGTTATTATTTGTCAAGCGTGGTTGGAGAGGGGGTAGGACTGAGAAAGTAGTCTATTTGCCTGCACCTGCTTTGTTTAATTTTGATAACAGGCAAGGATGGTCGCTCACGGAGGAGGAGCTTGACACTTACATGGCGGAGCTCTCCCAGCAAGAGGAGAATGTTGGAGAGGATGCTGAAGATGATTCGGTTCAGCCCTCCAACATGGGGGAGTCTTCATACCAGTAGCCCTTCTATGATTGGGGCGCGTCTTCTTCTTCTTATTCTTCTTCTTCATCGCGAGGGCCTGATTATGATCATTCCTATGATGACCTGCCAGCTTGGGGTTACTACCCGCGCTATTGAGCCCCACTTAGGCCAAAAGCCTAAGCTTGGGGGGAGATATACCGATATCACACTCATCTATATATCATGTTTCGTCGGTTCTTTGTATATCCATGTTTCGCTTTCTTTTTGGGTTTTTTCTTCTGCTTTCTTAAAACACAAAAATACCGAAAATATTTTTGTTGTTTCTCTTAGTTTGTTTTTTGCTTTTTAGCTTTGGTTTGCCTTAAAGAAAAATCCATTTTTTTTTGCTTTGTTTGGTTTTTCTTTGTGTGCTTGCTAAAAAAAATTGAAAACACCAAAAATATTTGTTGTTCTTCTTTGGTTTTGTTAAGTTATTTTTAGCAGTCCTCAGTGGAGTTTGGTTTTATGTTATTATTCAAGCCACACAAGTGAAGGGCAATAATGAAGATTAAGACAACTTGAGGTGTCGTAAGAGGCTGGTAACGAACTCTATTTGTTTTCACTTTTGTACATATACTCATCATTGTGAGCATGCTTAGTCTGTTCATATAAGGTGTATGTTATTTATGGATGCTTAGTAGTTCTTGCTCCCTTATGATTAGCTCCAGCTTGCTAATAGTTTGTAGCATGTCATATGAATGTTTGCTTGCATTGTTCTATTCATAACTTGGTATGATATTGTGGTATCCTCCTCTGAATGTTTCATGTGAATCGACTTGGCAAATGCTCACGCATGCATATGACTAAACAATAGTCAGTAAGCCTCGATGATTTATTTTTCCTCAGAGTTCTTGTATCACTTTTATGCCATAATTAGTCATGTTTTTTTGCAAGCATGATTATGACTGTTATTGCTCTCTCGTTTGTCGCTCCCTCTCTATTGCTAGCCTTCACTTGCACTGAGTATGAGCTCTACTTGTGCATCCAACTCCCCAAAACCATTATTGCCAACAGTGTCCACCATACCTACCTACTAGCATCATTTGCTATTCCGTGCATATTTATTATGCCTTGTTTTCTTCCGAATAAAATGTTTGACTGTTTTGAGAAAATTAGTTAGTAAAGCTCTCATGAACTTGATGGCACACTTTATTTCCCGCACTTAATAAACTTGAACCATTGTGACTGTCCATGAAAGTTATATGCTTGCAGATTATAGGTTGGGAGTTAGCAGAACCGTGTTGTCACGGGAAACGTTTTCAACACTTATGGATATATATCTAGTTGATATCATGTTCTTTTGTTTGCAGATGTTGTCGGTGTGAAATAAAAGGGGAGCTTGTAAGTTCATGGAGTTATATATGTGTTAGAGAAACGCCTGGGCTGCTAGCCTAAGCCATGCCTAATCATGGTGGAAACTTGCAGCATAACCATAATGAGAAATCTGTGAAGCATCCTCAATAAAAACCTATGAAAATAGCAAATAAAAATATCGCTGAGATGCTCATTGTCTGCTTACCTTGTCATTTTGATTACGGGATAGCTCCTGTATCATGTGCAAGGATTACCCCGTTGGCGGTTCTCTATGATATGCATGTATTTACGATGACAAGAACTTATAGGTAACTAAAGTTGAGTAGCATGAGGAGCGGCCCTCGTACTCAAGGGACATGAGATTTTCAGTTTATGTTCTGTCAAACATATAACTCATATTGGAACTCACTTTCACCAAAAACCATCTAAAGATGCCTATGATATGGGCAATGAGAGCTCAAAGCTAAAGAGTACCATACTTTCAGCATTTGGAAGCCTTTCAAACTTTTCAAAACCTTTTTCACTTCCTTGTTGAGTCACCACTTATTCTATGAGCACCTTCTTGAGAGTATAGTTGTCATTATTAGTGTAATGTGCTTGTCTCAAAACTTGGTTAATTATGTCATGCCTTTGATGCTTGTATCTCTGATATCTTTACTTCTAGTCTTCACTTGAACTTCAGAGGTGCCTTGGTATTTATATTGTGCTCTACAAACAAAGCCAAGCGAGATACCACTCTATCATACATTTTTATGAGCATTGCAATGTTGCTTATGTTTATGTTTCATGCTACTTATTATTATTGAGTTGGAATCTCTTCATAGCTTGCAATGACTATTGAGTAGACTTAGTTGCATACTTTTTATTATGAATGGTTTAAGCATCTACTCTTGTGCTAATAATATATACATCATATGAAGCAAATGTGTTCATGAAAGTTCTTTTATCGCACTCAGTTTTACACTGAATTTCTTGAGGACAAGCAATAAGCTAAGCTTGGGGGAGTTGATACGTCCAAAACGTATCTACTTTTCCGAACACTTTTGCTATTGTTTCTCCTCTAAACTTGTGTGATTTGGATACAACTAACATGGACTAACGCTGTTTTTAGCAGAATTACCTTGGTGTCTAGTTTTTGTGCAGAAAATCAACTATCAGGAAAAATACCGGAAAATATGCCAAAAATCCTATTTCACTAGAAGACTCACGGAGCCAGAATACGAGACGGAGTGGGGCCCTAGGGGACCCACACCCCCAGTCGTGCGGGCCTGGCCTGGTCGCGCTTGGAGGGGTGTGGCCTCCCTAGGCACCCCCTCGGCCTCCCTCTTCGCCTATAAGTTGCCTCTTGACCTAAAAACTCAGGGGGGGGGGTCGACGTTTTTCCAGAAAGATTTCCGCTGTGCCGCCATCACGAGAAACCGCAATTCGGAACCCGAAACTCCGTTCTGACACCCTGCCGGGACGGGGAATTCGAAGAGGATCATCGCCATCGTCATCACCAACGCCTCTCCATCAACCATCCATGTTTCCCTCATTCATGAGTGAGTAATACCCCGCTATAAGCTATGGGGATGGTAGGGATTGGATGAGTTCTATCATGTAATCGAATAAGATTGTTAGGGCATGGTGCCTAGTATATCTATTAGTGCTATTTGAATTTGTTGCAACTTGTTGTGCTTAATGCTTGTCACTAGGGCCCGAGTGCCATGATCTCAGATCTGAACTTATTATTGATTCATTGTGATAGTATTGTTTATGATCTTATCTGCAAGTTGTGTACACATATCATTGTCCGGATCCAAAGGCCCCGAAGTGACAGAAATTAGGACAACCTGAGGGGATGGCTGTGATGTGAGGATCACATGTGTTCACAGAGTGTTAATTCTTTGCTATGGTGCTCTGTTAAAAGAAGCACCTTGATTGCCAGTAGTTCCCTTGAGGCCCAATGCAACGGGCTGACAGGACAAAAGATGTTGTGCAAGTTCTCATTGCGAGCACGCATGACTATATACGAAGCATATGTCTATGATTGTTTAGTACTTGGATGCTTTATCTTATTTATCTGTAATTGTCCTAGATCTTGAAGTTACATATTTACACTCGCCCATGCAACGCTCGTCCATCCATCCCTATGCCTACCGCGCTCATATCCTACTGTTTGCTACTACTGTTACTATTGCTCTTGTTTTGCTGCTGCTGTTACTTTACTATTACTATTACAAAACTGTTGCTACTGATAAACTTCTGTGAGCAAGAACTATTTCCAGGTGCAGCTGAATTGACAACTCAGTTGTTAAGGCTTGAAAGTATTCTTTGTCTCCCCTTGTGTCGAATCAATAAATTATGTAATACTACCCTCGAAGACTGTTGCGATCCCCTATACTTGTGGGTCATCCGGTGGCGTGGAGGAAGAGGATGTGGTCCTCAGTTATATAGGACAGGCTTGGTGGATGTCGACATGGTTAGTTTTATGGGATCTATGGGCCCCACTTGCTTGCCAATCAGTACACAAATGAAGAATTTAGCAAAAAAAACTTATTTCCATTATTGGTGTACAAAACTAAAAACACCATAGGAAGAAGGCTGGAAATACTTCTCAAATCTTACCTTTACTTCAGAAATTATTCCGTGTACAAAATGTAGAAAATAGCAAAAATAACTTCTTAGCATTTATTCGGTGTTCAGAATGATGAACAAAACAGGAAACACTTCAAAAATCTTAAGAACCTTAATTATTCGGTGTACAATCAAAACAACAAACAAAACATGAACAATTCACAACAGGAATCACATCAAACATCTTTAGCCAGTTCCTCTAGATTCTCCTGAACATGCACCAGCACATCGGCTAAAGCCAGACATGACGACTTAATCCTGTTTACCTTATCTCGTCCTTCCCGCCTTCCTTCTTCCAGATTCTGCTAAAACTCTTGGTCGGATACCTTCAATTTCATGGGCTGGGTAAGTTTCCGCATCGCCAGCAACGCACGAGAAAGCTTCGGCGAGTGTGATTCATCAATTAAGTCCACCATGTGACACCTAGGTGATTTATAGTGGCAATCATGAACTTGCATCCGGTGTCCACACCCTCGTATGCCACGAGCCGACGAGCCGATGCAGGAACTGCTCGCAGGCACACTACCGCCATGTCCCATATATGCCATTCCAGTGCTCATCTGTGAAGAAACGGCCACAATTGTTCCTAATCGAGACTGATTGAATAATCCAACAATAATAGCTATGGACGAAGAAAACCAACAAATGAAGGATAACGTAGGATGTTGTCACTGTGCTCAACCTTACTATCGCCGCTGCGCATCATCATGATTTCGTGCCGGTATTGGTGGCGCAGCTACACACGCTGCCCTGCTGGACGAATCGAATGTCCACCGCGCGAGATGGGCTTCTACAGTGCACGTACAATGATGACTGGGTCGGTACGCGTGTGTAAATGGTAGTGGACGGTGGTTCGTAAGGAGACAACAAATCATGATGGGCACACATGTTAGTGAGACATGCTTGAATAGTTAGCTTCGTGTGAACGTTTCGAAAGAAACACGACGCAAAATTAAATGACTCTATTTCCACGGCGCAGCAATCACTGACATCCAATCTACCACGGCACTCCAATATTCCACCATTGTGTTTTTCGGGCGTATAAATGGCCGCCGCGATAAAATGGTGCCGCGGAAGCTCATCTGCCGCGTAACCAACTATTGCTGGCAATTTTTGCTTATGCCGTCCCAAAAATCCGCTAGGTATGGGGGATATTTTTGTAGTATATGGTCAAACACCAAGTCAATCTCCTCGAGGCCTGACTCAATATTTCCTTTCAAAAATACTTCCTTGTCCACATGATCAACATTCACTATTATCTCCATCTAAAAACTAATTATAGAAACCAAAATGCGTCAACGTAAATATACATTCTCTAAGCTATGCATTTCAAAATAACAATAATAAGATCTAACTGCTCATACCAAGTTTAACACAATGTCCTAGCCACAAAAACCTAACCCTAATCCTAACTCGATCTAGGCCTAACCCTACGATAACCTACAGATCTCACAAAAAATCCTAATTCTAACCTACAAATCTTAAGCAATATGCTTCACAACCATCATACAAGCCAACACTAATAAATTCAAAAAGAATAAACCATGCATCTTGTCAAATGGAATGTTAGGGTTTCCAAAAATTGGACAAATACCACCAAAATACAAGATTTCAATTGGACAAAAGAAAGGGGAGATGGTGGGGATTACATCTTTTGCACCTGAAGGTGGGATGGGGGGGGGGGGGGTTTCAAAATCCACAATGAAACCCCACCTAAATGGACATTTGAGGGGTGCGGGTGAGTTGGGGAGAGAGGGAGAGGGAGTGAAAGTCGGGATCAAATGAGTGGGGAAGAAGCTGATTAGGCTGGCTCGGCGCGATCTAACCCTATATCTAGGGTAGTGTCGTGCTCCATGGCCCTACCCAAGATAGGATATATCCCCCAATCCTGGCGCTACCTAACCTGCCCTTGGGGCCCGCCTTGCCACGCTGGCGGGGAGGGTAACGCCGATCAGAGGGGCGCTACCATGTTGAGTGAAATACTCTCGTCATAGGTTTATTTTTGAAGACTTGTCAGGCAAAGGTTATTTTATTATTTTCGAATGCTACTTTGCAATGTGCAACATAGGAAACTCTGATTCACCTTATCTGGAATTTTTCCTTTGCCACCGATGAGTGCTAGCATCATGTTTGTGCCCAACGAACAATAAACTTATCTGTTCTGGAGGCTTTTGAAGACATCAAGACAAAGTTAAATGTGTTTTTTATATGGAGATAATTATTTTGGCCTCTTGGGGAATATGGATAACCAGGAACCATAAAATTTTCAGAGCACAAGAGCCTACTTTTCATAACTAGAAGGAATGTTGTTCTCAATGAGTTAGCCCTCGTTGCCTACAAACTGAAAAAAAAAATACTCTGAACAATGTTTAAATAATGGTTACAACCACAACTGTGGTTTTACGTTTTCTCCTTTTATTCCTTTGTAAATATTTAACACTTTCAAAGAAATAAAAATTGCAGCCGGAGACTCTCCCACTGTTTCACTTCAAAAAGAAATATTATCCCAAAAAGACATGAACAAAAGACAACAATAACCATGTTGCATCTCGAGTGCTGATAAAAACAAATCTGGAGTAGCAGTTTACAAAAAGGTCCCGACAATAACACTACATTAAACGGTATTATTTCCAAAATAAAATAAAGGAGCAAGTTTTCTTCAGCGGACCACTCGAGATCCATCTTTCATGCTCACTGCAGACCGCACGGGAGACCTGAAATTTCATAGAATTAACACTATCTGAAATGTCTTGCATAAACTAAGTGATTGTGCATCTAAGCAGAGAGCCTCTTCATCACTGTTTCCATACCTTATCTGCAGTTCAGTATATTCCGTTGAGCCTGGCAACAATTTTTTCTATAGAGGGTCTGAATTTCCGATCAATGTTAACACACTCCAGCCCAATTTCGATGCATCGTCTAACTTCCGCGAGGCCCTCTGAATCTAACGAAGAGTACTTGGATGGTATGTTCTCCGGTTTCCATGTGGTTTGTACCTGCATGCCAATTGGAATCACAACGGTTGGTGACACTATCAAACTAAATGTAATGTTACTTTTTCAATAAATTTTCTCTTACTTTTTCAATAAATTTTCTTGCGGAAGGTTGTTTTTCATCAGGGCAGTTCTGCTCCTTTGTGGTGATCTCGATAATCATCAGCCCTAAGCTGTAAATGTCTGACTGGGCCGAAATTTCACCTCTATAGAGATATTCTGGAGCCATGTACCCACTGGATGGCATTAACATCGAAGTTAAATACACAATACTAGAGTGAAAAAAAATAGAAGATACTTTATAACCGAGGAATAGACTAATGTTATGAAATTTCATGATGAGCTTACTATGATCCCACAACTGTTTGTGTGCATATTCGGGTTTGTTCTTGGCCAAAGACTCTAGAGAGTGCAAAGTCTGCAATCTTGGGAACCATGTTTGCATCCAAGAGTATGCTTTCAGGCTTTAGATCCATATGGATAATGGGGATATCCAACGTGTGCAGAAAGTGTATACCCTGGCAAATCCCCTTTATTATTTTGAAGCGTGTGTCCCAATCTTCTTTTGGAGACGCAAACTTTGTTGCTTTTGGCCCTGTATATTGGTGTGAAAAGATAAAGAACCCCAAAAGCAAATATATAATGTAAACATGCAACTTTTCTTTCTTTTACCTTCTGGTACTAAAGAGGGTTTGAAAAAGGTAAACTTTTGTACATGTGGAGAGAAACTAGACAGGATGTCGAAACTCTAAATAACATAGAAAAGTGTTGTCCTAGCTCAGAAATTTGAAGTGTAGCATTAAGAGAAACTAGATTAGAAATGCAAATATTTGGATACAAAACATATAATGTATCACTTACCAAAAAGATTCTCTTTAAGGCTCCCATTGGGTAAATATTCGTAGCAGATCAAACTTTCGGTAATGTCTGCCTGGATATATCTCTTATCAAACTGCACCAATTTCTTTGACATCTCACTGCAGTATCCAACTATCTGCACAATGTTCTCATGCTTGAGCGCCATAACATTTGTGACCTCCTTCTTGAATGTTTTGTCGGGTGGCATCGGTGCGTTCTCCTGAAGCTTCTTGACAGCGATCTCCTTGCCGCCGTCTGGCACTATCCCCTGTTTAATCTCGTAGATATCAGCATACTGCTATCAAACTTCACTAGAATTAAGGACTGGGAAATATTAAGGGGGAATCAAACCCTATAAAGAGTTCCAAATGGACTTCCACTGATCTCCCTGTCTTTGGCGAAATCGTTCGTGATTTTCTTCAGAAAGTCATATGGTAGTTCCATTGGTAGTTCGGGGCTTGTCATTTTCTCCACTTCTGGTAATCTAAGGAGCATGAGCAGACAAATTAAGTATGCGGATTGCTACAATTTCTCATCTTACCAAAGCAGTATAGCTATTTACAGCATATATCAGACAAAAACGCAAAAATTAACATGATGGTTATATGAACAGCTAACAAGAACAAGCTGCGCAAAATTACTAACCTTTTGGGAGGAGATCTGGAGGCCTTGAGAGATCCTGGCTGCTGGGAAGAGGGGAACGGGATGAATGATCTCCTTGCTAGCTATGGGCAGGAGGGATTGGATCTAAAAAGGAGCAGACCGAGGAGGAAGCAGAAGGGCACGTTGACTTGAGTGGAGAGCCTAATGAAGCTGAGTCTTCCGATCGGGCGGAGATGCCTAGCCAATATGTATGCAAGAAAACACATGGTCCCTTCCTCACCGCATAATTCATACTCTCTCCATACTAAATCAGCGACACTTATTATTATGAATCTAAACAAGAATGGATTTTTTCAGAAAATTAAACCACAAAAGTAATGTGAAAAGAGGACTACCTGTCGCATCGTGCAATGGTTGTTGCAACCCTGACTATTATTGAAATGAATAATTTACACGAGGACCGAGGATTTGAACGTGGCACATGAGGTTTTCAGGATTGGTTGAAGTTCCAAAATAATTGAAGTTTTGAGTTTGTTGAGAAGTTTGACCGAATTTATTTAAAATGGTGTCAATATATGCAACATCAAATCTATATTCTAGTGTGAAAATATATTGTATGATAAATCTAATAAAACTAAATTGGTGATGCAGATGTTCCTATTTTCTTCTACATATTTGTTACAACATAAATATTAAGTACAATAATCAAACTTATAAATTCAATTTATTTTTTTGAAACCGAGGGAGTAATGTTGCATAGTGTATCTTGATAACTTGCATAGTGCACCTCGATAGCTTCCGGGATAGTGTTATTAAGTTGGCGCCAAACGGGCTTAAGATATCATATCAAGTAGCAATTAACATTATTATGAAAGTAGTAGGTCCCTTCGTTTCAAAATATAAGATGTTTTAGCTTTATAAAAATGGTGTATCTAGACCCTTTTAGTGTGTAGATTCAAAGTGAACCTACACACTAAAATGGGTCTAAATGCACTTCTTTTACAAAGCTAAAACATCTTATATTTTAAAACAATGGAAGTAGCTGTTAGCTAGTCGGCCTCAAGCATATCCATAGTCTAGCCACATGAGGACATGGAATGATGTACATATACTCTCCCACTAATATAAGACATTTTAGATATCTTTAAATGGACTAGAACACGCTTACATATTTTTTTTTAGAGAAAGACTAGAATGGATTACATCATTGAATGGAGAGAGTATTATAAATAAACAGATGGTGTTGTGCAGCTTAGTCGTTGCACTCAACTGGATTTAAACAACACCAAGAGACCAGGCCACTAGACTAAGAAAAGACAGTCTTGCAATTTTGGCTCTTCCAACAATTAAATTCTACCTTCTTCACATGCCAACATGCGACTTAGCGATTTTTTTTTTTTTGGAAATGGGCGTATATCTTAACGAAAATGTTTAATGTTTACACCCGACCTCTGCATAACTAGGATGCGCACAACCACACAAAAGATAGAGCTAGAGGAAAAAGAGTAGGCATGCATTACACTAAGCGGCTAATGAAAAAAGTCCATAATCTAAGGCAGATCAATCCTCAAGTCACGCAGCCATCCATGTCGGGAGAAAATATCCCTCGCCGTATCCTCCAATCGCGTACATCCCTCTACAAATAAGTCGCGAAACTCCATACGTTGGAGAATAGTCCATGATCGAAAAAAGCCGTTGCTCTGTAAATAACCTGCAGAGGTGAAGACATAATGTTATTAAAAATCTTGTCATTTCTATCCGGCCATAGTGACCATATAATGCCAAGCGCTCCCACACTAAATAAAATTCTGTACTTATCAACAATTCCATACAACCAATTACCGAAAACATTGGTTACTGAACTTGGAGGAGATAAACCAGAAGCTATTTGGATGAATGACCATATAGAATGAGCAAATTTACACTGGAAAAATAAATGGTGAATTGTCTCATTGTGATGACAAAAAACGCACTATGGACTTCCATGTCAATTCCTCTTTGCAAGATTATCTTTTGTTAGAATCACACCTTTATGTAAACATCATGCAAAAAAAATCGTCTTAAGAGGTATTTTTATTTTTTAAATCTTACTATTGTCATCGACCGGGATATCCGGTTGGACCAAAGCTCTATAAAGCGAGCCAACAGAAAATTTACCACTTTCTAGTAATTTCCATTTAAACACATCCACACCATCCGACAGTTGTATCGTGGATAATCGTAAAAAAAGATTGTTCCAAGATACAAGTTTAGGACCAATGAGGGTTCTTCTGAAAGACACATTAGGAGGATTGTTCTCCAACACAGTGACAATAGTATCTCCTTTGTGCCTAACAATAGAATATAGAGCTGGATATTATTCGCAAAGAGTAGTTTGGCCAAGCCACTTATCTTCCCAAAACCTAATCTGTGATCCATCCTTAATCTCGAAAGCACCAAAACGAAAGAAATGTTTTTTGGTGGCCATGAGCCCTGCCCAAAAGTGTGAATCCCCGGGTTTCCAAACCACTTGAGACACCGCTTTAGACCCCACATATTTCCTTCATAACATGGTTTGCCAAACGTCATCTTCAGTAAATAGTTTAAAAAGCCATTTGCCCATGAGCGCGGTGTTTTTGACTTGCAAATCATGTATGCCTAGTCCACCAAACTCCTTCAGGCGGCAAACCACATTCCATTTGGCCAATCGATACTTATTTTTCTTACTATCCCCTTGACAAAAAAATCTTGATCGAAAATAATCCACTTTGTTCAAGACACCTTTTGGTAATGGAAAAAAAGAGATCATATATAGTATCATGTTAGTAATTACTGAATTTATAAGTACTAGTCTTCCACCAAGGGATAATAATTTGCCCTTTCAACTATCCAGACGCTTTAGCGATGGGTGTGTAGAATTTATGAGTACTATGCGCTTAGCGATGGGTGTGTAGAATTTATGAGTACTATGCGCTTAGCGATGGGTGTGTACTCCCTCCGTCCCGGTTTAAAGGACATAATTTGCAAACCATGCAATCCCAAAATACTTAGACATAAAAGCATTTAATCTCTGTAATTACTCCTGTGTGAAAGCAATAAAATGCCTGCATGCACATGTGTGAACAAATGTGAACACTTTCCTAACTCTTTTTCTTCTTATGCATGTTCTACTTCATACTATTAAATGGACCAATTAGATGACACCTAGGGCCTAGAGAATTGCAAATTGTGTCCTTTAAACCGGGACGGAGGGAGTAGATCTGATCAGATACAACTAATAAGGCAATAAAGAAGGAAAGAAGGGAGACTTTCGAGGGGAAATGACTTTTGGCTCTCAAACTTCCGGTGCAACCATCATTTAATTTCTCTCCAAAAGTACTTCAAAATATTGAGAATTCAAAAGTACCAGAGACATGGACAGGTGGAGTATGAACATAGTTTGTGGGTTAGCTTCATAGCTTTGATCCTCTAAAAAAGCTTCATAATTTTGTAGTCAGTTAATTTGCTATTTTTTTTAGAAATGTTTGAAAAGAATGTGTGTGGATTTTTTTTACTTATGATTAAGGAGGTGTGTGAAACTGAGGTGTTATGATCGGGCTCCAGTATACACGGAAGAGTACCAATTAGGGGCTTAGCCCAAGTTATCTAGGGTTTAGAGGAGCTGTCCTCCTATATAAACGCATGTACCCCTTTGATTATAATCAGACAATAAACTTATTCTGTTGTCGTCTCCCTCAGGAGACAGGAGCCCCAAACCCTAGCCGCACCTTGCCCTAGCCGCCACCTCCTCCCTCTCGTAGCGACGACGCCCAGCCGCCGGCGTCTGCGCCTCCAGCCTCTCCGCCCTCATTTCCACCCCTATAATCTACGCCCGAGATCTGGTAGAACCGTAGCCTCTACCATGAGATAAGAAGAAGCATGTGTGAACAGCGTCTAAGTATATACACTGGATTCTTAGTTGTATACATACATTTTTTTTTTTGGAAATGGAGTTGTATACATACATGGGGGATGCTGCTGGCATTACACATTCACATGTCTAGAGTCAACTTAGTTATTTGGAAATGATTCGCTGAGCAACTGCTAGAGTACTAATATTTTGCTGAGGCGGTCGATGCAGATATAGATACCACATAATCCCTCTCTAGCCCTCTCCTCCTTTAAATAGCTTCAGAAGAATAAACAATGTGTAAAACATGTTCACTACGCAGCAGAAGAGCTTCTCCAGGTAACTAGTAATTACCATATGTTTTATGCAATCCTCTGCTTTCTTTACTTGTATGCTGCAGACAATAATCTTGGCACTCTACCGGTCACACGAGTATAATTAATTGCGCCAATACAACACGGCGATGAAAAAAAAAATTGTTGTCTCATGAAATGAAAAATATAGCCGTGCGATGAAATGATAAAACAATATTACTGCTCACCTTGAAATATGGATAGCATCTATAGCTTTTTTTGTATCTTGGAACCATTTGTCCTGTTGATGCCTTCATCATCTCTTTTTTGAGATCTCCAATTGCATATAATACTTGTTGGAAATAGCAGAATAATGTCTCGATGTATCTCTTGAATTTGTTGTGAATCACTCTAAATCTCTGGTTATGATCTGTACATGAAGAAACTTAGAATTGCTCTTATGTGATGTGGATAATATTTTTCAAAAATCCTCTCCCGCTATTTTTTTAACAAGTTCAAAGAAGGGGATCCTCTCATCCGAAGAACTTGGACAACTTCTCCATCACTAAAGTTGTAGATTTTTTTTTGGAAAAGAGTA
Source organism: Avena sativa (assembly GCA_916181665.1). Classification (NCBI taxonomy): domain Eukaryota; kingdom Viridiplantae; phylum Streptophyta; class Magnoliopsida; order Poales; family Poaceae; genus Avena; species Avena sativa. Next base: position 494,058,108 of record OV702299.1, read on the forward strand.
TATATTAATATCACAGGGATACCAATTACACCCAGCCTCTGTAACAACGCATACCCTAGCGGCCCTACGGATGCACACAACTCAGAAAAAAATAAAGAAGAATTACAAAAAAGAAAAGTCCTGCTACAGAGAACTAATCCTCAAAGAAACGACACTGACACCATCAAAACAACACCAGTAGTCCTCCACCCCAATAACAACACCTTCAAAAAGAAAACAGTGCCCAAGCGCCGTCGTTGCCCGATCAAAGATCATAGGTTTTCACTCTGGAGAAAGTCTTTGCTCACAAAACAATGCCCAACAAGGTCATTACCAAACACAACCAGTTAAGACCAGACCTTGGATTTTCATCCTACAAGATAAGACTGGGAACTCCCCCTGTGTTGTCTTCCGCACCAAACGTCGCTGCAACGAGTCCCAGATCACGCAGCTAATTCTCCGTCGCCACAAGAACAAAAATCACCATCGCTACCCTCATATTTCCGCTTTTCCGACATTCTCCGCATCTGACTTCACCATGGCTCTAAGAATGACACTTGGTGGAAACAAACAACAGAGCTTCGCAACGCTCCCGCTGAAACCAAACGGCCAGAAAAACAAGATGCACACGATCGAATACCTTCCGATCCAACAATCTCTAGGCATGATACGCCCATGGGAGTTCGCCGGCGGAGCCTTCCGGAACCCGCCTCTTCAGACCAGATCAACGAGGGCAGACATGAAGCAGATCTTCGTCTTCGTGCGAAAGAAACCAAAGGACCACCTCCTTTATTAGATCCGACATAGCGATCCCCACACCACCGCCGGTTTCCGGAGAACGGATCGAGCAGGCAATTGGGGATAGAGATCCAATCTAGGTCTTCCAACGGAATCCCATCGCCGGCACCTCCTCCACCAGATTGCCACCCGCCCCACTCCGGTAGAGGCTGCCACCTCCAAATCCGAGCTCCCACGAAGCCACCGCCGGCCGGAGCCGCGAAGACGTCAATGGCGAGGGGGCCCCGTCCAGCGCCGGTGTTCTCCTCCCTACCGACGCGCTGGGGCCGGGACGCTAGATCCCTGCCGCCCCCATCACCAGCGCCGCGCACTTAGGTCGACTGTCCACTGGGGGCGACGAGGAGGGAGAAGGATGGAGGGGGAGGAGGTGGCGGCAAGGTAGGTTTTACCCCCCTCGGTCGCCAGGAGGGGCGACACGAGAGGGAGTCGCGAGAGGGGGAGTCGTGCCTACTAAAGTTGTAGATGTAGTTAAGATTTTTCATCCTCTCCTAATCTCGAGCTATCATAGGAGCATATGCGACTTTAGGTGTGTCTAACTCTTCTCTTGTGAAAACAAGATACAGTCTTGAATCACAAGTATGAGAGCTGATACTTGATAGATAAGATTCATCCAGTCGACCACTACAAAATACCACACATCCAGCACTTTCCTTGGACGACATAAGCAAAAAGAACCAGAAAATTGTTTAGCTGGCGGATGAGCATTTGCGGCGGCAAACGAAGCAACGGTTTTTTCGTCATGGTAGATCCGATACCGGCAGAAAGTTACAACGTGATAGGTGCGAAGATACAACGACAGATAATTATACCCTAGGAGGTGAAAGGGGGCATAATTGATTGCGTCGCGGATTGGACATGACGTTTATATTGGGTCCCACAATAGAGACTAGTCAAGCGCGTGACCCTGCTATGGAAAGCATGTCTCGTTGACTTGTTTGTCCCACAACTGTCTAGGCTCGCTTATGTATTTCGCCCTTCACGCCTGCCCTAAACACACTTTGTTCTACTCTCAGGACTCCCCCAAATCCCTCTCGAAAAATTTATAGTGGTTGGCGACGTAGTAGGAGGAGACGCTCTAGGCGTTAACACACGGAGGAGTCAGAGACACAAAGATGGCGAAATGGAGAGGCACCATTCCTCTTCGTGGCGGCCGCCTCAAGGTAAATGTTTCATTCATCTCTGACTCGGATTTTCTTGTTCTTGGTTGTTCTCTGACTTGGGTTGTCTTATTCTTGTTTTATTTATTTCTCTCTCCTTATATATTTAATTGATTGGGGGGGGGGGGTTCTCATATCTTATTTGGGGATTTTTGGCATGATTGGAGCGGCCTCCAATCCAGTTTCTCTAGAGGTTGTGCATGTGGCGTGGATAAGGAGCGAAGTTGTGTTGCCTCATCGCATACACCAGCGAGGACACCGACCACAAGTTCCTCGGGTATCACTACAAAACTCCAAAGCACATGTTCCTTGTATGGATTGATGAACCACACGTCCGGAGGATGTGGGATAAGGCCAACGACAAAGAGTACGAAATGTTTGATGACGAATTCGATGATAGAATCAGACAATGTGATGAATGAAGCAGTCGAGGTGAGGTGAACAGGATGGAGGACGAGTTGCTTCACCTCATGGATCTGATGAAGGACCTTAGGGCTAATTTAGAAGTAGTTTGTTATAATTGAGTTGTGTGTAAAAACTACTATGTACTGCAGTTTAATAAATATATATTTGAACACAATTTTCTTATTGATAATTGGTGATTGTAGTTAATTTGGTGTGTTTGCTTAGTTCGCAGTTTTGACATACTTCTGCAATGCTTAAGATGGCAATTTTATTTGCCGTGGATACTTGTATTATGGAACAATGTTTTAGCCGCAAATAGACAGTAGGGCCCACATATCATGGATCTTGAGCTCTCCCCACGTGCCATCTAAAATTTTGTGAAACACTTATCCAGACGCTCGCTCGATCCCCAATATTTTTCCCAAACAAAAACCCTAGCTCCCCTACCACTGCATCCACTCCTGCCGCCCTGCTCCACCATCACCGCCCTTACATCCCACCTCCAGCGATGTTCCCTATGGCCACCGCCTCCTTGGCCACCTCCACATCGACACGCAAGGAGAGTGTTGTTCCCCACCGGCCACCACCTTGTTGGCCACCTCCGCTTTGACACCCAGGGAGAGCATTGTTCCCCTCAGGTCAGAACCTCCCCAAGGACATCACCCTTCCGCACTGTCTCATGCTGTTTTTGTTTCTGTACTTTGATTTTGCCTCAATCTTTAGAAGCACACAAATGGAGTAGATATGGATGTATTCATTTAGACGACAACGGAATACGTAGATGGATTGGAAATGTTTTTGGATTTCGCATTCTCCCGGTTAGCAAATGTAAGAAAAATCCGTTGTCCTTGCCAAGCTTGTGTGAATCAGTATTGGTATGACCATACAACAGTTGCTGACCACTTGCTAGATAAGGGTTTTCTGTCAGTATATATGCATTGGGTTTATTTTTTTGATTATCTAGGATACATAATTGTATTATGGAAGGTACTAAGGTGTTAGGTAGCTGCAATCTTCTAATGAATTTTGATTTCGCTGATGATTGTTCAACGACACCAAGATTGCTCTCTTATGTACTGGCAAAACATTATAAGAAGGTGCTGAACCTCACAAAGTTTATCAATGAATTTATCCCATAAGTGAGAGATGATGGCACCTTTCACAACGATCCAAGGAAACATCTTGGGACCCCTTTGAAATTACTTAGATATCTCCTTCATGGAAAAACGTAGATATCTTCTATACAACTATAGAGAACATGTTTCGCATTTTAGTCATCATATTGAATTGAAATATTGATACTGTGACTTGTGATGATGAGTAAGAAAAGAACATTTATACTGCATTGTCAAGTTTGTAGCTTTTCTTAGAACCTTTCCGATGTTAATTTTTTGGTCTGTTCCCTACCATTCTATAGTCTCAATAGACGACCGTGGCAACGCACGCCAACATGATCTAGTATAAATACAAAATGACAGAGTGGGGAGGCCTTTCCTCTGTTTTGCCTTAAAAAATATATTTGTTTTGCTATACTTCTCTCATCGTCTCGTACCTACAGAAGAAGTGGGCAATGCAAACGACAACGGCAACCCACGAATGTGAAAATCACATCTAAAAATAAATGATTTGATGCGAAAAGAATGTACCGCGCGGCGTGCGCCGCACCAAACTTCCTACTAGCTTTGGTTTGTTTAATACAAAAATAACTAGCTGGCTTTGGGTGTCCTTTCTCTACAGCGGAAAGAGAAACATAACAAAACAAAAGACTAGTCAATAGTGATGGATGAACTGTTTATAGCATGACAAAGAAGACATGCTCCCGTGATGTACCCTCCCCACACGCGAACACCATGGGCTTGACCAGTTGACCTGCTACGGGTCTTCTCAGCTTAGTTTTTTTTTTCTAGAAAAGGACCCTAACGTTAAAAGAAACATACGACGGTATAAAGTACCGGAAGGAAAAGCGACAATACAAAGTACCGGAAGAAAAGACGAAAATTACAATAAAATCCTTAAGGTGCCCTTCGTTTTTAACCTCTAGACCGTGTCGATGATGCATCGTCGCTGCCGCTCCTCCCTAAGTTGGCCTGACGTTGCTAGTTATGGACGGAAAGTCGCCGAAGGGGTCTAAAAGACCACATTTGTCCCAAAGACGAAAAAGAATAAGTAATTGTTGATGAAACTTCTTGACGATCTGTAGATTCTCACAGCTAGAAGAAGCCCCTCGATAGACACACCAATTGCCAAGATCCAGAGAGAATCAATAAATCTGGTGACGCTAACCCCTACGGGTCCTTCGTTGTCGCCTAATCGGACGACCACAAGATAGAAGAAGGCCAAGAAAACCTTATTCCAACATGCTGTTGTCGCTCTACCTCACCGATGCTGCTAGGAAGATAAAATCCAACAAAAAAAAAGACCTACAAAAAGCAAATGATGAAGAGGACAGGTCCCCACTCCTCTATATGCCAGCACGATCGCCGGATGGAGGGGAGGAGAGGGACCAGAGGTATCCAATTACATGTCACAAATTTGTCTAAATTCGTATATATTAATAATAAATCTGTGCAAATAATTCATGATAGATGTTCTAGATATATCTCTAAATTCACATGTATATATGCACTAAAAGATGCCGACACGTGTACCTAACCAAAGAAAGCTGCGACCAATGGTTTGAGGCCACAGATACTCGTATATTTCGCACGTCCGTCCAACGAAGGCTGGCCCGCGCGATCTCCCAGATCTGACCCCTTTTGAAATTGTCCATCAACTGATGAGCTGTCTGGACGTACGGTAGCTCACTGATAGATGGATAAGAATGCCATCTGGTGGTGCACAACTCCAGCACTTGATAGCACCTCCCACACAACCATAATCATTGCATATAATTTTTTGAGAAATGGGAGCAAATGCCCCGGCCTCTGCAATCTGCAATCGAAACGATGCGCACACCATTGATTTTATTGTACTCCCTTCGTCTCGGTTGACAATTCTCTGGCCCTAGGTGTCCTCTGATCGATCTATTTTATAGTATGGAGAAGAATATGCGATGAGTAGAAGAAGAGCCAGCAAAGCATTCACATTTGTTCACACATGTGCATGCAAGGATTTTGTTCTTTTCACACCGGAAAAATTATAAAGATTAAATGCTTTTATGTCTAAATATTTTTAGATTACATGGTTTGCAAATTGTGTCCTTTAAACCGGGCTGAGGAGTAAAGTTTATAAAGTCACATTATTATCTTTTGATAGTAGGACATTTCGAGTTCGATCACAATCACACATATACCTTTTTTTTAAACAACCTGCAGGAGCTCTGGCTTTTCAATTAGGAAGAAGAAAAAAACAAACGTTCAATATAGGTCGGACATGTTTTGATTATAGTGTAAACATGCCGAAAAAACACCATCCACAACACATAGAAAGGAAAAAAAAACTAGTTTGGCTCTGCCGGAATAGCAAGCTCCAAGGCCGTGTAAGCATGCACACGTTGGAGCATGTCTTTTCTGGCAATCTCGGCAACCTTCACAAAGGTAAGGCGTTGATTAGTGAAAAAAATTACGTTTCTTTTCTACTGGAATAACACGGATAGCTTCTTGTTTTGAAGAATACAAGCAAAGGGTAGCTTACTGGTTTTGGTTCTCAGAAGAAACGGAAAGAACCCTTTGCTAGCATAGGGTGCTCGCTATTTCTCTTTTAGGGTGTGTTCGGTTCTGGAATTCGGTGAAACGGAACCAGTCCGTTCCGCATCTAGCGTCCGTTCATGTGTTCGGTTGGAAGAAAGGAACGAAACCACGTAGTTCCTCAGAACGGAATATTCCTCTGATATGCGGAATGAGGTCGTCCGACCGAATCGGCCGGATCGCGCGGAACGGCTTGCTAATTCGCGAACTAACCCAGCTAAGATGATTAATTACCGAATCAGCGGAGATTTTTATACGTGGCGATGATTAGCGACAAAATCTTGCAAAACACGCGGCCCTCTAATTTGAGTATATTTTGCAAAGATTTTGAAACAAAAATATTTCTATGATTTGGTACTTTTAGCAAAGATTTTAAGACAAAATTTTTTTCTACCGTTAATTACATCGTTAAATATTAAGCTCAAATTATTAAAATTTTAAGCATCATTATAGCTATTCCGTTCCGGTCCTAATTCTCCCAACCGAACACAATATGGAACCATTCCGTTCCTCGTTCTTTTCTGAACTGAACACAGGGTCGGAACCGTTCCATGCACTCAGAATGGACTCACTCCGTTCCATTTCCTCTCGTTCTAGAACCGAACACACCCTTAGTAACCTGAAAAGCAGATTCAGAAAGGGGCATAGGAGAAAAGAGTGGCCGAGTAAAGTACAGCTCCCCTGGAACAGATGCTCCAAGAGATAAAGAGAAAACAATGCATTGGATGTTACGCGTGAGGATTATTAGATAGTGCTAGTACTACTGTATAAATAGTCTCCAGCGCGTCGGGCGACGACTTGCTCGCGCATCTCGCGGATCCGGTCAATAGGCACCTTGTTTGAAAATATCTACTCCTTGATAGGTGTCGATGAATCTGCCCTTCAAGAGCATCTTCACTAAAGTGCCAGAAGAATGATTACCAAAAGCCTGTTCTCTAGAAGGAAAATCTGCTAACAAGATGTAAACACAAAACGATCATGATAATGTTACCAAGCTAAGGTGACAAAGTTTACCAAGCTGGAGATGGTAAAATCAGACAATTAATTAAGCTGTTAACTGGCCGGATGATTAAGTTCATTTAAAATGTGGATGGGCCAAAACTTGGACACTCATCAGACATGGCCAGTAGGCTAGGACTTGCGGTTAATTTGTTTTCAAGACAAGTAGTAGTAGTACTCGCCTTGTTGTTTGCACTGTTGAAGCACAATACTGCTAGCTCAATCCATCCACGCGGCTGGAGTAGATAGCTGGTCCCCTTTAAGAAAGCCATCTCTGGGTGCTCAGTTGAAGCACAAAAACTCGATCCAGCACTAGCTAGGAGCAAGCATCGTACACCACAGACAGAGACAGAGAGAGCTTGGTAGCTGCCAGCCATGGCGGACCTGGTTGTTGGGCTGGCCAAGTCGGTGGTGGAGGGGGCGCTGACCAAGGCCCAGTCGGCGATCGAGGAGGAGGCCAAGCTGCGGCAGAGCGCGCAGCGCGACCTCGTGTTCATCGCCGGCGAGTTCGAAATGATGCACTCCTTCCTGAACGTGGCCACCACGGAGCGCGTGGAGAACAGGGTGGTGATGACCTGGGTGCGGCAGGTCCGCGAGCTCGCCTACGACGTCGAGGACTGCATCGAGTTCGTCGTCCACCTCGACTCCAAGACCAGGTGGTGGTGGCGCATGGTCCCCAGGTGGTGCATGGCGCCGCCACCGGCCGCGCTCTACCTGGACGAGGCCGTGGACGAGATCGAGCAGCTCAAGGCGAGGGTGGAGGACGTGAGCACCAGGAACTCGCGCTACAGCCTCATCAGCGACTCCGGCTCCAAGCCCATCGTCACGCAGAATCTGCCGGCCACGCCAGGCGGCGCCGCCCTCGGTGCGACGGCATTCAACATGCTCGTCCAGGCAAGGGACGCCGCGAGGAGACGGCAGGGCTTGGCGGATCTCACCCAGCTGATCACCAACGAAGACAACTCTAAAGACTCTCCTCTTCAGGTGATCTCCGTGTGGGGAACAGGCGGTGATCTTGGGACGACCTCCGTTATCAGGAGGGCGTTCAATGACCCAGAAATCAGCCAGAACTTTGGTTGCCGCTCATGGGTCAAGCTGATGCATCCTTTTGATCCTCGCGAGTTCGTCCGGCGCTTCATGGCTCAGGTATACGCGAATGCTTGTAAGGAACAAGGCGCCCGTGTCGGTGCACATGTCCTCGCAAAGATGGAGGCCAGCCAAGAAGAGCTCCTCGAGGAATTTGTGGAAGAAGTCAACAGCAAGGCTTACCTCGTCGTCTTGGAGAACCTGACCGATATGGTAGATTGGGATGCCGTAAGGACGTTCCTTCCTGACATGAAGAAAGGCAGCTGGATCATCGTGTCCACGCAGCAGTTCGAGATTGCAAGCTTGTGTGTTGGACATTCTTACAAATCGTTGGAGCTCAGGCAGTACTCGCCTGACCACTCGGTCTGTGCCTTCTTCAAGGAGGTAAGCAAGAAATGAACATCAAATCCATATTAAATCTCGTATCATAACTTGAATTCTTAAATTTTTGGGTAGGTTTGGACAGGAACTCATTTATCTACTATACATACATTTTATATAGGAACTAATTTTTGCATCTAAAAACTTATAGTAGTATAGTAACATTTTCATGTGTCGGCTCTAGTTTGCATACTAGTTTAACTGTATAAATAGAACATTAGAACTGTTTAAACAAATTTAGTAGTATCATGTAGTGGTGTAACAGTAGCTAGATCTAATTTAAGCTTCATTATAAGCTTTATTGTGAAGAAAAGCATAGTGATGCATATGGAAGTTATGGTTAAACACAAAATAATTACAAATGCTGGTTACATAAATGATACTATCATAACTTATTCCCACCTATCCTGCAGGGTTCTCAAGTCATTGGTGATAAAGAAGAGAAGCGTCTTCTCAGGGTTCTCAGTGGCTCGCAAGTGAGCAAGAATTCCTCCTCTGAAGAAGTCCCATCATCTAATAGGAAAGCAGTAGTCATTGAGTGGCAGAAGAAATATCCCCTTGTTGGACGCGAGTCAGAAATGGCTGAACTTCGTGGTCATACAGCCAGGGCACGTTTCAGTACTAATTCCCAGGTTATATCAGTTTGGGGAATAGCTGGTATTGGGAAGTCAGCTCTCGTCAGAAATTTATACTATGACAGAATGCTCGGTACCGAACAGTTTAACAAGTACTGTTGGGTGGATGTATCACATCCATTCAATTTAAGGGATTTTTCTCGAAGCTTACTTTCAGATTTTGTTTCAGAGAAAGACCCCATCAAAGAGTGTCGCGAGCTTCTGAAAACACATAATTGTCTTGTGGTTATCGATGATCTCCAGTCTAAAGAAGAATGGGACTTAATACAGAATGCCTTGGTATCTAGACCTTCTGGAACTGTTATCATTGTAATTACTACTGAAGCCAGCGTTGCTGCATATTGCACAAATAACGAAGCGCAAGTGTTCAACGTCAAAGGTCTAGAAGCTGAAGCAGCCCTTGATCTGTTCAGAAAAGAGGTATGGACAGATAACTCACGCTATATTCTACCATCAAAACATCAGAATCCAATGTGATTAATGTTTACATTGTCAATGAACTCACAGTTTGTTGTCTGAACACCAGGTACACAGGAAAAATTCATCATCTCCTTTGATTCATCTCGCACATGTCGAGCTAGATGGACTTATTTTGAAGTGTGGAGGTCTTCCCAAAGTGATAGTTGCTATAGCAGCCTTATTGGCCACGCAGACTGACATTGATGGATACAGTACGGTCTCTGAATCTCAGATTTATGCACCATTTGGAGACCAACCTGGAGTATGATAGTCTGCGGGGCCTATTTGGTTGGATGAGCACTTACTTCCGTGATTGCCCAGATTCACTCAAGCCATGTATCTTTTACCTATCAATCTTTCCTCCATACTGTAACATTCGGCGAAGGAGACTAGTAAGGAGGTGGATTGCAGAGGGTTACTCTAGAGACAGTGATAAAAAATCTGCTGAGGAGCAAGGCGAGGAGTTCTTCACCAAACTCCTTGAGCTAAGCATAATTCAGCAGATACCACAGTTAGTCACCACTGCAGCTAGTGACACAACGATGGTTAAGTGCCAGGTCAATGGCTTCATCCGTGAGTACATTGTCTCACGGAGAATGGAAGAGAACCTAGTTTTTGAACTTGGGCCCGACTGTGTCCTAACAACTCAGCGAACAGGACGCCATCTTATCATATTGAGAGACTGGGACAGAGACAAAATTGTGTTCGAGAGCATTGATTTCTCACGGCTACGGTCAATGACAGTCTATGGGAAGTGGGAATCATTCTTCATTTCTAAAAGTATGAAGCTGCTTCGGGTGCTTGATCTAGAGGATGCATTGGGTCTAAATGATGAGGATCTTGAGAAGATGGTGAAGCGACTCCGTCGCCTAAAGTTTATCTCTTTACGAGGATGCAGTGGCATTTTCCATCTGCCAAGTTCACTGGGTGATCTTAGGCAACTCCAGAGTTTGGATGTGAGACACACCTCCATAGTTAGCCTGCCGGAGAACATCACCAAGTTAAAGAAGCTACAGTATATTCGTGCTGGCACCATCATACCAGCATCAACGCCATCTGCCTCATACAACTGTCTGCAAGGGTTCTGCAAATATCGTGAGCCTGTTGGTGTTAAGGTGCCTAGTGAGGTAGGCAAACTGACGGCATTGCACACTCTTGGTGTTGTCAACATCAGGGCTTCAGGGGGGAAGGCCATCGTGAAAGAGATCAAGAAGCTCACCCAATTGCGCAAGCTCGGAGTGTCAGGCATCAACAGACACAACAGCAAGGAGTTCTTCACTTCAATCTCAGGTCATGTGCATTTGGAATCATTGTTAGTGCGAGTCGAAAAGGACAATAAAGACTGCTTGGATGACATCACCATGCCTTGGGAGAACCTGCAGAGTCTTAGACTGTATGGGCTTCAAGGCAAGTTGCCACTGTTAAGCAGCCAACTTAGCAAGCTCATAAAGTTAGATTTGGAGATGGCCACTTTAGAACAGAGTGACACTGTGTTCCTTGGCACCAAGCTACCAAAACTATGCACTCTAGGCCTTCGTGTCCAGAAACTTCAGGAAGATAAGCTCCATTTTTTTGCCGGATTGGTTGGATGTGAGTTGATCACTTTCGAAAATGTGAAGATCCTGGATATTTCTTACAGATCCAGAAGTTTACATGTAACCTTCGGATCAAACTCAATGAAGCATCTTGAGGTACTCAAGATTGACTGCTCTAATGCATGCTATCGTCTTACTGGCCTTGATGATCTACCTGAACTCAAGCAAATCTTGCTCAAGGGTACCAAGGATGAAGCAATCAAAAAGGGCCTTGAGGCTCGGCTCGCCATCCATCCAAATAAACCTGCTGTTTTCTTCGAAGAGGAGGGAAATAAACCTGCTGTGAAGCTGGAGGAACTACCACAATCATCCTGAAGGTTTGAGATATATTGTCAGCGTTTATTGTCATTTCCTCGCCTAACACTATCTGGATCCAGTGTTGGTAATCCCGTGTTGATTTGTGTACTTCTTTTGTACTACTAAATTCATGTCGGTTATAAACATGTGTTTTGTCAGGGTAAACTACACTGTAATAACCTTCAGTCTGAGCTGCTGTTGATGTGATGCTGGCAAAGCCTTTTAAGGTGTGTTAGCATATAACTAACAGGTTGCTGGAGTTACCACTTTAAGCATCTTTAAATCTCAGATGCATCTGTTGTTCTCTTCCAAAGCATTCTTAGATTTGTAATTAGCTCTCGTTAGCAATTTGGTTTGATTCTTCTCTGCCTAGCCAATTTATATGTACTGAATCTGCCCACCTTTCATTATTCGTAAGCAGTAGGAGAGATTGGTCTAAAATAAGTATAGGAGATATTCCGGATCTAGCCGAAAGGCTCGTACCTTCTCCGGAAATGCGCCGCCGTGAGGCCGGTCGGCAGTTTCCCGTCTAGAGGAGAGGCCTCAGCTAGCCCTTTTACGGGCAATGGCACCGGCGCCCTCACAGGGGCAATCTCAATTCTCAGGGAATGGGGTCAACAATGGAGCAAATCTGAAGTGCCGCCGCACTATCTCGGCGTGGGCGATCCCATCTCTAGCTAGTGGAAAGACTCGGCGTGTTTTTTTCCAGAAAATTGCAAAAACTACCCCAACTGTGGCTATGGCTAAAGATAACACCACTTTTCAAAAATTTCTCAAAAACCACCGGTCGAGCCTCTAATATTTTTCAGATAACGTTTGCTCAGTTTAGCTCCGGTGTTTCTAACCAGATGGCCCCGCTGTCATGTTGACGTGGCGCGATATTAACGGCGGGGTGATAAACTCTAGAGGTTTTTTATTTTTGGGTGTTTTTTAAATTTTTCAACTTTTCTTGTAATGGTACATGTACTCCGATTTTGATTTTTACCGCCTGCCAAGGTGGACCACCCTAGTCACTGAAACACATGGCGCGACTACCCTAACTGTAACCGGAGCCCGTATCCACTACAATGTGGCTCATTATACCACCGTGGAAGCTATGATGCGGCAATTTTGCATATATAATGAAAACAAGATGTTTATAAATAGATTTTTCACTAAAAAGAGCACATAATTGAACATAAACATCCATTTTATACACAGCGATAAGAGAACTACATCTAAAAACTATACTAAAACTAACGCGCGATTCCTTCACGCATGCCGGCACCAATGTCGGAGCGGCCATCCCTGCTGGTAGGCCCTTGTGATCGGCCGCCTCTACTGGTCCTACCGGGAACGGGCTCTCGCCAACTCCATATCAATCTAAAGCTACGTGTCCTGAGCGGCATCCTCCTCGACTTTCTTCATGGAGGCAACGTCGGTTTGCATCATAGATAACTACTCCACCTCCGCAAGGAGCTGCCCATCATACGGATCTTCTCCCTCTCCCTTTCCCTTCCTGGTTTCGAGAAGGGGATCAGAGGAGGGAGCTAGCACTAGAGGAGTGGGCCCTAGAGGAGGTGCCGAGATCCCGTGGTGCTACACGATGGTGATGTCCATTGCTATTGGGCGAAGGCGCGGGCGATGGTTGAACAGCTTGGAGAGGAGACACATCCTTTGGAGTAAGCGCTCGCCACCTAGACATTCAGGAGGCGGGACATGGTGGTGCATAGTAAGTGGCACGAAGACTCGGTCCTCCTTGAGACATGAGCATGTGATCGATGTCAAAGAATTAAAAAGGAGATAGGTAAAAGGTTGTACGTGAAAAGTGTTGTGGAGCGTCGGAGAGTTGGACGAGCATCTTTCGTAGACGGCCTAGAAGGTGCACATGGTGGGACCGAGGCGGAGCGAATGCGACGCCGGGCAAACGAATGGCCAATGGTGCAGCTTTTTGACTATACTTTCGCCTTCATGTGAGAGGAACCGAGATAATTACGACACGGAGGCGGTTGGACCTACCGGTCGGCGTTACATAATTGAACAGTTAGCATGAAGTACTGCACACACACCCACCTTGCCACACAAACATGTGGGACCCATTAAACATGTCACATGGAATCTAAGACCAAGTAATATCTGCCTCATTTGACCAACGACGGTAGTAAAACACTCTGCTATTGATTACCACCTTCCATAATACAATTATATGTCGGTATGGATTTAGCAACGGTGTATATGTGTCCGCCATGTAAAAATGGTGCGAAGAATGCGCAAAAGCGGGCTAAAGTATTTTGCATGCACTTTTGGCATATGTCGTCCAAAAAAAGTGCGGCACAATGAGGTATTTTTGTAGTGGGAGGCCGTTGGGATCCAGTCAGTGACACATTCTTGAACCGTTACCGCCACTGAGACATCACATGGAATCCAGGACGTTGTAATTTATGCCTTTTTTAACCTACTATCGCATTAAAACGTGCCGCTATTGATTATTAGCACCTACCAGTGCACAATTATATGCTAGTGTAGATTCTACCACGTCAAATACGTGTCTATCACTCTATAAACGGTGCCAAGAAATTCCAAAAGCTAGATAAAGTATATTTGTCGTCTAAAAACTTGTCGTGTTTCGAAGGTCTTTTTTAGTTTGACCTCGTTCTTAGCTTCTCTCTTAACCGAGACTTGGTATTTCTTAAATACACATTAGTAAAGAAGGGGCCTTTAGTCCCGGTTCGTAAGGGTCTTTTTCAAAACCGGGACTAGCCATGCGGGACCAGAGGCCTGGCATTAGTCCTGGCTAAGTCACCAGCCGGGACAAATGGTCCTCGATGTGGCCGTCTGGGTACGCGCGGGGTGCACCCCCATTAGTCCTGGTTGATGTTAAGGGCCGCGATTAGTGGTTTTCTGTCGTGATAGCATTTTGTGCTCTTTCTCTGCCACGGCAGAGAATTCATTTGTCTTCTTTTATTTATTTGTTTTTTTATTTTCGAATATTTCTACGCTACCACATATCTACACGTTCGTCATATATAAGATAACTTGTATTACGATATCGAGCATACAAATATATACAATTTTAATAGTTATATGAAGATTATAATTACTGGGACTAGAGCCCGTCTATTCGATTACATGACTGGGGATCATTAGTAGCGTCTATTCACACTAAATGCTCCGGCATCGTCTACCATCTCTTTGGACAGAAATCCCGCAAGTTCATCTGTAATTCGTAGGACGCGTCGCTCTGGTAGGAGTTGATTCTGCATGTCCTCGAACTATATAAGAAAATAAGATCAATATGAATATCAATCATGATAACAAAAAGTAACAGTAATAAGATGATGTTGTGAATGTATTGCTTACGTCGACTCTATAATCTTGGTGCTCGGTGGTAAACATGTGAATGAACTCATAAACGTAGAATCCACATAGATTCGTTCCTTGTGGTTGCCTCGCCCACTTTACAAAAATAGAATTCAATCAAAATAATAATCTAGCATCATTATTGTATTGAAACTAGAAGTAAATAGATGCGCGGACATATCATGAGACCGACTTAAACGTTAGCTTCTGACTAAAGGAACCCGTAACCTCACGCTTGAACCGGTTCCAAACCGTGCCCGGCGAAAAAATGAATCCAATATAGCGTGGAAATTATTTCTGGAGCATGTCCTGCATGCCGTGAAACTCTTCTAGTTTTCTCTTTAATGGGTCCATGACTTCAACTCTTTCCTTATCAACTTGAAGGTCTAGCAGAATCCAATGAAAGCTGCAAACGTTTATATATACATCAGTAACTCATCAGTTACACTTAACATCGAGTAATCAAAAGTGAATGTGTACAACAAAGTAAGACCCTCACTTGAAATTATAAGAAAACAATATATGGTCATAGAAATTTTGCTCTATTAGAAACCTTAAAATGTTTTTCTCCATCTCCTCAGTTTTTTTTGTTAGCGTATCTATATATACTTTATCTAGGTCAATGAACCAAACACTATAGATTTTTCTTATTTTATATTCCTGGATCTTTATTCTGCGTAATAATAAAGTACAAAAGGATATAATGAGGATAATTACATGCAGTGAATTGAACAACCGAAAAATTGAACATGTAGACAATGAATTCAACAACTTACAAACAATAGCAACTGATGATAGATTTGTCGAGGGCGTCGAGATTGTATAACTAAAAGAGTTCTAGAAACTCAACATGGACCTCGTCGGGTCTGAAGTAGTACTCACGTGGGACTTTTGCTATGATCATTATTCTTCCATGCTTTACGGCTGTCAAGTACCAGTTATGTAGATTCCGCATTTGTGTTGGCAGTTCTTGCAACTTCTCTTTGTTGACCAAATCCTTCCCTTGGACATATCTATGGACTACAATAGCCTTGGGTAACTTGTCGTCTTGGGAACCTAACAATGCAGCAACACTCACATTCATACTAGCCGCCAACTCCGCATCAGCTTCCATATCTATTGGCCGGGGAACGTTTTTGGATAACACCTTGAGGGGTTGGATCGATTGTTTGGCCTGTTGTCCGAGCAGGGGAACGTCTGATCTTTTACTGCTTGCACTTTTACTTCCTGATTTGCTCCCGTTTGCACTTTTTACTTGCTGATTTTCTCCCGCTTGCACTTCTACGTGATTTTCTCTTCGTCATTTCTTTCTGAAGTGTGCGTAGATAGTCGTCTGGCTTATGGTGCAACTCAATTGCGATTTTGTGTTCAGAAAATGAAGTGCATACGCTTTTTGTTTATCGGTGTATACCAGGGCGGACTCAGGTTTCTTCTTTTGAAAATGCGCATCATATTCGGCCTTTGTGATCGCTGCAGTTTCCGCATCAGTACGATCGTAAGGTATGATGTGAAGATTCTTATGAGGTACTCTTGGGAGGGGCGACATTATCAATTTAAAAATACATGAATTATTATATTTTGCATATTTTTGAATCTTACTAAACTTTCAAAATGAAAAGTGCTTGAATTTGAATAAGTAATCCAAATCTATTTTCTGTTTTATAAAATAATTATTTTAACTAGTCAAACTATTAACCATTTTGTCATTATCAATTTAAAAATGCATTAACTATTATATTTTCCATATTTTTGAATCTCACTAAACTTTCAACATGAAAAGTGCTTGAATTTGAATAACTAATCCAAATCCTTTTTTGTTTTACAAATAATTATTCTAAATTGTCAAACTATTAACGGTTTTGCCATTCTAACATGTCCTCCAGACTGAAAAAAGGAAAAAAAATACAATTCTAGCTTTTAGTCCCGGTTGTAGCCACTATTAACCGTTTTGCATATAAATGTTTTGAGTGTTAGTCCTGTTTTGTGGCTGGACCGGGACTAAAGGAGGGGCCTTTAGTCCTGATTCGTACTACGAGTTTCCTGAACTATGAAGATGTTGTTCTAATCTTGTGCCAGAGCTAACTAATTGGAGATGCCGGAGGACTGACCATGAAGATATAATCTCCAAACGGATAGAAGAATCCACCAACGCTTACACCATTGAGGCAGACAACATACGATATGACATCTGCTTCCAGCAGTTTGGATTTTAGATCTTCATGGTCAGGCATCCTAAAGTAGGCGGAGGACGCGCGTGGTCACATATTAGGGAGTGCCTCTATGACTAACTTTGTGGAGATGTCGGAGGACTGGGCTCCAACGACATCTCCCTAAAGTTGTCCATAGTGGTGTCTCCGCTCTCGCAAACCATCTTGCAGCTTATAACTTCTCTAACTAGATCAATACGTCTAGGAGCTAACTAATTTCACATATTAGGAAATGCATCTATGGCCAGCTTAAGGGAGATGTCGGAGGACTAGGCTCCTCCGGCATCTCACTCAAGCTGGCCGTAGTGGTGTCACTGCTCTCGCACGCCATCTTGGAGATGCCTGAGGACTCACAAGGATGCATATTTATAGTACAAGTAGCACAACATAGTGTCAACACTCACCCCTATCATTAGTGCTGCCACCCGAGACTCATGTTTTGACCCGATTGGTGTCTCCAACCGGGACTAAAGGTTCATCTTTAGACCCGGTTGGCGAAACCATCCGGTACAAGGTACAAGTAGCATGACATAGTGTAGAAACTCACGACATAATATCGACACTCACCCCTATCATTAGTGTTGCCTACCCCAGCCTGCCGCAACCCCTTCAGTCCCGGTTGGTTTCTCCAACCGGGACTAAATATGAACCTTTCCCTCTGTTTCTCGCCATGTTTTCCCTTAAGCCCAGGACTAAAGATATTTCCCGCCATGTTTTCCTACCCTTTCCCTCCGCTTCCCGCCATGTTTTCCCGCCCTTTACCTTTGCTTCCCGCCATGTTTTCCCGCCCTTTCCCTATATTTATAGGCCGACCGTCATGGCCACCCACACATACACACATACCTTGCCGCCTACTTTAGGATGCCCATCCCACATCCTCGTAGTCAACTCGGTGACAACGATGGAGCACTAGGCTCCACCAGGCATGTGCGAGACTGGGTTCTGCTAGGATTGCACTAGTAGGTGCTACCTTCCGGGACGCGTCGCTTGGTGAGGAATCTAGGTCTCGTCATCGACCCGGAGCTTATTTGGTGGCCATCGCATGGTTGAGGCTCGGTGCAGAGGGAGCCGACCCCCGAGGAGGTGGTACAACGTCGTGTTAGGGAGGAGGACAAGCACGTTCGTCGCTCTATGGTTGCATTAGACGCCAAGATCTCCGATACCTGGCAGTTTCTTCAGGGATCTTACCCGAACTATGCTCCTATGATGGTTCCTTCTCTTTGGGTGCTCACCTCCCGCGTCTCAGGCACTGGGATTCGTCTTCCAGTTTGATTGAGCAAGATGTATTAGTTTTCATGGCTTTCAGTCAAAATGACCAATCTTGCTTGCACAATCGCGGCATAGTTTGTGATATTGTGCCCATATTTTGCATGCATGTGGATCTTGGGATGGCGAACAATGTTGCAGGAGGAAGTTTTCGACCTTACATAAAATGTTTGACTCACAATATGATATTACATAAAAGGTTTAATACATTACATAAATCACCAACATCCCTATCTAGTGTTGTGGTTTTCTTATGTGTTGTACAACTAATCTCCAACAGTGGTGTTATTCATGAGATGTGTCTGCCAACTACCTAAAGTATCCTCGTGTTCCACTTTAATCCAGGAGTCAGGCTTCCCCGGATTTTTGGAGCGTAGAATATTCTTGTGTTTCTCGATATACGAAGCCACCAAGGTGGAATTGTGTAGAATTGTGTAGTGTGCTTTACTGAAAGAATGTCCATCCCTACATACCGTTGCTTTCCTTCCTAGTGTGACTTTTCCAGTCATCGTCCCCTCATACCGAGATTCAGGAACACCAATCAGCTTAAGGTCAAGAAGAAAGTCAACACAAAACTCAATGACCTCCTCTATTCCATAGCCCTTAGAGATGCTTCCTTCTGGCCTAGCACGGTTATGAACATATTTTTTAAGACTTCCATGAACCTCTCAAAGGGAAATATATTGTGTAAAAACACAGGACCGAGAATTCTAATCTCTTCGACTAGGTGAACTAGGAGATGCGTCATAATATTGAAGAAGGATGGAGGGAACAACAACTCGAACCTGACAAGACATTGGACCACATCAATCAATAACCCTGATAGACTTTCTGAATCGATTACCTTCTGATAAATTGGATTGAGGAATGCACATACCTTCACAATCCAGTCGAACATTTTTTGGTAGAATTCCCCTCAATGCAACCAGAAGCAATTGCGTCATAAGCATGTGGAAGTCATGAGAATTTAGGTTTTGGAATTTTTTCTCTTTCATATTTACTATTCCCTTTATATTCTACAAGAAGCTAAACGAGAACTTGATACTGAAAAGGACTTCAATAAAGATTTCCTTCTCTTCCTTGGTAAGAGCGTAGTTGGCAGGCCCTTGAAACTGCCCTAAATGCTTGTTGTCTCGTCCTTTATGATGTTGCTGGTCCTCCCGTGCTTCCGGGGTATCCTTTTTACTTCCCATACAAGCCCAGAAAGCCTAGAATATTCACGCAAAGATTCTTCATCGGGTGCATCACATCGATTGTAGAGCGGACCTCATAGACTTCCCAATATGGTAGCTCCCAAAATATAGATTTCTTCTTCCACATGGGTGCGTGTCCATTAGCGTCTTTCGGAACAGGTTGTCCTCCAGGACCCTTTCCAGATGTTACATTTAAATCCTTGACCATACCAAATACATCAGCACCAGTACGGGGGACAGACCTCGTCCGGGTGTCTGCCTTGCCATCGAAATGGTTGCTTTTTTTCCTTAAGGGATGTCTGGCCGGAAGAAAATGACGATTGTACGAGTACACATTCTTCCTACATTTTTCTAGATATATACTTTTAGTCTGGTGTGTGCATGCATTGTATCTCTTATTCGTCTGTCTTGGGATGTTACTAAGAGCAGGCCAATCATTGATTGTTACGAACAACAACACTCGTAGGTCAAATGACTCATGTTTGTGCTCATCCCACACACGTACACCTGGTTTGGCCCACAACTGTAAAAGTTCATCAACTAATGTCCTTAGGTACACATCAATGTTATTGCCGGGTTGCTTCGGGCCTTGGATGAGCACTGGCATCATAATGAACTTCCGCTTCATGCACAACCAAGGAGGAAGATTGTAGATACATAGAGTCATGGACTAGGTGTTGTGACTGCAGCTCTGCTCCCTAAAAGGATTCATGCCATCTGAACTTAGACCAAACCATAAGTTCCTTGCGTCACCAACAAAGTCCGGGAAGTCTCTCTTGATTTTTCTCCACTGTCGACCATCAGCGGGGTGCCTCATCATCCCGTCTTTCTTACGATCTCCCATGTGCCATCGCAACAACTTGGCATGCTCTTTGTTTCTGAACCAACGTTTCAATCGTGGTATTATAGGAGCATACCACATCACCTTGGCAGGAACCCTCTTCCTGGGTGGCTTGCTATCAATATCACCAGGGTCATATTTTCTGATCTTATACCGCAATGCAGTGCATACCGGGCATTTATCCATATTCTCGTACTTCTCACCATGGTAGAGGATGCAGTCATAAGGGCATGGATGTATCTTTTGCACATCTAATCCTAGAGGGAAGACGAGCTTCTTTGCTTCATACGTACTGGTGGGCAATTCGTTATTTCTTGGAAGCAACTTCTACATTAGTACCAACAACTTTTCGAATCCCGAGTCAGTCACACTGATCTCTGCCTTCCACTTTAGCAATTCCAGTGTGCTACCCAGCTTCTTCTGGCCATCTTCACAAGTTGGGTACAACAATTTGTTGTGGTCCTGTAACATCTTCTCGAACTGCAACCTCTCCTTTTCTATGTCACAGTCTTGCTTTGCATCAGAAATAACCCGACCAAGATCATCAGCGGGCTCATCTGGTTCCCGTTCTTCACCTCCTTCTTCTTTATTGTCTTCCATTGCGGTATTAGCGTATTCAGGGAACATAGATCGGTAGTTGTCATCATTGTTCTCTTCTTCATTGCTGTCTTCCATCATAACCCCTCTTTTTCCGTGCTTGGTCCAAAAATTATAGCCGAACATGAAACCGGACCGAAGCAGGTGGCTCTGAATGACTCTTGCTCGCCTCGGCCACAAGACAAAAAGAACACATGCCTTCTCTGAAAGCGGTAGAGTGTTGGTTACCGTACATCCATGGATGGCTGATCTGCATTATACAACTCTATATGAAATGCAATCACGATGCTTAAATTAGTATTGCGCGGTCTAAACAAGAAAATAGTTGCTAACCTTTTAGGACACTTGGAAACAAAGATGAGAAAACTTAAGTGTCGCTCGGGCACCTCATATCATGTTTGTGTTGTGTGACCTAAAGTCGCATCGCTCTAACCGGCATTTCACGGAACACCTCTAGTGCATATGAAGAAAAAAACTAGCACAAAACTATGCCACCTCCCACCATGAAAAAACAGTGGTGAGGGGAGGGGCTATACCATATATATAAAGCCAACCCACTAGTCCCGATTTGAGATACAAACCGGGACTAATGGTGGTGCTCGCAGCATGCAGCAGGCCCCAGACCCATTAGTCCTAATTTGCATCTCAAACCGGGACTAATGGCCCCAATAGGCTCGGTACTAGTGGTATGTGATACGTTGGAAATGTATATATAATTTTTGATGCTCCATGCTTGTTTAGTATCTACTTTGCTTTACTTATACACACTTTGAGGTGCTTTTTACATGTTTTCTGGTACTAACCTATTAACAAGTTGCAACAGTGCCAGATGCCTGTTTTCTGCTGTTTTTGGTTTCAGAAAAGTTAGTAAAGAAATATTCTCGGAATTGGACGGGACGAAGGACAAAGTCAATTACTTTCCGTGGGAAACAAGAAGTCCAGAGGAGAGACGGAGGGGCCGGCCAGAGGGGCTAGACCCACCCCAGGAGCGGGTGGGACCCACCTCGCGCCTGGCTAGGGTTTGGCGCCCCTGGCCGCCGCCTCGGTCTCCCCCTTCGCCTATAAGAAGCCCCCTATGCAGAAACCCTGGGTACCCGATCAAATATCCACGAAACCGTTTGTAGCCGCCACCACCATCGTCCCTAGATCGGGGGGATCTGAAGTTCTTCCCGGCACCCTGCCGGAGGGGAGATCATCCTGGAGGCCTTCTCTCTGGTATGATGCGTGAGTAGTTCCACCTTGGACTATGGGTCCATGTAGTATCTAGATGGTTGTATCTCCTCCTTTGTGCTTTCATGAGTGAGCTCCGTTAATGATCAAGATCTAATCTATTTGTTCTCATGCATGTTGTGTTTGCGGGGATCCGATGGATATTGAGATTATTATGTTGGTTTGATTATTGGTTTTGTCTTTATGATTCTATCATGTCTGTGTTGTTTGTGATCTTGCATGCTCTCCGTTGTTAGTAGCTATCTTGGCCAAGTAGTTGCTAGTGACTCCAAGAGGGGGTATTTATGCTCGATAGTGGTTTCATGCCTATAGTTTCCAAGGGAAGTGACAATAATCTCTTCGGTTGTAGATGTGCTGTTGCTACTAGGGAGAAAACAACGGTCTCTTGTTCATGGAACATGTGGACTGTTTATCTTACACACTTTGCTTAAAGTAGTTGTCTGTTGCTTATAACTTAATACTGGAGGGGTTCGGATGATAACCTGAAGATGGACTTCTAGTCATAGATGTAGTTGGATGCCGGTCTATGTATCTTGTTGTATTGCCCAATCAACCTCATAGGATCTTTCTGACTCGTAATTGCATTGTTATGCCTTGCTCAGTTCCTGTCAATTGCCCTGCTGTAATTTGTTTACCCTTCATGCCATGTTGTTTATCTAAGGAGAGCACCTCTAGTGAACTATGGACCCCAGTCCAATCTTTACCATTGATACATCTTCCACTGTTACTTGTTTACTTGCTACAAACCATTACCTTACACACAATACGTTTAATCCTTTGTTACAGCAAATCGGTGAGCTTGACAACCTCACTGTTTGTTGGGGCAAAGTCTTGAGTTTGTGTTGTGCAGGTCTTCGCGTTGCTTGCAACACCTGTGTGACGTTTCCTTCCTCCTTATGGTTCGATAACCTCGGTCTCAACTGAGGGAAAACTTGCTGCTTGCTGCTTCACACCTTGCTCTTGGGGTTCCCAACAGGATGTGCGTAGACAGTCGTCAAGCTTTTATGGCGCCGTTGCTGGGGAGGCCAACGTTGCTCGGTCTTCACAAGGGGAGTCCTTCACTTCCTTCCTCTTTGCTTTGTTTTTAATTTTCTTTGTTTCTTTTTCTTGGTTTTCTTTGTCTCCTTTCAAAAAACACAAAAAAATTAGTTCCTACTCTAGTGGCCACCTTGCTCTAGCTCACCATGCTGCTCCCCAAGTTCTCCCTAAAAGATCTTGCAATAGGTAGTGGCTCCATAATTGGGAAAGATAATATTGAAGAATTCTTTAATTATGTTAGCAAGCATGAGGATATTGAGGATAAATCTATAGCAGAGCTTGCTCCTAATAATGAGATTGCTGTAGCTTCTTTAGTTCATATGTTGTAGGCTAGGTTTGTTAGCCTTAACCCCTTCATACAATTCTTGTTCCTAAAACTAAAAGAAGAGAAGAATGCTGAAAAGAGGGAATTCATCCTTGAAACTTTATCAAAAGAATTCCATGATGTTGCTAGGGAAGCCAAAAAGGTTTTTAAGCGTTTCAATTGTTGGAGATATGCCCTAGAGGCAATAATAAATGTAGTTATTATTATATCTTTGTGTTTATGATAAATGTTTACATTCATGCTATAATAGTATTAACAAGGAAACATTAATACTTGTGTGATTTGTAAACTTAATTTGAAGTCCCTAGTAAAGCCTCTATATAATACTAGCTTGTTGGTTAATGGATGGTTGTGGTTTCCCTATCATGAACATTGAGATGTTATTAACAACAAGATCATATCGTTAGGAGAATGATATGGTGGACATACTCCTATAGATAAGCGTAGCATAAAGATCAAGTCATTTTAATAGTTCAATTGCTATATGCTTTCTGATACATAGTTATCTAATTCCTTAGACCATGAGATCATGCATATCACCTTTACCGGATGGATGCTTTGATGACATCAAACACCACACCGTAACAGGGTGGCTATAAAGGTGGCATTGGGTGTTCGGAAAGTATTGGTTGAAACAGATGGATCAAGAGTGGGATTTGTCCATCCATATGACGGATAGATATACTCTGGCCCTCTCGGTGAAATGTCATCCAATTAGCTTGCAAGCATGTGACTGGCTCACAAGGGATCACATATCTCGGGAACGAGAAAAGAGTACTTATCAGTAACGAGGTTGAACTAGGTATGCAGAGATACCGACGATCATAACCTCGGATAAGTAAACTATCGTGAGACAAAGGGAAATTGATATCGTATGTAAGTGGTTCATTCGATCGCAAAGTAATCGTAGAAATATGTGGGAGCCATATGAATTTCCAGATTCCTCTATTGGTTATTGTTCGGAGAAGTGTCTCGATCATGTCTGCATAATTCACGAACCGTAGGGAGACACACTTAAGGATTCGACGTTGTTTGAGTAGTTATGGAATGATGAGAAAGAGACCGAATGTTGTTCGGAGTCTCGAATGGGATTCGGGATATCACGAGGAGATCCGGAATGGTCCGGAGAATAAGATTCATATAAGGAAAGTCCCGTTTCGGAGTTGGGGAATGGTTCCGGTGTTTTCATCGGGAACATTTTAGAAGGTTCCGGAATGTCCGGCACTTCGGGGGGGGGGGGGGGGGAAGGGTACATGAATGTGTCATTGTAAGTTGGAATGATTGCATCATGTACTAGGTGCCTTTGCTGTCCAAAATAAAGGGTTTATTTAAATCCTAAATTGAAAAGTCAAACGGCTAGTTTGAAAGTCAAACGGCAATTTTGGGAAGTGGGAAAAGAGGAGGAGGTGAAACCGAGTTGGGGAGGGAGTCCTCCCCAAGCCGGCGCCCCACCCAAGCCGAGTTGGGGAGGGACTCCCCTCCCTCCCCTTGGCCGGCCAGCCCCTCCACCTATATAAGGAGGGGCAGGGCTCCCTCCTAGCACACACAAGTTCCTATCCTCTAAATCTAAACCCTAGCCATAGCCTCCGGTTTAGAGCCGTTTTGGTTTAGAGCTTCTAATTGCCCTAGCCTTCGGTTTAGAGCCTTCTAATTGGTGTGTCTAAACCCTAGACCACTAAAGCTCTCTCATACTCCACCATACTCGCTTCGGCTTAAGGCGAAGCCCTGCGAGATCTCCCCTCTACTTCCGGTACCACGCCGTTGTGCTGCTGGAATCGCGAGGAGAGTGCTACAACCTTCGCTGCCTGCTGGAACAAGGGAGAGGAAGGTCTTCGTCGAGTACCGAACGTGTGACCGACTGCGGGAGCGCTGCGGGAACGCGGCGCCGGAAGGATCGTCTACGCGATCTTGAGATCGGAAAGAGTACGACTACATCACCCACGAGAATCTGCTCTCGTTAAACACTTTGGAATCTTCGAGGGTGAGTTATTCCATCGACTCGTTGCTACAATCTAGTAGATAGATCTTGGCTTGTTTGTTTGTATGCGGTAGAAAATTTTTGTTTTCCATGCTACGAAACCCTACAGTGGTATCAGAGCCGTGTCTATATGTAGATCTGTTGCACGAGTAGAACACAATGGTCATTGTGGGCGTTGATGCTTTTATTGTCGATTGCTTCTTGTGTACTTTGCATCTTGCGGTATGTTGGGATGAAGCGGCCCGGGCTAACCTTACATGACATCGTTCATGAGACTTGCTCCACGCTTGACATGCAACTTGTATTGCATAAGTGGCTTTGCGGGTGCCTGTTTCTCCTAGCATAGTTAAGATCCAATTTACAACGGGTGATTAACAATACTAGTATCAATGTTGTGGTTCTTGTTCGTAAGTTAGTACGACACTTATTGAAAGCCCCAAAACCACGTAAAATATGCAAAGAAAGTAGAGGCGTCTAACTTTGTTTTGCAGGGGTGTGCAGTGATGTGATATGGCCATGATTGTGATTATATTTGATGTATGCAATGTTCCTTATTGTAAGTTGGCAACCGGCAGGAGCCATATGGTTGTCTTTAATTTTTGTTAAGACCCGCGTGTCTATTCAAAGTAGTTGTAATAGTTGAAGCTGGTGGACGACAACCATAAAGAAGCGTCATTGACCTTGATGCTATGCCGGTGATGATGAAGATCATGTTCGTGCTTGAAGATGGAGATCGGAAGCACAAAGAAGAAAGGCCATATCATATCACATATTATGAATTGCATGTGATGTTAATCCTTTATGCATCTTGTATTGCTTAGTAGACGACGGTAGCATTATAAAGATGATCCCTCATGCACATAATTTCAAGTTCTAAAGTGTTCACCCTTAGTATGCACCGTTGCTAAAGCTTGTTGTTTCGAAACACCACGTGATGATCGGGTGTGCTAGATTCCGCAAGTGTATACAACGTAAGCAAGCTAGATTTGCTTATGCGGAAGCTAAGGTTTGATCTTGACGAGCCTAGCATGTACAGACATGGTCTCAGGAACACGGATCACCGAAAGGTAAAGCATGAGTCATATAGCAGATATGATGAACATGTCGATTGTTCGCCATTGAAACTATATAAACTCTCGTGATGATCGGTTTTGATATGGTGGATTTGGTTCGTGTGATCACTAAAACAATGTGAGGGATGTTGTTTTGAGTGGGAGTTCACCTAGATTAAACTTTATTATTAATTTGAACTCAATTTGTCATAAACTTAGTCTAAACTATTGCAAATATGTTGTAGATCAATGGCAGCCCCTACCATCAATTTTAATGCGTTCCTAGAGAAAGAAAAGTTGAAAAACAATGGAAGTAACTTCGCGGATTGGTTCCGCAATTTGAGGATTGTCCTCACAGCTGGTAATTTGACCTATGTGCTGGATGCACCGCTGGGTGACCCACCTGCAGTTGATGCTACCGATGAGGTAAAGAATGTTTACCTTGCTCGGAGGAATCAGTACTCCATAGTTCAGTGTGCTATCTTGTATGGTTTAGAATCGGAGCTTCAGAAAAGGTATGAGCATTCAGACCCACATGATATTGTCCGTGATCTCAAATTGATCTTTGAGACTCACGCGGCGATTGAGAGTTATGAGGCTTCTGAAAAGTTCTTTAACTGCAAGATGGAAGAGGGCAGCTCCGTTAGTGAGCATGTGCTTAAGATGTCTGGGCACGCAAACAAACTTCAAAGCTTGGGTATAGTGATTCCTAATGCTTTGGGGATTTACCGTGTCCTCCAATCACTACCACCAAGTTACAAGAACTTTGTGATGAACTACAACATGCAGAACATGAACAAGCAGTTGCCAGAACTGTTTGCTATGTTAAAGTCTGCAGAAGTGGAGATCAAGAAAGAGCACCAAGTGTTGTTGGTCAACAAGACCACCAACTTCAAGAAAGGCAAGTCTAAGCAAAAGGGACACTTCAAGAAGGGTGGGAAGAAAGTTACCACACCGACGAAGAAGACCAAGGCTAGACCCAAGCCTGATACTGAGTGCTTTTACTGCAAAGGAGAGGATCACTGGAAGCGGAATTGCCCAAAGTACTTGGCGGATTTGAAGAACGGCAACATCAAGAAGAAAGGTATATTTGATATACATGTTATTGATGTGTATCTCACTAGTACTCGTAGTAGTGCCTGGGTATTTGATACTGGTTCGGTTGCTCATATTTGTAACTCGAAACAGGAGCTACAGAATAAACGGAAGCTAGTGAAGAATGAGGTGACGATGCGCGTGGGAAACGGATCAAAGGTTGATGTGATCGCGGTCGGCACGCTACCCCTTCATCTACCATCGGGATTAGTTTTATACTTAAATAATTGTTATTTGGTGCCTGTGTTAAGCATGAACATTATATCGGGATCTTGTTTATTGCGAGACGGTTACTTGTTTAAATCCGAGAATAATGGTTGTTCGATTTATATGAGTAATATGTTTTATGCACATGCACCTTTGATAGATGGTCTATTCTTATTGAATCTCGATAGTGGAAATACACATATTAATAACATTGAAGCTAAACGTTTGAAATCAAGCGATAACTCGACCTATATGTGGCACTGTCGTCTTGGTCACATTGGAGTGAAGCGTATGAAGAAACTCCATTCCGATGGACTTCTTGAATCACTTGATTTTGAATCACTTGAAAGATGCGAAGCATGTCTAATGGGTAAAATGACTAAGACTCCATTTTATGGTATGATGGAGCGAGCTACGGACTTATTGGAAATCATACATACCGATGTGTGTGGTCCAATGAGTGTAGCATCGCGCGGTGGTTATCGTTATGTTCTTACCTTCACGGATGACTTGAGTAGATATGGGTATATCTATTTCATGAAACATAAGTCCGAAACTTTCGAGAATTTTAAGGAATTTCAAAGTAAGGTAGAGAATCAACGTAACAAAAGGATTAAATTTCTACGTTCTGATCTTGGAGGTGAATATCTAAGTTACGAGTTTGGCGAGCATTTGAAGAAATGCGGAATACTTTCACAATTGACACCGCCGGGAACACCACAACGTAATGGTGTGTCTGAACGTCGTAATCGAACTCTCTTAGATATGGTTCGTTCTATGATGTCACTTACAGATTTACCGCTATCATTTTGGGGTTATGCATTAGAAACAGCCGCATTCACTTTAAATAGGGCACCGTCTAAATCCGTTGAAACGACACCGTATGAATTATGGTTTGGGAAGAAACCTAAATTGTCGTTCCTTAAAGTTTGGGGATGCGAAGCCTATGTAAAGAAGTTACAGCCGGACAAGCTTGAACCCAAAGCGGAAAAATGCATCTTCATAGGATACCCGAAGGAAACTATTGGGTATACCTTCTATCATAGATCCGAAGGCAAAATCTTCGTTGCTAAGAATGGATCCTTTCTAGAGAAGGAATTTCTCTCGAAAGAAGTGACTGGAAGGAAAGTAGAACTCAACGAGGTTGTCGAACCTTCTCTCGAAATTGCGAGTAGCGCAGCGCCGGAAGAAGTTCCTGTGGTGCCTGCACCAATTAGAGAGGAAGCTAATGATGATGATCATGAAACTTCGGTCGAAGTTGCTACAGAGCCTCGCAGGTCAACGAGAACTCGTACCACTCCAGATTGGTATGATCCCGTTATGAGTGTCATGTTGGTGGACAACACCGATGACCCTGAGACATATGAGGAAGCGATGATGAGCCCAGATTCCAATAAATGGCAAGAAGCCATGAAATCCGAGATTGGATCCATGTACGAAAACCAAGTATGGACTTTGGTGGACTTACCAGATGGCCGGAAGGCTGTCGAGAACAAATGGATCTTTAAGAAGAAAACAGATGCTGATGGTAACGTTACTGTCTATAAAGCTCGACTTGTCGCAAAAGGGTTTCGACAAATTCAAGGAGTTGACTACGATGAGACTTTCTCACCAGTAGCGAAGCTAAAGTCTGTGAGGATTATGTTAGCAATCGCTGCATATTACGATTATGAGATATGACAGATGGATGTCAAAACAGCATTCCTCAATGGTGACATTGATGAAGAGTTGTATATGATGCAACCCAAAGGTTTTGTCGATCCTAAAGATGCTAACAAGGTATGCAAACTTCAACGGTCCATCTATGGATTGAAGCAAGCATCTCGAAGTTGGAATCAACGTTTTGATACGGTAATCAAAAGTTTTGGTTTTATACAAACTTATGGAGAAGCTTGTATTTACAAGAAAGTGAGTGGGAGCTCTGTAGCATTCTTAATACTATATGTGGATGACATATTGTTGATTGGGAATGATGTAGACCTTCTTAATAGTGTCAAGGAATATTTGAATAATAGTTTTTCAATGAAGGATCTTGGCGAAGCAGCTTACATATTAGGCATAAAGATTTATAGAGATAGATCCAAGCGCCAAATATCATTGTCACAGAGTACATATTTGGACAAAGTTCTAAAGAGGTTTGGAATGGAAGATAGCAAGAAAGGGTTCTTGCCCATGTTGCCCAATACGACCTTGAGTAAAACTCAGAGTCCGACATCGGCAGAAGATAGAGAAAAGATGAGTAAGACTCCCTATGCCTCAGCCATAGGATCTCTGATGTATGCCATGCTATGTACTAGACCCGACATTGCATATGCTGTTAGTTTGACTAGCAGATATCAAAGTGATCCAGGAATGGATCATTGGACAGCGGTCAAAAACATCCTTAAGTACTTGAGAAGAACTAAGGATATGGTTCTTTCTTATGGAGGTGATGAACAGCTCGTTGTTAATGGTTACACCGACGCTAGTTGGAACACCGATCCGGATGATTCTAAATCACAATCTGGATACGTATTTATTTTGAATGGTGCAGCAGTTAGCTGGAGGAGTGCAAAGCAAAGCGTTGTGGCGAGATCTTCAACTGAATCGGAATACATGGATGCTTCGGAGGCTTCACAAGAAGCGATATGGATGAAAGAGTTCATTACAGAGCTGGGTGTGGTTCCTAGTGCGCTGGACCCAATGTCTATCTACTGTGATAACATGGGCGCCATAGCCAATGCACAAGAACCAAGGTCACACAAGAAGCTGAAGCACATCAAGCTACGTTTTCACGCTATTCGAGAACATATCCAAGATGGGGATATAAAGATTTGCAAAGTACACACCGATCTGAATGTGGCAGATCCGTTGACTAAACCTCTCCCGAGGGCAAAACATGACCAGCACCAAACTGCCATGGGTGTTCGGTATATTACCATGTAATCTAGATTAGATGACTCTAGTGCAAGTGGGAGACTGTTGGAGATATGCCCTAGAGGCAATAATAAATGTAGTTATTATTATATCTTTGTGTTTATGATAAATGTTTACATTCATGCTATAATAGTATTAACAAGGAAACATTAATACTTGTGTGATTTGTAAACTTAATTTGAAGTCCCTAGTAAAGCCTCTATATAATACTAGCTTGTTGGTTAATGGATGGTTGTGGTTTCCCTATCATGAACATTGAGATGTTATTAACAACAAGATCATATCGTTAGGAGAATGATATGGTGGACATACTCCTATAGATAAGCGTAGCATAAAGATCAAGTCATTTTAATAGTTCAATTGCTATATGCTTTCTGATACATAGTTATCTAATTCCTTAGACCATGAGATCATGCATATCACCTTTACCGGATGGATGCTTTGATGACATCAAACACCACACCGTAACAGGGTGGCTATAAAGGTGGCATTGGGTGTTCGAAAAGTATTGGTTGAAACACATGGATCAAGAGTGGGATTTGTCCATCCATATGACGGATAGATATACTCTGGGCCCTCTCGGTGAAATGTCATCCAATTAGCTTGCAAGCATGTGACTGGCTCACAAGGGATCACATATCATGGGAACGAGAAAAGAGTACTTATCAGTAACGAGGTTGAACTAGGTATGCAGAGATACCGACGATCATAACCTCGGATAAGTAAACTATCGTGAGACAAAGGGAAATTGATATCGTATGTAAGTGGTTCATTCGATCACAAAGTAATCGTAGAAATATGTGGGATCCATATGAATTTCCAGATTCCTCTATTGGTTATTGTTCAGAGAAGTGTCTCGATCATGTCTGCATAATTCACGAACCGTAGGGAGACACACTTAAGGATTCGACGTTGTTTGAGTAGTTATGGAATGATGAGAAAGAGACCGAATGTTGTTCGGAGTCTCGAATGGGATTCGGGATATCACGAGGAGATCCGGAATGGTCCGGAGAATAAGATTCATATAAGGAAAGTCCCGTTTCGGAGTTGGGGAATGGTTCCGGTGTTTTCATCGGGAACATTCTAGAAGGTTCCGGAATGTCCGGCACTCCGGGGGGGGGGGGGAAGGGTACATGAATGTGTCATTGTAAGTTGGAATGATTGCATCATGTACTAGGTGCCTTTGCTGTCCAAAATAAAGGGTTTATTTAAATCCTAAATTGAAAAGTCAAACGGCTAGTTTGAAAGTCAAACGGCAATTTTGGGAAGTGGGAAAAGAGGAGGAGGTGAAACCGAGTTGGGGAGGGAGTCCTCCCCAAGCCGGCGCCCCACCCAAGCCGAGTTGGGGAGGGACTCCCCTCCCTCCCCTTGGCCGGCCAGCCCCTCCACCTATATAAGGAGGGGCAGGGCTCCCTCCTAGCACACACAAGTTCCTATCCTCTAAATCTAAACCCTAGCCATAGCCTCCGGTTTAGAGCCGTTTTGGTTTAGAGCTTCTAATTGCCCTAGCCTTCGGTTTAGAGCCTTCTAATTGGTGTGTCTAAACCCTAGACCACTAAAGCTCTCTCATACTCCACCATACTCGCTCCGGCTTAAGGCGAAGCCCTGCGAGATCTCCCCTCTACTTCCGGTACCACGCCGTTGTGCTGCCGGAATCGCGAGGAGAGTGCTACAACCTCCGCTGCCTACTGGAACAAGGGAGAGGAAGGTCTTCGTCGAGTACCGAACGTGTGACCGACTGCGGGAGCGCTGCGGGAACGCGGCGCCGGAAGGATCGTCTACGCGATCTTGAGATCAGAAAGAGTACGACTACATCACCCACGAGAATCTGCTCTCGTTAAACACTTTGGAATCTTCGAGGGTGAGTTATTCCATCGACTCGTTGCTACAATCTAGTAGATAGATCTTGGCTTGTTTGTTTGTATGAGGTAGAAAATTTTTGTTTTCCATGCTACGAAACCCTACATCAATATGCTAGGCTCAAGTGTAGATGTTGTGGGTATTCCTGATAAAACTAATCCTAGAGAAGAATTCAATATACCCATCCCCTTTAAGCTTATTGGAATGCATGAAGCCTTTGAAAAGAATTTTGAATGGATTGCTCCTGAAAATCTTTTTGATAAAAGTAGTAGACCAAAGAAAGATGAGAAGGGATCCTCCAAAACCCATTTGGATGAGATACCTTTCATAGTTGAAGAATTTGCAAGTATGAATGTTAATGCTTCTTCATTTGAAAATACTTGATTCTTCATGCTTCTTGTGCCTAACTTAAA
Organism: Avena sativa; assembly: GCA_916181665.1. Classification (NCBI taxonomy): domain Eukaryota; kingdom Viridiplantae; phylum Streptophyta; class Magnoliopsida; order Poales; family Poaceae; genus Avena; species Avena sativa. The sequence goes on from OV702299.1 coordinate 494,091,142, forward strand.
GGCGTTAAAGAAAAGTACTTGTTAGGAGAAAACCCAAGAGTTTCCTTGAGTCTTGGAAGTTATTACTTCAGTAATGACCTCTCCTTATCCTTTTTGTTTGCTTTTTGTGCCAAGAATGACCTCTAATGAGAGGGAAGTAAGATTTTGGGAGTTGCTGTCCCAAAAAAAAATTCTGTCCTCTAGCAAAAAATATTCGCGAGGAGGATCTGTAACTCGGATTGAGCACAAAATTTACGAATAAATCCCCCAGTATGTTATATAACTTTCATTAGTTCAACACTTTTTGATTTGAGCAACAGAAGATGTTCGAAAAAATGGGTTTCTACCTGCTGGTCTGTTTTGATAGATTTCTGCCATTATTTGCATTTGCTTCTTATCGATTCCTTTTTGCGTTCTCTTCAGGTAAATTGAGCTTTTTGAAGGAGTTACTACAGTAGCTTGTTAGTGAAAATCCTTGCTGTTCCAAAGCTTTGCCAATGGTCTAATATCTTTTGAATACACTAATGTTGCTAATGAAGATTGTGTGAAGTTTTGCATGAAGGAAAAATTTCAGGTGTAGAGAGAGAATGATGAAATGAGATGAAGAATGGACAAAAGCTCAAGCTTGGGGATGCCACCACGGTGTCACCCCAAGAAATATCCAAGAGGTACAAGTGTCAAAGCTTGGGGATGCCCAAGGCATCCCCTTCTTCATCAATAAAAAGCTCAGGTCTGTCTAGACACTTCGTTTTTATTGTTTCATGCATAGTTGTGTTGTTCTGGGAGCGTCTTAGTTTTCGTTTTCTTTGTTTATTTTGTTTAAGTTTGCTAGAATAGTTTGGACCCCCATTCTCGTTGTGTTGTTTTGCAAATAAGTTTGCTTGGTGTTTGGAAAGGAGTAGTAAGTTCTTGCTTGATGTGCAAGAGGAGCTTGCATTGACTGTGACTTAGACTTTAGCATGACATGCTAGGTGTTGTTTTGACCTTATGCTTAGTGATTATTGCTGTAGCATGTCTTGTTCCAAACAATTGGGATTGCTTAGTGTGCCTTGAAGAAATTATGCGTTGTTTTAGCATGCAAAAGCATAGTATTGTGGTATTCTCCTTTGATGTTTTGCTTGGGTTGACTTGGCACATGCTCACACCATGTTATGACTATGACAAGTCACCATTAGCCTCTATGATCATTTAGTCCTTGACTTGTAGTACCACTCTTTGCTTTGATTAGTATGTTTTGTTGCACTGCATGATTTTGGTCATTATTGCTCTCTTAGTTGGTTGCTCCCAGTCTTTTGCTAGCCTCCACTTGTATGAGTAAGTTCTACTCATGCCTCCAACTCCCAAGAAACCAAGTTTTCTAAAGTGTCCACTATAAATTCCTATGCATGGTGTGTTACACCATTCCAAGTATATTCTTGTTTTTAACTATCTTCCAATTAAAAACTATTTTGTTATGTGAAAACTTAGTGATTAAAGCCCTCACGAACTTGATGGCACATTTTATTCTTTGCCCTTAATAAACTTGAACCATTATGACAACTTTGTTGTATATGCTTGCACTTATAAGTTGGAATTAGCAGAACCGTGCTGCCACGGGGAACGTTTTCAACATTGCACTTGTACCTTGTTATACTCAGTTGATATCATGTTATTTTGTCTATGGATGTCACCGGTGTGAAATAAATAGGGGACTTGTAAGTCCATGGAGTTTGTATCCTGTGTTAGAGAAACGCCTGGGCCGCTAGCCTAAGCCATGCCTAATCATGGTGGAAACTTGCAGCATCACCATAATTAGCTATCTATGAAGCATCCTCAATAAAAAGCTATGCATATGGTAACTAAAAAGATTGCTGAGATTCTCATTGTTTGTTTGCCTTGTCATTTTGGTTATGGGAAATCTCCTGTACCATGTGCAAGGGGTACCCCGTTGGCGGTTCTCAATGATATGCAAATACTTACAGTGACAAGAACTTACCTGGACCCAAAGTTGAGTATGCATGAGGTGTGGCTCTCGTATTCAAGGGACTTGAGATTGCCAGCTTATACTTCGTCAAGCATATACTCCAGCTTTTCCACTTTAAACTTAACCACTTCAAGATGCTTATGATAGGGGCAATGAAGGCTGAAAGCTAACAAGTACCATAATTTTTGGAAGCTCTTTTTGAAACTTGTAATCCCTGCTTCCTTTTACAAAAAGGCCTTTCTTCCACCACTATTGAGTCTCCACCTTCTACATTTAGGCACCATTAAGAGAGCATAGTTGTCATTTTGTGTGCAGTGTTCCAAAGCTTATTAATTGATGCATATTGTGTTATTACTTGTTCTTGTGCTATTTGTTTCTAGTCACCCTTGCGAACTTTGCAGGTGTCCTATGCATTTAATTGCTACTCTATGAGGGAAAAACTGATGGCCACTATGCTATGTTTTCTGCATGTGAAACAAACAAACGTTTTTCAATGCATGTTATTCATGATCTTTGTTTGTTGCTTGTCATGTTGCATGCATAGTTACTATGTCCTATTGTTAGAACTCCATCTTTCATGCACATGTTTAGAGTTCTTTGATCCTAGCTTTCATTGCTTGCAAATGTTTGGATCTTTATTGTGAGGGTGCATGTCACCTAAAAAATTATTCTTTTTATCACTTACCTACTCGAGGACGAGCAGGAGTTAAGCTTGGGGATGTTGATACGTTGGAAACATATCTATAATTTTTGATGCTCCATGCTTGTTTAGTATCTACTTTGCTTTACTTGTCCACACTTTGAGGTGCTTTTTACATGTTTTTTGGTACTATCCTATTAACAAGTTGCAACAGTGCCAGATGCCTGTTTTCTGCTGTTTTTGGTTTTAGAAAAGTTAGTAAAGAAATATTCTTGGAATTGGATGGGACGAAGGACAAAGTCAATTACTTTTCGTGGGGAACAAGAAGTCCAGAGGAGAGCCGGAGGGGCCGACAAGAGGGGCCAGACCCACCCTAGGAGCAGGTGGGCCCCACCCCGCGCCTGGCTAGGGTTTGGGGCCCCTAGCCGCCGCCTCGGTCTCCCCCTTTGCTTATAAGATACCCCTATGCAGAAACCCTGGGTACCCGATCAAATATCCACGAAACCGTTTGTAGCCGCCGCCACCATCGTCCCTAGATCGAGGGGATCTGAAGTTCTTCCCGGCACCCTGCCGGAGGGGAGATCATCCTGGAGGCCTTCTCTCTGGTATGATGCGTGAGTAGTTCCACCTTGTACTATGGGTCCATGTAGTATCTAGATGGTTGTATCTCCTCCTTTGTGCTTTCATGAGTGAGCTCCGTTAATGATCAATATCTAATCTATTTGTACTCATGCATGTTGTGTTTGCGGGGATCCGATGGATATTGAGATTATTATGTTGGTTTGATTATTGGTTTTATCTTTATGATTCTATCATGTCTGTGTTGTTTGTGATCTTGCATGCTCTCCGTTGTTAGTAGCTATCTTGGCTAAGTAGTTGCTAGTGACTCCAAGAGGGGGTATTTATGCTCGATAGTGGGTTCATGCCTCTAGTTTCCAAGGAAAGTGACAATAATCTCTTCGGTTGTAGATGTGTTGTTGCTATGAGGGAGAAAACAACGGTCTCTTGTTCATAGAACATGTGGATTGTTTACCTTACACACTTTGCTTAAAGTAGTTGTCTGTTGCTTGCAACTTAATACTGGAGGGGGTTCGGATGATAACCTGAAGGTGGACTTCTAGTCATAGATGCAGTTGGATGGCGGTCTACGTATTTTGTTGTATTGCCCAATCAACCTTATAGGATCTTTCTGACTAGTAATTGCATTATTATGCCTTGCTCAGTTCCTGTAAATTGCTTTGCTGTAATTTGTTTACCCTTCATGCCATGTTGTTTATCTAATGAGAGCACCTCTAGTGAACTATGGACCCCGGTCCAATCTTTACCATTGATACATCTTCCACTGTTACTTGTTTACTTGCTGCAAACCATTACCTTCCACACAATACGTTTAATCCTTTGTTACAACAAACTGGTGAGCTTTAAAACCTCACTATTCGTTGGGGCAAAATCTTGAGTTTGTGTTGTGCAGGTCTTCGCGTTGCTTGAAACACCTGTGTGACGTTTTCTTCCTCCTTCTGGTTCGATAACCTCAGTCTCAACTGAGGAAAAACTTGCTGCTTGCTGCTTCACACCTTGCTCTTGGGGTTCCCAACAGGCTGTGCGTAGACAGTCGTCAGTATGCGCCGCTTTGGGTCGTTGGGTCCGAACCATTAGTCCCGGCCCCAACCACAGTCGGGCCTATTGGGCCGGACGAAAGGCCCGTTTTCCACTAGTGACACTTAGTACTTTATCTTTTGTCCTCAAGGTATAGCCCAAATCTTCTTAGAAATCTATCAATAAATGTGACAAATATTTTGCTCCACACATTGATCCTAATGGAATTTTGCAAACATTGGAATATATGAAATCCAACTCCATAGGATTCTTGTGAGAAAGTTGTGTTGGGTTTTGGAGCAGAAAATCAAAACTTTTACTATGCGGCAAACCCCGGAAGTCCAAAATCTATCTACTAGTAATGCAGTAACGAGAGGGAATACGGTATTCGTACCTTTGAAGACCAAACATGGTTAATGTACCGCGAGGAATGTGGATGAAGAAGACGCCCCGGTGCTGACCTCGAGGTCACGATGTCCTTGCGGCTCCACGACAACTCCTAGCACCAAAAGCACGGTGCCGCCAGAGGGAGTCACACACGTACGGTGTTTGACGACGACCCCCTCTTCTCCCCGATCTAGCCGAGATTGCGGAAGTAGATATCCCGGCGCTGAATCCCGCAGAGCAATAGAACTCCGTGGTGAAAAACTCCTTGCTCGCACATCCTAGACAAGGGGGCCACGGTCGCGAGAGAGAGAGAGAGAGAGAGGCAACAGAGGCCTTTTATTGATTTCCAGGTGGAAATTGGTGTGTTTTAATCCTCCCATGGACACCTCTTTATATAGGCGGAGGGAGGGGTCCCTCCACCTTTAGGTCCCAATGTGGGACTAAAAACAATAAGAAAAAGGGGGGAAAACTGCTGCCAGCCGGGTTGTCCACATGCCCATCCGCGCTTGGCCCAATTGATCAAGGCGGCGACAGGCAGGGGCCCAGTAGGTGATACGTCCAAAACGTATCTACTTTCCTAAATACTTTTGCTATAGTTTCTCCTTCAATTTGTGTGATTTGGATACAACTAACACAAACTGACGTTGTTTTAGCAGAATTGCTTTGGTGTCTAGTTTTTGTGCAGAAAATCAACTTTCAGGAAAAATCCCGAAAAATATGGCAAAACTCCTATTTTACCAGAAGACTCACGGAGCCAGAAGATGAGACAGAGGAGGGCCACAAGGGGCCCACACCCTTGGCCACGCGGGCCAGCCCAGGCCGCGCTTGGGGGAGGTGTGGCCACCTCGGGCACCCCTTCGGCCTCCCTCTTCGCCTACATAAAGCCTTCTGACCTAAAAACATAGGGGGGGTCGACGTTTTTTTAGATAGAGTTCCGTTGCGCCGCCCACCAAAAACCGCGATTTGAAACCAGAAACTCCGTTCTGGCACCCTGCTGGGATGGGGAATTGGAGGCTACGGGGATGGTAGGGATTGGATGAGATCTATCATGTAATCGAATAAGATTGTTAGGGCATGGTGCCTAGTATCTTTGTTAGTGCTATTTGACTTTGTTGCAACTTGTTGTGTTTAATGCTTGTCACTAGGGCCCGAGTGCCATGATCTCAGATCTGAACATGTTATTGATTCATGATGATAGTATTGTTTGTGATCTTATCTATAAGTTGTTTAGACATATTATTGTCCGGAACCAAAGGCCCCGAAGTGACACAAATTGGGACAGCCGAAGGGGATGGCTGCGATATGAGGATCACATGTGTTCATGGAGTGTTAATGCTTTGCTCCGGTACTCTATTAAAATGAGTACCTTAATTGCCAGTAGATTTCCTTGAGGCCCTACTACAACGGGCTGGCAGGACAAAAGATGTTGTGCAAGTTCTCATTGCGAGAACGTATGAATATATATGGAACACATGCATATGATTGTTTAGTACTTGGATGCTTTATCTTATTTATCTGCAAATGACCTAGATCTTGATATTACATGAATAGTCTGGTCCATGCAACGCCCGTCCATCCATATCTATGCCTACCGCACTCAAATCCTCCTGTTTGCTACTATTGTTACTACTGCTGTTACTTTGCTATTGCTACTACAAAACTGTTGCTACTGGTAAACTACTATGAACAAGAATATTTCGAGGTGCAGCTGAATTGACAACTCGGTTGTTAAGGGTTATAAGTATTCTTTGGCTCCCCTTGTGTCGAATCAATAAATTGGGTTATACTACCCTCGAAGACTGTTGTGATCCCCTATACTTGTGGGTCATCAAGACTATTTTATAGCGCCGTTGCCGGGGAGCATAGCTTTATTTGTAAGTTCACTTGGATTTATTATTGTTCACTGCTATCCTTTTCATCATGGGAAAGTCTCGTGATGGAAAGTTTCCTATTTACCATCCACTACAAGAAGAGGTACAGTTCTAAACACCTCTACTGCTCTTGATTCACCATCTGTTATAAGTTTCCTTTTTGTGGGACTGAGAATGAAAGGGATGTGGCACATATGAATGAGTTTTCCACCATGAGTGCCTTATTTTCTGATGATGTTAAGATGCGCACCTACTTTGTTGCTAAAATTTTCCCTTTTCACTAAAAGGGGAAGCTAGAGCTTGGTTTAATAGTTTACCTCCTAGATCCATTGATAGCCCCAATTGCTTGATTGCTACTTTATTTCAGAAATACTTCCCTCCTAGTGCTAGACATGCTGCTTTGCAGAAACTTTTTGATTTTAAACAAGGAGAAGAGGATAAATTGCCTGAGTCATGGAAAAGGTTTTGTGTCTTGATTCATGCACATCCTGGATGTCCATTACCTAAAAATGAGCTTCTTGATATATATTATAATGAACTAACTAATGAATCTAAGACATACCTGGATAGTTTTGCTGATTGTGTTTTCAGAAAAAAAAACTCCTGCATAAGATGAAGAATTAATGGCTAAAATAAGCAAGAATTATGATGATTGGACTACAACTGAGGCAATTACACCTGATCCAACTACACCTGAACCAATTGTGTCTGAACCAATTCCAACACCAACACCCAAGAAGAGGGGAGTGATTGACAGTCACTGCAGCTCAAACTAACGGATCCAAGGTGGCGACACGAAATGGAGCAACCGCGGTGGGGAGCGGTTTTCGATTTGAGCGCGGACCAGGCTCCCTGACAGCCGCGTGAACGAGGGTGGTGGCAGGGTGCTAGGAACGGCGGCGGCAGGTATTTCGCGAAGCTGGCACCGGACGAGCTTGGGGTAAAAATGGAGGGAACAGTGGCGTGTAGAATAATTAGGAGGGTAGTTGGCCCTTCGTACGAGCACGCGTTTTTCAGCGCGTTGCAGCCTGCGCACCAAATTTGGCAAGCGTGATGGCGCAATATGTCGCGCGATTAATTTTACGTGCCGGTATCAGTGCTGGCACGCGAAAACCATAGCATTTAGCTTGTCGGCATGTTTTTTACAACGCTTGGAGATGCTCTAAGCAATGCCACCAGAGCCGTTCATACACTCCTCCATTATCTTCAACCCTGTCTCTCATGTGTGCTCCTATCCTTGAGCACATGCTTAGCAACCACTTTCCTGTATTTCGTGGACCTCGGAGAGGGGTCCCATTACGCCCAGTGCTCAGCACTACCATCGAAACCGCCCGCCTGTTCCTCTCATTGCCCCGTTGCCACCCTAGCTAGAGTACATTAGATGATTTCTCGGAAAAGGATAGTCAACATCGAATTTTAATGATCACATCTTCCTCTCTTACTTAGACCTCTCGAGTCAGTCTCAAAAGAAGAAGAAAACATAGACCTCTTAGAGCAAATATTACCTAGAACATGTCTTTCTCTGTACTTTTGGTATCCCAACCGAGGTCCTCCCTCCCCCTTACTTTGATAAACCGACAATTAGCAGTCTCTTGAGCTCCTTCTATGATGCCTATCAAGCTTCTCCCCCTCCCAAGTCCATCCACAACCTCCCAAGCTCATCGCACCTCCACTTTTTGGGATGGCCTATTGTCTCATCTTGAGCTCCTCTACCGCCTCTCCTCCAGATGTTGGTCCCTTCCACATGGATCCCCTCCACCATTCCGAGCTCCTCCTATCCCTCCCATGCAAGTGACATGGGGAAGACGAATGGAAAATCAAAAAAATCGAGCCAACGAAAAAAGCGTTTCATGTGCCATAGGGCAAGTGTGCCCATCATGCCCACGCCGGCAAGTGTGCCACGGGGCTCCTACTTGCCGCATGGTTGTACGTGTCTTTCTCTGCACTTTCGGTATCCCAACCGGGCTCCTCCCCCCTCACTTCGATCAACCGACAATTAGCAGTCTCTTGAGATCCTTCTTGGATGCCTATCAAGCTCTTCTGCCCCTCCCAAGGCCCTCCACAACCTCCCAACCTCATCGCACCGCAGCTTTTTGGGATGGCTTGTTGCCACATCCTGAGCTCCTCTACCACCTCTCCTCCATACTATGGTCCCTCCCACACAGAGCCCCTCCACCATTATGAGCTCCGCATATCCCTCCCATGCAGGTGACATGGGGAAGACAAATGGGAAATCAAAAAATTGTGCCAATGACGAAAGGGTTTCATGTGTCATTAGGTAAAAAGAAGAGTGACCAAGAAATGAGTTTCCATTAGTGGAGACACATCATAGACTACGCATAGTGCAAGTAACATAGTTGGCAACATATATGGCACCTAGACAAAAAGATGATGTGGTGAATACTTAAAGGGGAGAGAGACAATTGGGGTACCATCACATAACGTTTCCAAATGAAAAATGACTACAAATAATAAATGAAGGTCTTGATATTATCACACCTATGACATTGTCAACTATGGAGATAATAGCATAGACTAGCAACATATACGTGTTGATAGTCTAAGTTATTCACCACTATGAACAGCCTAAGAAGTAAAAGGCACAATAGAAAATGATCATTATTTGGTAAATATTACATGTCAACTAATTATGCAATAGAAATATCCCTTGGGTGGACACCATTATAATTGCAGAGTTTTCACCCCGCATGTTGTTCAGCTTGCACGTCTTTTGTTAAGCTTGTCAACAATATTATCTATTGAAGGCCTTCTTGCCGGATCTGTCTCCACACACTCTAGGCTCAATTCAAGGCATGTCTTGACTTGATGGAGGCCATCTGAATCTAACGATGAGTATATAGATGATATATGTTGAAGAGTCCATTCTTCACATATCTACATGCAGAAATTTAAATTGTCAAAAATTTACTGCAACATACAAACTAGATGAAAGCGAGTTTCTAAATTCCAGAGTACAGAATCACCAAGTAGTACATGTTCTTACTTTATCAATGTAACCCCTTGCTGATGGTTGTTCGTTCTTGGGAGAGTTCTTCTCTCCTGTGGTGATCTCCATTATCAGTAGGCCTAAACTATATATGTCTGACTTTGCGGAGATTTCACCCCTGTGTAGATATTCAGGAGCCATGTATCCACTGAACAGCATTAACATTGAATGTTAATAAGCATTACCATAGAGGTGGAAATGCAATTTAAATTACAATGAAATAACAAAATAATCTTGTCATAATCTCGGATTCATTTACTATGATCCCACAACATCTTGCGTGTGTATTTTGGTCTGTTCTCGGTCTAACGATACTGATAGTTCAAAATTTCCAATCTTGGGCATCATGCTCTCATCCAACCATATGTTTTCCGGTTTTAGGTCCATATGGATAATGGGAATGTCCAAATCGTGTAGGAAGAGTATACCCTGGCAAATCCCCTCTATTATTTTGAAGCGTGTGTCCCAACTGATACCTGCAGGTTTACCCGAAGAGTAGTCCAGATCACTCGCTTTGGACCCTGCATTTATATCGGTGTAAAAGCTAAAGGAACTAGAAGGTCATGAATAATCCAAGAAATGAGTGAAACTAGCTAGCTAGAAAGCGTGTCCAAACTCCAAACAATGTTAACATCAAGACAACTAAGAAGACAAGAGAAAAATAAATATGTGCCGTATATATAGTGTGTTGTTGCATACCGAAAAGATAATGGTCGAGGCTCCCATTGGGTAGATACTCATAGCAGAGTAAACATTCAGCGATGTCGGCCTGAATATATCTTCCTTCCATCTGCACCAGTTTTTTGGTTGCCTCGTTGCAGAATCCAACCAACTGCACTATGTTCTCGTGTCTGAGCGGCAACACATGGTGAACCTCTTTACTGAACGTCTTCCCGGCAGGAATCGGCGCGTCTTCGTGGAGTTTCTTCACAGCAATCACTCTGTCAGCATCCGGCACAACTCCCTGTTTAATCTCGCATGCAGATATGCACTATATATATTAGCTTGCCTCTGTCGACCTTAATCGCAATTAGGATCGACCAGCAATAATAATTGAGGGAAAATCTCAGACCTTGTAGACAGTTCCGAATGGACTTGCACTGATTTTTCGCTCGTCGGCAAAGTTATCCGTGATTGTCTTCAGGAAGTCGTATGGTAGCTCCGTCGGCAGCTCGGGGCTGGTGTTGCTCTCTTGGGTTTCGCTTCCGGTGGCCATTTTTATATGATCTAAGGAACGTGAGCAGTGGCTGCTCGACAACATGTATAAGACTAAAAATGAAAAACTTACTACGAAAAAATCTGCAGAAAATTACTAACGTTTGAGATGAGATCTTGAGGCCGGCCTTGAGGGATCCTGGATGC